>OW240912.1:12724239-12892488 GCA_933207985.1 Pelobates cultripes
GTTAAGAACACTATATGTGAAGCCCACGAAATTCCCACAATAAGACATATTACAATATAGTGAGGATCCCAAGCTGCTTTGCTGGCTTCAGACACATGTGCATCTTCAATTCCTCCTATAAATAGCAGTGGAAGTTGAATTACATTCAATCTTCTTCCTTCCACTGTCTATATTTTAATTGACTTTCTCTCTGTTACAGGAACCTTACACTCCCCGAGGGCATCAAATCATCAACACTGCGTACTGGTGGAGTTTCGGGGAAAGAAGCAAAATGACTGATGGGGCTTTTACCCTATTTTCTGGAAACATTAAAAAGAAACAAAATACAGCAGGAAACAACTGTGATATATTGTTCTTTTATAAATCACATTTAAATCAGATATTGTGCGTGGTATTAGATGTGTGCACTGTTCTCCATTTCAAATAATGTATTTTACAAAGAACCGATTACAATTCAATGGATCTAAAAACACTTTGCATCTAGCATCTCAGTATTCCGCATCACCAACACATCATGTGAGTATTAAGTATCTGGATTCATTAATTTTAGATTATGCAGGGCAATGGGTTGACAGGCGAAACATTAAGACCACTAAACAAATACCTCAACGAGGAGCAAGAATCTAAAATGAGATCTTACTTCAATTCCCGCATCCTGCTGCTATCATCAGGAGAATGAGTTTCATTGTTGTTAAGATGAAAAAAAAAAAAAAAAAACCTCTCAAGGACAATTTGGCCAAATGCCATTTCAGATAACAATACCTAAGAACAAATAGAGTGTTGTAAACAGCCAAATAGTTTATAGAAATGCAGTCAGTGGTTATTAAATTAAATTCAAGCAGAGAACAACGTAAAAGCTCTATTATATTGCAGAAAAGGTTTATATACCATAATGGACTCATATATAAATGAAAGTCATAATACGGGAAGCAAGATCACCCTTGTACAAAGGTAAATATAGAGGGCTGGCAGGCTTTTAGGTGTGCATGGGGTGGGGGAGGGGATGTTTTCACACTGTACGCCTTAATGAATAAAATGAGATAATCGAATCTACTTTTCTAGCAGACTACTTCTGAGACAGTTTGGGTGAAAAATAGCAAATGCATAAAGAAATGTTGAACATGTTCTTAAAGGGTACCTGTCATGGTTATTTTTGCTTTAATTTAATTTAATTCCTCTCCTCATTCAATCTATACACTGTGCTGGCGAAAACCTAGCCGACGTATAGATTTCCTGAAATACCGTTATGAAAATTGCGTTGGGATCCCTCCTGTAATTCAGAATCTATACCAATGTTTTCCCCCTTAGCAGCGCTGTTTTCCCCTTCTTCCCCCTCAATCAATCTGGAAACGTGACAGGGAAGGCAGAATGGAGGAATGCCTGACATTACTGCTTTCTATGGGTTAATGTACTGGCTGTGAACTGGCACATCATCATCTTTGGTGGGGCTGTGCCAGGTATCCAGAAGCTTCTCAATCAGGGGCAGCACTGAAAAGGAGGTTGCCCACATAGCAGAGGTGATGCCCCCTTTTGCTGGCAGGTCATCCTGTCATGAATAGATACCAGACAGCCTGCCAGTATTTTATGCCCAGGCGTCCAAGAATCCTAGTGCACGCACATCTTATGTTGGGATGGCGGGACCGGACTAGAACATCGTGGACCTACATAATAATGCTAATAGGACAACAACAAAAAAGGTTGAAAAAATCCTTTAATCTCAAAAAGAGATTATATGAGATTACATGAGATAACTATCAGCAATATAACCTGTGACCTGTGAGATTTAACCTGTGACCTGTGACCATGAGATTTAAACAATTCTATAGCTGAGGCATTACCAAACAATCTAATGTCTTTAGCTGATGGAGCTTCTCTTGATGGACACATGTAGACACCAAGTTCTTTTTCTACTTAGCATTTTTACAGTTTTGCTTCAAACATCGCCACCTCACTGCCCCCCTCCCCAACTCCCCCAAGTAAATTCAGGCTCTTTGGGCTCTTGTTGTCTGAACCTAGCAGAGATTTAGCAGATTGTTGGCGATGCAGTATTTGTTAGGTTCAGCCAAAGTTGAATCTAGTTGCAATGCAAACAACTACTATTATCTAAAATTCTTTTATATCTTTGTGAATTTTAAGTATCCATGGGCTATTTTTTATACTCACAATACTGAACGCGACAAGTCCTCATGAAAATCATATAAATCAACTTGCCAACTACTCGGTTGGATGGCAGATCTGCATCTAATCCCTGATACAACATACAAATAATAATATAAAACATTAAGTGTTGGACAGTTTAACAATTTCGCAATGTTAAATCAGTCACTATGTGAATGTTTCTTTCTTAGTTGGGTCATCCTTCCCACCAGCAGTGCCATTGTCCATACTTTAATTTACCTTGCGGTACTTTCTTTCCAAATTCTCAGAGGGCACCCAAAGTTCTTGGCTATGAGTTTAATATCCTTTTATTTTCCTGAAGTGTAGTCTTGGCAGCACATGCTGATTGGAGAGAATTCAATTACCTAGTAACAGTCTTTGCTTTTCCATTAAATTAATTATTTTTACTGAACTTTCCTAAACTTTGGACATAAGTTACAAAAGAAAAGACATCACAGTCATAACCTCTGTTGAGACTACTTGGGCCACTTGGTAAAATCATTATATTTATATATTTTTACCCAGTAATCAAGATAATGTGTCATGATCATTTATTGGTGATTAAATAATTGAATTTGAACAGCTAGTCAAAACAGTAAAACAATATTGGAATCAAATAATTTCATTACCGCTGTTAAAAGCTTATTGGAATCTCCCAAAATTAGTTTCAGACAATGAATCTGAAGCAAATATTCTACTTTGAAAATATAGGCTTTGACGATTCTCTACCATTTAATGGGCATACAGTATATAGCATGACCAGCGGCTGGAGACATGGAGGGATATTATGGCCCTCCCAATAAGTATTTTAGTAAGTCCCTTCCATGGGGTCATGGAGGGTACACTGTGCACCAATCACTTTATTCCTTTAGTTAATAGCCCCACACTCACCCCATTCACTTTATGTTTTTAGTTAAGAGCCACACAGTGGGAGCACACAGGTGGAGAGTGTTCTTTCCCCTCCGTTCTTAAATTTAAAGTCCCCAACCAAAGCCCTTGGGTGGAGGCATGGGGAGATCCTCTACTGGTTCCTTCCTTATGTTACTAGTGATTGGGAAGTTGTATCTACTCAATTACTTGTGTATTATTACAGAAAGAAGCCACATGTTGCTTTCTGTTTAGCAGATATACCCCCATTTAATGGCAGGGCAAATGAGGGTATCTAATCTTCTTTGTACTACTGTGGGGGGCATATTGATCCCAGAGGCATTTATTAAATTTGTTTTCAATGACTAACAGGGATAAAAAAAAAATCAGATAAATGTGCTTTGAAAGCATATATTTTGTAGGATTTCGCTCGTGCAGCTAACTCATTTCTCGGGTTTGGTTACTAGAATTTCAGCAAGCATTCAATTCAACGGAAAATCTTTATTTTTCGATGAATTGAGATGATAATTTTGTCTAATAATATTAAATCATGAGCAAGTAGACTGTTTAGAAATGTGTCTGCATATTACTACATTGAATAAGAAATAATTGGTGATATTAACGTATTGGTCAACAACGTGAATAATATAATTGGAGAAATGAAGACAATGTCTAGACTCATTTAAATAACCAATACTTGGTGAATTAATTAAGAAAACACAAAAAGTAAATTTTTTAACAAAAAAGCAAGTTTTACAAAGATTAACATCACTGATTTTTTTTCACGTGCACCTGCAGAATTTTTAAGTCTACACAAAATGTATGTACGTTTTTGTAGTTGTTGAAAATGACTAATGTACAGCACACAGAAAAGGTTTGCATGAAAAAAACACAATGTATATACAAGTTTTGATTCCATTTCCACAAAGAGGTTTTTTAACACTGAGAGATACACAGATGTAAAACAATACTAAAAGGGTTACTTACTAAACAAAAATTCTAAGTAAATTCAGAGTGAATTTCCAATTCAAGGCCTGAAAGAATAGCTGACTTATGGCACCATGGCCACTTCAATTCACTGACTTATTTCTGATATACAGCATGTTACCCTGATATGGAAGTATATAATGTATTCCTTGAAATATTTTGAAGTACACATAATTTTAATTATATGAGGGTTGTCACCATTTTAAGATGGCTACGGTCTTCGCGTGGATTCTTTATGTTAATGGGAATGTATTAAAAGCTATGAACAAGGTTTGTCATTTTTTAATGAAGTTTCAATGAACCAGTGAACACACAGCTACGACCAGTTGCAAAATTAATTGTCTCATTGGTATGACTAGAGTTTCAAACATTCTGGAAGGAACTTCTCCATGAAAATGTAATATAAAAGGTTAATAATCATATGTTTGGTCTGATCTACTGTTGTGAAGTCCATCCTTGTTTAGACAAATTAGGTTGAGACATGACTGATCCATCTGTCATTATGGCATTATGGCATCCGGCATTATGTTAGCACTTATGGAAACAAACTTTCTTTTGCACTTTAATTTTGAAACAGAACTTAAGTAACTTTTGATTTCAATAGCTTATTTCAAAGGTGACTAAAATCCTAAAGGACAGGAGAAGAAAACAATTAAGAAAACCAACACAAGATTTCTGAGTACAAAGAGTTTTGTGTTTAAATTGTCTTGAGGCAATCAAATGTCCTGCACAATGCAAATGTCACAGGCTCTTTCTCGGGATCCCAGATTGTCAGAGGATTTGATGAAAAACACCAGAGAAAAGTGTTGAGAAGGCAGAAAGGACAAACTGTCATTATTTGGAGACACTTGGATGAAATGGAGACAAAGAAACTTGACATGTGTCCAAAAATCATAACTTTTTGTGTTTGCTATTGGATAATAGAGGAATAATCTGGAGAATGTGGTGTTAAATAAGACCTTTTGTATATGACAGCTAAGATGTAGAAGCAAATTGCAAATTAATTAAAATACTGCGTGAATCAGAATAAATTAGACTCATTAGAAGAAAAAAAAACCTGGATGATTCAGTATTTATAAAAATATATATATTTGACCCACAATAGAGCTTGAGACCATTTAAATAAACTTTATTAGCCTTTTATGCTATTATTGTAAGTATAAATTAGTACATAACTGTAACTGTGATTTAGAATCTTAGGATGTTGTTAGAGTCAGCCAATTGGGGTCCCAGTGGGATCCCACTTAGCCTGTTAAACACTGTGAGCGGTGTGGACAGAGGGTGATGCACTGTGGGGGATATGGCTGGTGGGATGTTCTGCCATGTACTATGAGGTATATGGCTAGCAGAACATGTACTCTGGGACATTTGTCTGGAGGCATGAACTGTGGGACATTTGGCTGTGGTTACCTTGTGAGGCACGTGACAATAGGGTATACAATTTTGGGATTGTGCTTGATGGAGATGCACTGTGCAGATATGGCTGGTGGTATACACTGTGAGATACATAGCTTTGGGGGAAATGTACTGTGGGATGCTTAGCTGGGTGTGGACTATGGAACATGTGAATAGGGAAGTGCATTGTGGGTCATGTAGCAGATGCCCTGTGGCGATGGGACTGGAGGTTGGTGAATTGTGGGAGGCTAGAGGAAACCTGTACACGTTCGTCTGCAGCAAAGGACAAAAGGGTACGAATGTCAGTCTGGGAGATTGTTCTTCCCTTGATTTAAATGAGTCCTATGAGGAATATTGTCCGTACAAATAACAATCCCCCCACCCCACCACCACCACAATTTGAAAAAAAGTGCTGAAGATCCCCCTGACAGAGGTTTTGTGGGAGGTTTTTCTGAGAGAGATATACTAGGAAGTGATGTGATTTAGGATTAATTAATTAGATTAATTAGGGCAATAGAGCTGGAGTTTATTCATTAAAGGAATATGACATGTGGGCATGATGATGGAAATGGGAGAAACGTCATGATAAAGTGATGGACTGGGAGATTTACTTTGTGCTGAACTTATCTGTTCTGATTGGGTAGTCAGTTGAATAGTCAAACTCCGAGCAGAAATGTACTTGATTCGTGAACCAAACAGGTTCCTTTCGGGGGTTGTGATTCTAAGATCAAGTGAAAAATGAGCAATGCAGGGTAAAAAAGGAGCATTAAAAAAGCTATGTATGTATATATTTACGTTTCGAATTTCTGCTGATCTGAACAGACATTTTGCAGAAGTTCAGGTTTCCCTAAAAACTTTTGAGCCAAAGTTTCTTGCTATGCACACGGCAAATGGGAGTGAACTGGAGTAACTAAGCAGTTTGGGTTTGTATTTTATATGTTAACTGTCATGCAGGAGCAGGGGATATAGTTTGGGCATACAGAGGGAAATGATCTTAGGAGTCAGTAAAGGGGCTTAGAACATGTAAATAGGTCCAAGCAACTACGTGGGTGCCTGTGTAAAACATGTCTAATTTAATACATATCCTACATAGAACATCATACACCCCAATATTTCAATGGGGAGTAGACACAGATGTTTTAGGAAGTATCTCTGGAGACTTAGAAATAAGGTAGGAACATTCTGAGCTCACAAAATTATATCAAACTCTCAACGGAAAAAATAAAATCATACACTTCATTGGATCAATACAAGAAATTTCAGACACAACACAGTAAGGAGGAAAAAGAACAAAGCTTTTTATATACAAAAACTATTTCTTAAACATGTTTACTGCCATTTAGATAAACCTAGCAGGGGGCATTATTAGTTTGGAGTTTTGTGAACCACTCATACGATAAAAATATTCTGAACTACTAGAATAGGGACACATGGTAAAAAACGGATTGTCGTTACTAAAGGTGGAAATTTGGGAGGTATGCAACATTCATAGAGATTTCTAATTTTTTTTAAATATGCTTTTGAATTATACAATTCTACCACTGTGAAAATACAAATTGGGATAGGTAGGCGGGACTGAGATAACGGTGGGCCTTTGACTAAACTCGCGTTACTGGTGATGCTCATAGTGGCTGAACCAGCCCACAAAAATGGCAGGCCAGCCCACTGAATGGGCCTGTCTGGCCGGCCCCTAGGCTGCAGGACCTTGCAGAGAGCAAAGTGCTCTATGCAGGCTTCTATTGCCCCAAAACAGGGTGTGCCTGTCTAATAATAAGCTCATGCTGTGCTGCCTGGGGTTAATTCCCTGCTGTCCCTTAATGCAGGATACCAGGGAAGAAAATTGGGATGGTGAGACAGGACCTCGGAATCAGGACTGTCCTACTGAAATAGGAACTGTTGGGGGCCTGTTTAAAGAATCTATACTGACCTTGGAGTTTGCAATAATGAGATATAATTTAGCAGACTCTGACAGGAGATGCCACCACTCCTTATACATATACTTCTCTTCATTGAAACTGTATCAGTATTTTGTCAGTATCATTTCTTCTGTAACTAATAAAAGGATGGGTTGCAAACTGTGTTTATTTAACATTAGGCTGATAAATGAGCAATGAGAATGGATGAATTGGGTTAAACCACAACCGGTATTGAAAATAAAAATCTGAAATATAAGAAAGTCTACACATGAACTACAAAATATTTTGTTTTTATTACCAATTTAGAAGTCTTTATAAGATTATATTTACCTTGTTTGGTAGTATTGATATTGCATAATCAATACATACTTTAAACTACATACAAAAAAAGTAAATGCTAAGGATGTGATTTCGTTTTTATGAAGATCGTAGCGCTTTTCATGTAAAACAAGTATTAAGCAATATCCTTTTAAATATATTAACTACAGATATTTCCAGAGCTGGAATTGTTAGCTGAATTTTATACCTCTAAATGAGCTCTGGACGAGCATTTTGGCCTTTAAAATGATAAGCTGAATTCTAGCCTATTCCAGCCACCTGCTTTGCATGTGAATTCGGTTACGGGTGGCTCGGCCTTTTAGGAAAGTGCCTCTTATAAATGACAAAGGTTACATGTCAGTGACCTGGATAAATGTTTCAAAATAGAAAATATCATAATGAGAACCATCAGATAATGTGTTTTATCCAGGGTGAATATTAAGAAAAGGTGTGGGTCAGTAGAAAGTCTTTGAAACTAATAGCACAGTACGGAATAAAAAGAACAATAAAAAGATTGTGAGCTAATCTTTGCCATACTTTGTTTAACTGTTTAAGTCACGAATTATGCTCTACAATTTTCATATACTGTATAATACACACAGGGTACCACAAAATACACATGAAGACGCAAACATATAACAAATATAATAACATATTCCAATTTACAGGGGGGGTGGGGAAATCACTGAAACAACAATAAATACTGAAAACCAACAAACTTAATGGAATGTAAGATAAAGTCTATATAATTTTACAGTTAAACATTGACATAATGTCAATAACAACCAGGCCCTGTCCATTCCTGTGAATATCTTATTGTGTGGTTAGACCACAATGTCTCATTTGATCTTCGTATTGATAAACTATTATCAAAACATAGGCACTGTTTAGATTGTATTTATATGCCAATAAAAAGCTGATAAATGCCAATGATAACTTTCATACAAAGATATGTTGACTCTATAAATGCCAATGATAACTTTCATACAAAGATATGTTGACTCTATAAATGCCAATGATAACTTTCATACAAAGATATGTTGACTCTGCTTGCAATACTATCTTTGTGCTTTATAAATTATTATCTTGCTTTGGTCCTTGACACCGAAATATAATTCCCATATCACATATTGTGATACTGTACTCACAGAGTGTCACTATAAGACAGAATGCACTAGAATTCAGAGATATTTAACTAGCAAAATTATGGATGAAATAGCTGTCTGAAAAATATCTCCAATCTTGCTGTTTGCTAAAAGGTAAGTGCAATACTAAGTAATCTACTGTAGCCAACACTGAACTTGAGCATTCAGTTTTGTCCCAGTTGAGAGTCAGCTGAATTAGGATGAGTCTAGTGTTTGGCCATAGTCCCTATCTCCAAAGCACTACGCATATGTAAAATTGAGCATACAACTAAATGAGCAAATATGTATAGTTTAAAAAACATATACCACCGGGGGCGCCACAATCACAAACATGTGAATATATTTACCATGGTATGTTCATGGATATGCATATAAGGAGATAAAAATAAAAGTATATATAGTGAAGTATTTAATAACAAATAGAATAAAATAATAAAAAATAATTGCACTCACAAATGTAGTTGCACAACAAGAACATATGTCCTAATTGTGCTAAGAAAGCCTGTCAGCCCTTAATTGGGCTAGAGTCCCCTCTTGTAGCAGGATCCCGATTTTCAAAAGTTCCAATGGCCTCCAGTAATAATCTGCTTGAAGGTGGATGAGATCCAAAAATACTAGGGACACTGGCCGACTTGTAGCTGCTCGACGCGTTTCGTCCGATCGACTTTTTCAAGAGCTGTGTGTTTCTGTTCTTCTTCCGGCTTTTTAAATGATCAGGTTCGCGCGGCTTTCAGTGTTGCGCGCATGCGCATTACGGTAAAACTTTACCGCGCATGCTCACACATCCAGCTTGAAACGCAAAACCAACTTTATTGATACTTTGCGCCGACAAAACACATTTCCGTACCGGACCACTTGGTCTTACGGAATAATATGTGGGCACTTCAAGCTTTTGTTCATCATACATAGTTGATCTTCATACATAAAATACTGATGAACCATCTTTTAAAAGGCAAAGGTAAAAAGCATTTTAGGTGCATCACATATAGAGTTCTACTATTAGAAGTGGGAAATTAAGCATACTGTAGACAGAAACAAACATATTATGAGAAACATATTATAAAAAATATATGTAATATATATTACATATATTTTTTATTACATATATTTTTTATAATATGTTTCTCATAATATGTTTGTTTCTGTCTACAGTATGCTTAATTTCCCACTTCTAATAGTAGAACTCTATATGTGATGCACCTAAAATGCTTTTTACCTTTGCCTTTTAAAAGATGGTTCATCAGTATTTTATGTATGAAGATCAACTATGTATGATGAACAAAAGCTTGAAGTGCCCACATATTATTCCGTAAGACCAAGTGGTCCGGTACGGAAATGTGTTTTGTCGGCGCAAAGTATCAATAAAGTTGGTTTTGCGTTTCAAGCTGGATGTGCGAGCATGCGCGGTAAAGTTTTACCGTAATGCGCATGCGCGCAACACTGAAAGCCGCGCGAACCTGATCATTTAAAAAGCCGGAAGAAGAACAGAAACACACAGCTCTTGAAAAAGTCGATCGGACGAAACGCGTCGAGCAGCTACAAGTCGGCCAGTGTCCCTAGTATCTTTGGATCTCATCCACCTTCAAGCAGATTATTACTGGAGGCCATTGGAACTTTTGAAAATCGGGATCCTGCTACAAGAGGGGACTCTAGCCCAATTAAGGGCTGACAGGCTTTTCTTAGCACAATTAGGACATATGTTCTTGTTGTGCAACTACATTTGTGAGTGCAATTATTTTTTATTATTTTATTCTATTTGTTATTAAATACTTCACTATATATACTTTTATTTTTATCTCCTTATATGCATATCCATGAACATACCATGGTAAATATATTCACATGTTTGTGATTGTGGCGCCCCCGGTGGTATATGTTTTTTAAACTATACATATTTGCTTGTATTTTATTGGGATTGGGAGTGATCCCTATTTCGGGGTGATTAGCCTGCACTGTATTTAGCACTTTTCCCCACTTACTGCTCCTTCCTTATATTTACAACTAAATGATGCTGAATATTTTAAGATTCTTCAGAATTGGGAGTCCACTATTGGGGGGCAGGTGGGAACTAGATGGTTGTTGGGAAAGAAGATGATGTAGAGAGTGTAACGAACCCTGATGTGGTAGGGGTTCGTCTGTTTTTACCCAAACTGCTAAGAGCATGAGTGATTATAGCTCGCGTTTCGAGTTTCCATTTGTCTCTTTTTCCAGAGTAGGTACAGCTTTCCCAGCAGAATCTCCCAAAGTAGTGAACAGGTACCCAAACATCAGCCGAAACTTGATGAAGGGTGTAACAGGAATGAATCTTTATTGTGCCACACTGGCTTTTATGCAATTCTCCAGGCCAGAGGAACACCCCTGGACCTGATGGAAAGCAGGGATATAACTTATTACAGCCAATGACAGTACAGGGACAATCTTTGATTGTTATAGTCCTAAAATACTACTCTATGTATTGGCTCCCTCCAGCTATTTACACCTACTATAACCTATGTGGGCTGTTTGGGCATATTAGACAAATCATTTGGAGGGTGAGTTCAGAAGCAGAGCTTGAAGAGAGAAACAAACAGGGAGTGTGGGAATAAACATAAAAAGAGGGGATAATGGGAAGAGAGACAAGAGGAAAGTGGAGAGAGAAAGAAGTTGTGGAAGAGACAAAAGTTGTGGATACATTTGACTAGAATATTCAGTTCAGCCAAATAATTTTTCCTGAAAATTTTGATCGAATGTCATTTTGGCTCAGTAGAATTTTATTACCGAGATTCTGATTTGGAAATCAAATCTGAAGAAAAATAAACGGGTGCAAAAAATATACATATACATTTTATATATAAAGTAGTTATATATATTGCAGTACACTGATTTCTGCCATTTTGTTTCACAGATCAAGTGGGAAAAAGTTACCAATAGAGGAAAACACAGAAAAGACATATTATACCATGGAGATCAAGAAGGAAGACTTGTAGACTTCAACACTCCATACAAATAATGGAACACAGCAAGGTTTGACAAAAACTTGAGTGTCTGAATCTATATCCTCTTTGCCCTTTAACTACTATAATATTCTATAGTAGCCATGGTACTTGGAATATCACTTTTACAATTTACAATTTTAGGGGGTGCCAGTGGATACATCCCTTGGGCTAATTTCCCTATTTACATCTCTGTCCCATACTAAAATGAAAGAGCAAAAATATGGACTATACTTCTTACAAAAATAGGTTAAAATGAGATTATATCCCCTGTATCATTATATTTAACTAAAATACCAATATATTTATAATGACTACACAAGTCTAATTTCCATTTATTTATTTTTATATATTTTGTTTTTCATTGTGTTATTTTGTAAAAGTATTTCAGAATTGCTCATGCACTACAGGACATAGCTGCAATGGGAACCATCTAAATATATTCCTTCCTGGTAGAACACTTAGCAAATCAATAAATGCTGGTTTTTAATAATTATAAACTAGAGCGTTTGCTGATACCACCGGAATTTTGCATCAACAATTACAAGATTATCAAAAACAACTTAAATCAGTAAACCAGGAAGCTCATTTTTTTTCAAAATTTGTGAAAATATAATTCAGCTTCATGGAATTTGGAAAGACAATTTAAAGAACAAGTTACTGAATTTACTGTCCTTTAAAATAAAAAAGCCACCTTCAAATTTATCTTAACGAGCTATGAAATAGAGAAGGAGCCTTCCAACTCATTTTTAGAGTTTTCTATCAATGGTGTGAGAAGGTAGGAGGAGCAGGGTCTGTCTGTCTCCTGATTCATCCTGAGTTCTGCGGGATCATTATTTAGTTTCTTTTTTATATATATATATATTTATTTTTATATGTTTTTGTACATTCAAGCTTAGCACATTGGGTACTAATATTTGAATTCCCCCATCTCGCATTTAAAGTGGATCTGTATAAATGTATTTATGGGAATTTCATAAAGATAAAATCTTTATGGAGAACTTTTATTGGATGTAGGGAAATTTAACTGAAAATCCAACACTGTCAAAAGGTTTCATAAGACAAAGTAGGTACTACTACTAAGGTGGTAAAACTTGACAAATGGCATAAATTATCTCGTCACATTTTGTTAATTTCTACATCATCACTGGCCACGACTGTAGAACTCAGGCATCATCATGCTCCTCATGATCTGTTGAGGCTCCTGTGGTCTATCATAAGTCAGTGATGGACTCCAGAGCATGCACAAGAGTACAGCATGTGTAGATTGTCACTATCATGGTTCTTTGCACAAAGACCTCCTAAAGGTGATGGAGCCACTTTGAGATATACCCAAATTGCAACTTTAATAAAAAATCTTTTTTTAAATTTTTTATTTTTTTTTATTTTGTGGATCATTTGGGTCTTAGTGAATAACTAACTTGTCCAAAATATCTTTTTTATTTAAGAACAACTTTCAGGCCTAATATTAGAGTCTATTCACTAAGCAGCTGGACACCTAACTTTACCCCGGTAACCAATTATTTTTAAAAAGTGCATTGTTATTTTGGATTCATTCAACTTCACATTTTCCGTCTGTAATACACTTCTGGATCTACTTGACTGCCATAAATAATTTCTAACGTATCTCAAAAAACATTTCCTTTAAGAAGTAATAATTTCTCTAAGTAATTCTTGCTAATATTTTTAGATTAGGCAACCAGAAAATTTGCCCATGAGTATGACAGATTTTATACAAAATTAACTCTAATTATAATTATTACTTTAACTTGTAATTGTGTGTAGCACTTTTGTTATTTTTTAATTTTTTTATTTTATCCTACGGTAAAGACATGTCATAAAATTTTTGATTAAAATTAAAGCAATTAGTATTAGTTAACTTCAATGAGAAACCTGAAACTACAGCAAATAATTGGGCTAATTTAAAGATCTCCATAGAATTGAATGCTAGAATGTTATCTGTGAGCACTTGCAGTCTTGTTTCGTAGAAAAAAAAAAAGAAAAGCTGATTATTTTTGAAAGTGCTTAGGTCCCACTGTTTTTATCAAGATTATTATATCACCACTCCTACTGCGAGTGTACATAAGCAATTACAGAAAAATAAACACAGCTTAAATGTTTTTTGTTAAAATGCACACCATGGGAGATTTTCATTTGCTAAGGAACTCATCTATCATTTGAAATGCTAAGTGTTTGTTCTTAAAGCAAAAAATTCTGCCTAGTTCCAGGAACAAATCAAGTTGTTTCTTTTTGATTGAAAGTAAAGATCTATTTGACAACTCAGTTCTACAAAAACAAGTAAAATAACTTGGGCATCATTGGGCAGTAGTGATGTCCCGAACGGTTCGCCGAACGGTTCACCGAACGGTTCGCCACAGATGGCGAACATAAACATAAACTTTGACCCTGTACCTCACAGTCAGCAGACACATTCCAGCCAATCAGCAGCAGATCCTCCCTCCCAGAACCTCCCACCTCCTGGACATCTCACTAAGAATGCAGCTTCACAATGAATGTAAAATGGATGCTGTCCAGGAGGTGAAAGGGTCTGGGAGGGAGGGTCTGCTGCTGATTGGCTGGAATGTGTCTGCTGACTGTGAGGTACAGGGTCAAAGTTTACTCAATGATGACATAGGGGGCGGACCGAACAGCGCATATGTTAGCCGTCAGTGGCAAACTGTTCGGCAAACCGTTCGGGACATCACTATTGGGCAGTGAGTTGCCATAGTTTGATTTTGAGACGTACTGACATAGTCAAGGTCATAACTACATATACTATTATTACCACTTTCACGTTAACAGTTACTGATTCCATATTGCTATATTCTGGAATTTAAGTAAATTTAGCAAATTTAAAAAATGGAATATACATTTTGCCTAAAGAATAGTTTATTTACAAAATTGCCAATAGGAATAACAGGAGACATGACAAGGGAATTGTTGGAAAAAATAGCTAAGGTTTAGAAAAGGTTTTCAGACAGACGATTATGGGTGAAAATGGGAATTTGCTTGTTATTGGTCACACCGTTGTGGCATCCATGTATAAAATCATTTTGCAGAATCATCCAGAACTAGTATTGGCATGAACATTAAAATATGCATCTTCTTATGAATTGTCATTTTTTTTTTCTTATTGGTTTATATATGTTTAATTGTTTATTTTTATAATTGTCTATCATTTTTTAATTTATTTTATTGTATTGACTGTTTTAGTGGATGGTTGTCTGAGCAGCAAGTTATAGGTATGTAGGTATTTTTTAAAAATTATTATTATTATTTATCATAGGAGCGGCTAGGTAAAGTCTAGACATGTCTCTGGTAATGATGGGAGGGGTTATATTAGATGGTATGAGGCTTACGGACCTCTAGCACACGGGTAGAGTTTTTATATCAGTCTTTACTTAGTACCACAAATATTAGATATGGAGAGTGATATTATCAAGGTCAGAGAACCTTTGGCACTTGGCATCTGTGGGCACTTGAGCATTCAAACGATCAATACATTTAAAAGGAAAAGGTGAGCACTTTACATCAAAGTCTTTCTTAAGGACCTCTATTTACTCAGGTTATGGGGCAAGGACCTTTGTACCAGTTCTAAAAAAAAGTTTTGGGTTTTTTTAGTCATGGAGGTAACTCAGTCTGTTAATTTGGGGGACCACAAAATAATAAGAGCGCCATCAACTGTTTTTTTTCCAAATATTGCTAATAATTGGAATAACATAAAAATATGATACAGGTCAAGCAAGTTGGTGCTGGCAAAATGAAACAACATAAATGGTGTTAAGAGATCTGGAGAAATTTCTGAATAAATTAGATAAAAGTCATACCGTGCATTAGGGATTGTTAATTTCTGACATTTTTTAAAAGATTTGAAAAGTATAATCTGTCTCTTGAAATAACAGCAGTTTATGTTATACGCTATGATAGATATACCATGTAATATAAACTACTGTATATGTACAATATAGAAGAAATATCTGAATAAATAAAATCCATTAAAAAAAAATTGATTTTTTTTAGAACATGTTGAATTATTCAGCCGATTCAGAGCAAGAATCGTTGCCAAACAAAAGATACATTTAAAGACAAAGATATGGTTTGCAACTTTGTTTCTACTTTAGAGAATACTTAGCACAATGTGTTAATAAAGCAAGCTTCATGACCTAGATTTACAAAGAAATATAAAGCAAATTAGCTGCTTCTTATGAGAAATATATAAATAAAAAAAGAAATGGAAAAAAATATAATGCATAATGGTGGTAGATTTACACAGCAGAGCTCCTGGGTCAATTTAGGAGATAAAATGATTTTTGATTTGCCAGCCAGAGCTTCAGGTATTTGCTCAATCTTTGTGATTTTAGAACTTTTTTCATCTCAGCAGGAATCTAATAAACCTCTGATCCCAAAACATAAACAGCAGAAATCAAAATTAATGGAAAAGGATGAAAACACGGCCGAAATCAAAGCAAACGCTGCGGCAAAAATTGTGGCTTTTTCCTATGAGATCTTGTTTACATCTTAAACCTCATCCCAGGCTTTGCAAACAATTTATTCTCCTTATTAAAAAAAGGACATATGAGCATGATAATAATGCCATCTGAATATTTAGCAGTTATATGACCTTTGCTTTGCCCTAAATTTAAAGAAACTCTGGTAGGTCATGTTATAATTTAATAATTATCTTATGGCTGTAACAAGTGAATGACTATAGCTACTTCTAAAATGCAGCAAAACAGATTAGGATTATCTATATAATTAAAGGGACACTATAGGCACCCAGACCGTTCATTGAAGTGGTCTGGGTGCAGGGTCCCAGGTTCCTTAACAGTGAGCCACTAAAAGACAGCCACTAGAGGGACTTCCAGGCTGTTAGGTGACTTTTGGTCACCTAACTAACATTGAACATCTTCACACAATGCATAGGGATGTCCAGCGTCACCCAAAACCCCATAGGAAAGCATTGAATAATGCTTTCCTATGGGAAATCCTAATGCAAATGCAGCCATTGCTGTGCATGCAAATTAGATCACCCCCGCAGCTTGACTTTGGCAGGGGAGAATAGAAGGCAGACTCGAGTCAGCACCGAGGGACATCAGTGCTAGACCCAGGTAAGTGACAGAAGAGGTTTTTAATCCCTTCTGCACCACTGTGTCACGATATCTTACCTTAGTCCCGCGGGCCAGCAGGGAGGTGCTCTGGTTGCCGACTCTTCCGGGCGTCGCCATGTCACATGCTGGTCGTTCCACACACGCTTCCTGCCAATGTCATAGCAGCGATGCTATGAAAATTCTAAGTATTCCACACTGCCTGACGTTTTAGGGGCGTGGATTTAAAGCAAAAGACACTCCCCTGTAAAGAGCACATTTTGCTTTAGTTCAGTGCCCAATTGTAGTTCACTAGTTGTTCCCTCTAGTGCTATACTGATTCCTGTCTGTGTTATTTGGTATTTGGCTTGTATATTATTGACTATTCTGCTTTCTGGCATCCTGACTCGGCTCGTTTTCTCGTTTATCCTGTTCTCTGGTTTCCTGACTCGCGCATTCATTATCGTTATCCTGATCTCTGGTTTCCTGACTCGCGCATTCATTATCGTTATCCTGATCTCTGGTTTCCTGACTCGCGCATTCATTATCGTTATCCTGATCTCTGGTTTCCTGACTCGCGCATTCATTATCGTTATCCTGATCTCTGGTTTCCTGACTCGCGCATTCATTATAGTTATCCTGATCTCTGGTTTCCTGACTCGCGCATTCATTATCGTTATCCTGATCTCTGGTTTCCTGACTCGCGCATTCATTATCGTTATCCTGTTCTCTGGTTTCCTGACTCGTGCATTCATTATCGTTATCCTGTTCTCTGGTTTCCTGACTCGCGCATTCATTATCGTTATCCTGATCTCTGGTTTCCTTACTCGTGCATTCATTATCGTTATCCTGATCTCTGGTTTCCTGACTCGCGCATTCATTATCATTATCCTGTTCTCTGGTTTCCTGACTCGTGCATTCATTATCGTTATCCTGTTCTCTGGTTTCCTGACTCGTGCATTCATTATCGTTATCCTGATCTCTGGTTTCCTGACTTGCGCATTCATTATCGTTATCCTGTTCTCTGGTTTCCTGACTCGTGCATTCATTATCGTTATCCTGTTCTCTGGTTTCCTGACTCGCGCATTCATTATCGTTATCCTGATCTCTGGTTTCCTTACTCGTGCATTCATTATCGTTATCCTGATCTCTGGTTTCCTGACTCGCGTATTCATTATCGTTATCCTGATCTCTGGTGTCCTGACTCGCGCATTCATTATCGTTATCCGGATCTCTGGTTTCCTGACTCGTGCATTCATTATCGTTATCCTGATCTCTGGTTTCCTGACTCGCGCATTCATTATCGTTATCCTGATCTCTGGTTTCCTTACTCGTGCATTCATTATCGTTATCCTGATCTCTGGTTTCCTGACTCGTGCATTCATTATCGTTATCCTGATCTCTGGTTTTCCTAGACTTTGGCTATTCCTCGAATATTCTCTCACTATCAAGGTTATACCTGGCCATTTTAAGGTCTAGTAATACGTTTTCTAGTTTGGGTTACATTCTGCGTG
Source organism: Pelobates cultripes (assembly GCA_933207985.1). Classification (NCBI taxonomy): domain Eukaryota; kingdom Metazoa; phylum Chordata; class Amphibia; order Anura; family Pelobatidae; genus Pelobates; species Pelobates cultripes. Next base: position 12,742,595 of record OW240912.1, read on the forward strand.
TTGGGGTCACTTTGTCATGACACACGGGAGGCGGCATTGATGGAGGGGGAAGTTATAGTGCCAGGAAAATGAATTTGTTTTACTTGCACTATAGTTTCCCTTTAAGGCAAAGGGTTCAAGTGGTGTACTTGCACATTTTCACCACTAGATGGCTACTATTCTAGCACTTATGTGTGTTAATTACATATTTGAGATATCTATCAAAAAATAATATGTAGGATGAATAGTAGCATTGGATATTGGATGTTCCCATGTTATTGTAATGGCTCACCAATGCGTGGATCAGACTCATCATATTCATCAAATATTCACAGGGGTACGGTAAATAGATTACTGTATCAGCACCATTTTTCCTAGGAAATGGACTCTCTGACACTCGAAAAAAATGTATACATTATGTTCTAATAATGGTTATGTGGGCTAAGGCTAAATTTAAAGAATACAATAATATAGTAACATAAGATAATAGAATAACGTGGATGGAAGTCTCGTCACAAAATGTAAAGAAGAACAGATCTTAACAATGACTTATCAGTAATGACAGTTCTGCCACTAATGTGGAGCACAAATAAAACTATTAACAGAATTTTGTACTTTTGCTTATTAAGTTCCACTAAAGTTCTGTCATTTTAACCCTGCAATGTAAAATATTGTTGTTTTGTAGAAACCACAATGTCTACATTATAGGGTTAAAGACACCTCTAGTGGCAGTTTTCCTTAAATCCACTTGAGTCTTTTTAACACCAACAGCCAAGTAATACTCAGTCATGTGACCAATGCAGCTCGTAGGAAAGAATTGAATTCCATTATTTCCAAGGTGAAGCATTTGGACGTCCCCTCATCAGTCCCAAATGCTAATTTATGAGAAGTGTTGGATCGGACATGGTGGCAGTTCCAAGGGAGTCTTGACGATGGAGAATTTGGCATCTGTGATCAGCACGAAAAACATGCTGATGACAGATGACCAGTAACACCATAGCTCCTCTCTGCACCGCCCAAGTCCTCCCCTGAGCCAATCCACCCTGACATTTCTTGTTCTGCAGTGACAGGAAGTAACATCGGCAGTGGAGGAGAACATAATCTAGGTGTTGGAACATAGATACATTTTCCCTTATTTATTTACTTGTTAGTTTGTTTTACTTTTTTTTTGTGTGTGTTTGGTCTTCTATTAATATATATATATATTTTTTTTATTTGCAGTAACCTTTTTAATTAGAAATTGATTTGGAATATTTGAACAATGAAGACAACAACTACAAATTTCTTATTTATACTACAATGCCCCCCTTTTTTTTTTCTTATCATCACATTTTATATGCTCTTTCATTTATATAATACTGAGACAGCTGTAATGGTATACTGTACTATTCAAGACTTTTTGTAGCACAGTAAAAAAAAAAGAAAATGCTTAAAAAAATTCTCAACTTTTTTTGACACATCATCTGTGACCAAATTTCTAACAATAATTAGGTCAGTGTTATTTTTTGGGGACAGCTGTCGCACTGGTGATTTTTTTTAATCATTTCATATGTGGGCAAACACTAAATGTGTCACAGTTACAGCATTACTTTCCTCACTGAAAGCTTTCATACTTCGCTTCTCCTGTCACCGTGCCTTCTGCCACTGCAGGCGCAGAAAAGTTGTCACTTCTCATTTGGCATATACCATGCTGGGGATGCTTAACAGGGCTTTTTTTTTTGCTTCTTTTTCTATAAATGATAAGAAAATGATTTGCTACTTAGTAGCAAGCAGAAAGAGTGATCATCAAATTATAGGAATTTAGCCTCAAATTCAGGTGATAACTATGGCATTTATTTAATTTTTTTTTTTCTGATGAATTATTTTCTGGATTATCTTTTTAAATATGCATAACACTTTTGATAAAGCATGCCTACCAACTGTCCTTATTTAAGGAAGGGGAGTCTTTATTTTGGGCCCTAATCACTCTATCCTCAGAGTATAACAGAGCTACGCAGCAATAATACTCCCAGTAATGTGTCTGAGTGTATAACAGAGCTCCACAGCAATAATACTCCCAGTAATGTGTCTGAGTGTATAACAGAGCTCCACAGCAATAATACTCCCAGTAATGTGTCTGAGTGTATAACAGAGCTCCACAGCAATAATACTCAAAGTAATGTTTCTGATTGTATAACAGAGCTCAACAGCAATAATACTCTCAGTAATGTGTCTGAGTGTATAACAGAGCTCCACAGCAATAATACTCCCAGTAATGTGGAAAGAATAGGGGAGGAGGAGTCTGCGCTAGATAGCAAAAGTAGGAGCTGCAACCCTCAAAAGGGAATCCCTCAAGAACCCTAATAAAATAGTAGAGAAAAAAAAAATAAAACATGCGAAACCCAACGAAACCAAAGCCGGACGGAGTGACCTATCCTCACAGAATATCCATTAGCGGGGATTATACCGCTAAGTGCCTTACAACTAAGAGCTGGTCCTAAGCTCCAACAAATGTGAGTTTACCATTCTCCACTTTTATTCAATTTCGCTAATCCTCTCAGTACATACTATACCATTGGAAGTGTGTTTATGTTCTTATCTTTCATATACGGTTCCCTGGAAATTCAGAAGGATTAACCTTTGAGGACTGTACATATACAGCTCATCCACATAACAGTGAGATGTCTTTTATGCATATTATTGGACTTTTAAAGTTTTAAGCTTTACCACTACTAGAGCACGGACTCTGTTTCACACTATCTTATTGTATTTTTACTGCATATTTTTTATTGTATATTTTTATCCTATTATTATTTTATACAATTTTATATATTTTATCTGTATCCAGCGCAGCCCTTCACCCCTTCCTTTTTTTTACTCCCAGTAATGTGTCTGAGTGTATAACAGAGCTCCACAGCAATAATACTCCCAGTAATGTGTCTGAGTGTATAACAGAGCTCCACAGTAATAATATTCCCAGTAATGTGTCCAAGTGTATAACAGAAGAGCTCCACAGCAATAATACTCCCAGTAATGTGTCTGAGTGTATAACAGAGCTCCACAGCAATAATACTCCCAGTAATGCGTCTGATTGCATAACAGAGCTCAACCGCAATAATACTCTCAGTAATGTGTCTGAGTGTATAACACATGGTTTATCTTGTGCCACACTGTCAGTAAGGCCATCCAACTCAACTCAGACGAATCGGACAAACATTTGGGGTGCACAAAGGTACAAACAACAAAGTATTCAAAGAATTAAAAGTATTACATATCCACAGTTAACAGTCATGCAGTCATCACCATGTAATGTGTTTTGTTGCTGTAGGTGGTTAATCACAAGTGTCACCACATAGTCCTTGAATCAATCAGACATAATGATTATGACACTTAAGATGTCAGGAATTTCTCCTTTCACACTGCATACATTGTCAAAAATCTTGACATTGAAATTAGGACATTACTTGCTTTTTATTGGTTAGCATTATCAGTTCATTAATAGAACTATACAAAGGACAAGAGGTTAACCTCTGAAACAAAAAAAGGAGATTTTACCTAGAGCAAATGAACCAGTTCTTTAAAGTATAAAAAGGTAAAGTTACCTTCTGCCACTCAATGCTAATCTTTAGTGTCCAGTTATGCAGTTGTAGATGTGATCTTGACAACAAAGCTGACAACTGAACTGCAAGTCTCATAATCCTGTGCTCCAATCAGAAGATTGTGACCAGAGAACTTTGATTTCTGCTTGTCAGTCCCTCCCTTCCACAGCTCAGACTCCATAAACCAGAATGTGAGTCTGCAGCCACGCTACTTAAAAAGCAAACCTTATGACTGATTAAGTAATGATTTGTAACTCTCTTAAATGATTATCTCTTGTCTGGGGAGGATCCTGTAGTATGTTCTGGAATAAAATGTTTCATGATAACTGTTGCACTGAATGATCTTATTTATGGACCCTGGGCTTGTTGCTCCCATACTCCACTATTCTCCACGCCTGCTATTTTCGAGTGCCACTTATAATGTCACGTTTGTTGTTATATGGAATGCTTTGTGCTAAGTGGTAGAAAGTAATTTTTTACGAACTAATATCACTGACAAATCAAACAAGATGTTACACTCAAGAGGTTCATTCCTCGCTCTCAGACTACTAAGGAATAAAAACATTCCATTACAATACCTGATGGACTCTGCTCTGGTTAAATAGAATGTTCAGCTGGCCCAATGCCAGTTTAATCTCTTTAAATGCTGCAAACAAAATGAGGATCAGTTATTTTCAAGTCCATTTGCTAATTTGGTATAGAGTGCATTTCTTGAGGTTACAACATGGCTATGGAAGTGAAGCGTGGTATCAAATACTCCAAGGTTATTAGCGGTATAAGAAAAGGTGTGAACGTTGTCATTGCACAATCTTATTACCCCCAGTCAGCCACAGAATGTTTGCTACTATTGCTTCACTTTTACATTAAATATCAAATCACTGACCTTTCTATATTAAAGATTCACATTTCTCCCAACATTGGGAAGTTTAGAATAAGAAAGGGTGGACAGGTCTTCATTTGGACATTGCAAGTGACGCGACTTGTGTCACTGGTGACACCAATGATGGGCGTGCATGCACACTGCCAGTGCCTATCTGTGACATCAAGCATGCCAGGCTGACAGACAGACTCCCTGATGGCCCCCAACATATAAGACAATGAGAATGTACCTAGTACATACACATGTGCGTCGCGGGGTTAATCAGGGGTCAGATCGCAGCGCGATTAGCCTTGACCGCGAGGGCATTTAGCAACAGCTGTTGCAGTGCCCTCGTGCATTTTTCAAACAGGTGTCCGCGCGGACAGTGCTCTAATTGAGGTAAGTTTTTCACGCCAGAAAAAAAAAAAAATACCGGAAAAAATAAGTATTTATCCCTCTCTGGAGCTGTTTTCCCCGCCCTCCCTCCCTATTCATTGTCATGGTCTTTTATTGGGGTTGGGGTCACCTGTCTAATTTAAAGGGGGATGGACTAACTGAGTTTATGATCATTTGGTTGAAGTTCTGGCTAATAGGACGGAACTCTGGTGAGTTATGTTTTAATTCTCTGGGGGTTTAAAGACCGGAGATGTTTGGTTAATGCTCTGGGGGTTTAAAAACCGGAGATGGTTTGGTTATAAAGTTATTAAGTATTGGTTGTATTAATTTCAAAACTAAATAAAAGACCACGGCCTTTTCTGCAACTGTTCTGAGTCTGTGTTTTATTTATTATTATGTATCTACGTGATTGTTACGTTATTTGCTATTATTGATGTCACTATGTAGCAGTCTGATTTAACCCCTGCTGAGCACATGTAAAGAGCTGCTGCATGACTCTTTGCGTGGTTCCAGTCTGGACACATTTTTTGTGATGCGGTCACAGTTTGCTGCCTGAGGACAGTTCTGTGGTGGGACATCAGGGCACTAAATTGGATGGCAGAACAGGGCCCTGAAATTGGGAATATCTCAGCAAAAGCAAGACATTTGGGAACCCTGGACTCATTATTGATAGTACCAAATTTTGTCATCAAATATTCCCTCTGCTGCTAAAAACAAGGGAAAAATACAATACAATGGGCATGTCTGCGCAGATCAGTTGCAAAATGTGTAAAAAGCTACACTTTTGTCGGCATATTAAAAATCAAAGGTAATATTCAAAACCAAGAGAAAGTTTCTTTTATGTTTCTACTTTTATTCGGTTTGATGCTGGAAAATGGTTCTCATAATGGCACTTTCTCTTAGAGGTGGAGACACGAGGTATTGCAAGCATTCATTCATTCTCTGCTGCCATCACAGCCAATTATTTGGAAATTTGCTCACTAAAGACACAAAATGTGCATGAGTCTAAGGGATATACTTAGCACATCCATTAAGAACAATTAAAGGGCTCGGAATGGCTGAGAGGTTCTAGCAACTTCCTGGGTTGTGTAAAGCTTGCTTTAAACCCTGACAATTGTTGGGTTTTGTATCAAACTCTGAAACTCTATAACTGGGATCATTTTTATATTTTTAATAAGTAATTGTAATTGTAAATACTTTTTTAACTCTTTATTTTTTTACAATTTAATGCATTATCTGCATAATGCATTGGAAGATGATTGTTCAGTTCCGGCAAGGGGAGTCAATTTAATTTGTTTAACAACTTATTGTCAAAAATATACCCGCAAATCAAATTTGTGACATTTTATTTATTTAGTTACCAGGAATGATCTGGTTCTTGGAGTGTGTTCCTTTAATTCTCCTTCTAGCTAACATTTGAAACATTACTAAGAAAATATTGAATTCAGAGTTCGTAGAAAACAGAATTCAATCCATGCAATTTCTAACTATGTACCTTTTAAAGAATAACAATAATTCATAATTCATAATTCAATTGGCCATGCTCCTGTTGTATCACTGCTCAATTCTCTGCCATTTATGAGTCAAATTACTTTGTTAATGTAGCCATTATCACACCTCCCTGCTTGTGGCTTACACAGCCTTCCTAAACATTTCCTGTAAAGTGAGATCTAATTTTTACATTTCCTTTATTGCACAGTCTGTTTAATTTCTTATCTCCTGCTATGTTAATAGCCAGGTAAACATTGCAGGAGCCTCATGCGTGTGAGCAGAAGATAAAAACATCTAAAATAAGTTAACATCTAGTTCCAGGCACAAGAGGGCAGATTAATCTTTATAGGCAGAGTTTCAAGTATGAATGGCAGCATTAATCCTATCCAGGCAAAAAGTATCTTGAACCAAACAATGACTGTTACAAATTCTTAGTTCAAAATGTCTTAACCAGGGCCAATCTTTACATTTATTGATCCCGATACTCAATAAGTCATATGAGTTCAATACTATTGGTATTAGAATAGTATATTGATGAATAACAAATATGCTACGAGGAAAATATCTAACATGGAGTCAGAAAAATGTATTTCACATTTTAACCATTAATCTCAAGCTGCAAGTTGAAGGATCACATGTTTACTACATCTAGTAAAACTTTTATTGATGTATATTGATTTTTTTAGAAAAGAAAATCTGTTTGAGAAGCCATGTTGGGTCGGACTCTACAGTTATCTGACCAACTGCGAGTCAACTTAACGTGCCTGCTGCTGTGATTGCTACAGTGTGACACTGTAACAGCATGCAAGGTAGGTTGAGCAGCAGATGGTCAGATAATGGTAGAGTCTGACCCAACAATATTGCACAGCCAAACAAAGAAGTGACATGTGAAAAAAATATATACATAAATAAATAATATATATATATATATATATAAAATTAAAACAATATGTCATTAAGTTTAATTAAATGTAATAAAAATTCCTAAAATGTTATGACAGTTCTTAATATCTGTCTTAATACCAGTTTATTATTAGACATTATATTTTTTACAATGTTGGTTGTTATAGTGAAAGGAACCATGGGAGTCTGGATGTCTCTAACGATGAGAATGTTACTCTGTGAAATAACAGGACTCCGAATTTAAGGTTGTTGAGGGGAAACAAATTGCATTTTCCACAGGGTGTATATTAGCCTAGAGCAAGATCTGTGCAAAAAAGCATTTTATAAAATAATCTGCTAAACTCTATTTGAAAGAAAATCATGAAATGCTTTAAACCTGTAAATAGAGCCTGTTATTAATAAATACCAATGATTAATGCTTGCTCACATATATTTATGTCTACGAAACTAAATGTTAAGCTCTTTTTACGTTTTAATCATTGGTATTTCAAGGAGAAACAGGGATTTCTCGCCTTCTGTATCTGTGGCTCTATGTGAATCTGAATATTCCCTGTGACAAGATTCGCCCGGGAGCAAAACTTAAAATACTGAGCAGAGGTAAAACAAAATAGGTCGAAGGACAAGCCCTCTTCATTTTTAATATAACATCAGTCTCTTCTTTGAGAAAATATAGTCAAGAACACAGACAGTAAGATATACAGATGACATAGATGCAGGTATGTAGATGGATATATGAACATTTTCTGTAAAGTTACCTGCTTAATTACGAGAGTACAGAAGGATGGTTTTCTAGTCAAGAAGAGGAAACAAAGATATATTTGCACATGGAATTTCAAATGAAAGCAAAGATAATGTCTTCTCTAACAGCCTTATGTTGTTTAAAGGATAAATTAATAAACTTTAATTTTTCAAAATAATCGTCTATGACCACCAAAGATCTAGGATTTCTTAATTTTCTGAAGTCTGATAAAACCTCACCAGTCCAAGAATATTAGTTGGAAAATCCCTTTCTAAGACAAACTGCTCTAATTAGTGCCAGACTAGCCTACTGGGATTCTGGGATATTTCATATGTAAATTAGCATAAAGAGCAGGAATATTTCATGATTAATTATTCAAAATGCCAGGGTCCATTAGCAAAACCAGTCATCAGAGTTTATTGTTATATATATTCTTATTCTTGCTATTTGACCAAGCCAAAGACAAAAGAGTTCATTGAGATGTCTACATTACTCAACACAAGAAGAATAACCAATGTCTCAGGCTGTACAGAAATGTTTTCATTATGGATCAATGACCTTCCATTTAAGTTATCACAATATGGAGTATTCTATTTATTTTTCATCAGACTCTCTGTGAAGCAATGATGTCACTTAGAGGATGGGATGTTCCATTTTGGAATGATTTTTCTAAAGACTAGAATGTTATAATATACATACTCAAGGATTTTAATTATCTGTCTTTCTGCTTGTCCATCCATCTGAATGTCTGTGTGTCTGTTTCTGTGTGTCTGTTCGTCAGCATGTCTGTCTGTCTGTCTATCTATCTATCCATCTATCTCTGTTTGTCTGTCTGTTATACATGTTAAAACTAACATATATATATATATATATATATAACTATACAATATAAGATAAAGTGATGATGGTATATTTAGATATGTGGTGAAATGCCATAAATATCTTTATAAAAAAAAAGGCATAAAACGATTCAGAGTATGGCGCCATTAGTTATAGCTTGCTGATATGGCATCAACCCAAACCAGGCTCCTGATCATGGATAGACCTGTTGATGGATGATAGTTTTATCCTGACCCTTCATTCCAGCTCCTTATTTGACAAGTTCCATCTAGAAAGACAAATGGTTCGTGCACAGTATTGAATGTGATTTATATGCTTTGCCATGTGATTTATAGGCTTTTGAAATAGTATAAATGACTAATTATAAACTCTGGACTTTGGGTCGCCCTGACATAATTACGCAAGGAAGCTACGTGATATTTTTATTTGATTGTTGATCAACTGCCGAAGTAGATGTCTGTGGTAAACCACGGCTAATCCATCTAGGCCTTGAGCCTTTAGAAGGAAACAGGAACATGATACAAAAACACGCATCAACGTATTATCTAAATACCCTGAGGGACCTGTTGGTATATAATAAGCAGTATCTACCACTGCAATATAAATCTGGATGATTCTCTCTTTTATTGCAAGTTTGAGATTTTAAAATGATATGTCACAACTGAAATGTGATTTTTCTATAGATTGTAACTTCCTGGAAAATGTGCCAAATTGAGTTACTATAATTTCAAGGCAGATGGATGATAAATAAACAAATAAATATCGATGTAAACAAAAGATCAAGGTAGAATTTAACAAACACCGTCATGATAAGGGGTGGTCCTATTTTGTTTCTAAAGTAAACAAAAAATACTCCCTACCTTTTTTACTCCCTACCTAATCCCAGGTTGTTCAGCAGAGGTACGATCCTGGGGTGCTGCTGGCTATATAGTTGGGGAAGGAGTGTTGTCAGATGTTCACTCTGCCTGGCTCACACTGACTGATGCATAGCCTTGCCATGGTAACATAAATCTGACTTATTCTCTGAATGGTAGGGTTCTTATCAAGCTCTCCAATGAGGAACTTTAACAGTTATTTTATAGGTTATCGAAAAGCAAGTATTAACTAACAATGTTGCAACGTGAAATTCCGGGACCCACTTTGACCCTGGTAGTTCCTCCAATGCTCGGTGCTGATGAAATTGCCAGATTAAAATATACCCTTTCTCATATATATAGTTTAGACAGATTTGTGAACAATATTTGAGAGAAATAGGTCTTTTGTGTACATATGAAAAGTCTAAAGATGACTCATACAGACATCCCACAAACAGCATAGAGCCCTGGATTGGCTGGAGCCATGAAGCCACCTTACCCCTAAATAGAGCAAACCATATCTCTTAGAGTTCCGTTACATACTAGGAGTTGTAGGTAGTGGCCTTATCTTTTGGGTGTTTGAGATAACCATAGATAGAGTCTTAACCAATATAATAGGTAGATTTTACAAGATATGTAGAGGCTATGTTCCAATATATTTGACACTAGCAATACTTCTCTCTCTCCTTCTCTCTCCCTCTTATATCGTGCTTCGACACATATGCCAGTCAGACTGGGCACCACAGGCAACACAATTGTAAGAGCATTCTGTCTCGAAAAACTGTTTTTCTTCTTGTATTACGTGATTTATTTGAAATATCCTTTAATTATTTTTTAAACTGCTCATTGAGAATGGTAATGTTTTTTTTCCAGTGAATCTTCTAATTTCTTTTTATTTGCTCAGAATTCGATGACTATTATTTCAATATTTTCTTTGCAAATATTAATTATCCATCAGTCTTGCTTTCTCATACACTACACACGATGTTGACCTTGATGATGTTGACAAGTCATCCAGTCTTCCAACCTTTCATTAATGCTCTATTACTTTAGAGGAAAAAACTCACATTAAATGTACATCTGTAATTTTTACAAAGATCAGAGAATGAGGAGAAAAAACAAACAAGAGATTGTTTGAATTGCTTGTGTCATTTTGTTCACTTGATAAATGGAGGATCTCAATATTCTGTTACTTCATCTATTATTTTACATTTGCATCACTGAGCTATATAATGCGGATTTACTTTAATATACCACTACTCTGTTTGATCATTTATTTTCTTCTCCTGTAATATGAAGCTCTCTTTACGCATGCTGCTTATCACTGAGAAAATCTGAAAGTTGTATTAAAAATACTGTATATTTTAATTAATGCCTAATTATGAAGACTTAATGCATGAGCGTTGACTGCTTTCCAAGGGAGATTAGAAAGTAATTATAGGTAGCTAATGCATCTTAAAAAACACAGGTTTTAAAAACGGTGCATCGTATGAAGACATATCGTATAGTATATTCACATAATGACTAAGGCAAGGAATGCAAATCCGCGTGGGAAATCTAGGGATTAACCCTTTGCATTCCAGAAAGATCAGCAATGAACATCAAATCCCTGCTTGATCTCCAGTAGATAATTCGCCCCACTTAAATGAATATACTTATAAAGAATGCACAATGCAGGAATGCTGGTTTTTCATTACAGACCCTGCAGTATGAATTTTCAAGAACGGACCTCCAAAGGTGAGATCTCCGATTTGGTTCTAGTGCAATTTTTCAAGGGGGAACTCTGGGACCCACTTTGACCCTGGTAGTTCCTCTAATGCTTGATGCTGATAAAATTGCCAGCACATGTGTAAATTAAAATATACACTTTCCTAAATCAATATATATATATATATATATATATATTTACCTAAAGATTACTTGCTGTAGACATCCCACACACAGAATAGAGCCCTGGTTTGGATGGGGCCATGAAACCACCTTGCCCCTAAATAGCGCGAACCATATGTCATAACTCTTACAGTGCAGTTGCATACTGGGAGTTGTAGCTAGTGGCCTTATATTTTAGGTGGTCGAGATACCCATAGTGTGGGGGGTGCAGTCAAAGGTAAGTTTACTTACCTGAAGCTGTACCTCATGGCTGCCACCGTGTTTATCCAGATGACACTATTCAGCTTCTGGCACTTCAACTGTCACATATATGTGATAGTACAACCCTAAAGTCTATTGAGAATGCAGCGAGACCACGCAGCCTCCATAGATCCTTGAGTAATACAATGACGATCAATGAGCATGACAATGACTATATCCCACAGCACTCACTTGCTGCTGACAACTTGAGTCAACCATGTCCATATGAAAAAATAGTCCTGAATTAGTCCGAATTACTGAACACATGCTGATAGAATGCAAACAATGAAAAAAATAGATTGATATTGATCTTGATATTTCTTCAGGAAATATGTCTTCAGCAGATATTGGAAAATACAATTTCCCCTTTTTAAAGCTATTCAGTCACAGAAATGAATCATTTTGAACACAATGTTTTTTATTTGATAAACCAGATGGCTAAGAAATTTCCGTTTTATATTTACTAACACTAAAGGTGTTGGTGCACATAGATTTGGCCCCATAATGCCCTGCTCTCTCACTGCCTGGAGGAACAGTTTGCGGAGGACGATGGACCATGTACATTATCTTTAAATCTGCAAGTTCCATGGGAAGCACAATACAGAAACGAACAAACTGCCTGAATCAATTGGCATTTTATTTGGCAGAGTACCTTAAAATAAATAAAAATAATTCAGTATTTTTACAAATTAGATACAAATGCCTGTGGAAAAACACACATTAATCAAATTATCTCAAAACCACACATGAACGCGATGATGTTTTAGCATTCCTCTGTTTATGATGGACATGCACTGTGACAGTCTAGAAATTTATTGGAAAAAGGGCAGGCTTTTGTCCTATTCTGGGCTTTTCACTACATTAGAAATTTAAGCGGTGTGTCGTGAATTCAACATGCTTAGACTAGCGCTCGATATTAAGCTTAATCTGCCCAGCCAAAGGGGAACATGTGGTTATGGAAGGATTTAAATTAAACACTGTGCATAAAATCTTTAGTGATGAGGATCATGTCAAGTGGAGTTATTAGTTTAACCCTCACACCAATGACAGGTTGGAACGGAAGACATATGGAAATTAAACAAAAAATACGTCTGGAACAGCTGCTGAGAAGACGCCTTTTTTCACAGCGTGCGATCTCACTCTATTACTTTCAGAGCCTCCTGGTGAGTTAGGCTGTGACTGGAGTATCTATGAGCTGTTATTATTAATGCGCATATTCCATGTACACTCAAATAATATTCTGTCTGCACAGTCATTAGTGCAGCTCCATGTACACTTGCAGAATCCCCTACATGCATATTCACTTTATCTGGTTCCTACACACTAAGTCTCCTACACAGGCATTGACTCTACCTGATTTCTACACAGTAATGGAATCACCTACATGTGCATTACATCTAACTGACTCCTACACACTGACTGAATCCCCTACACACACATTAACTCTATCTGATTCCTACACACTGACTGAATCCCTTACACACACATTCACTCTATCTGATTCCTACACACTGACTGAATCCCCTACACACACATTCACTCTATCTGATTCCTACACACTGACTGAATCCCCTACACACACATTAACTCTATCTGATTCCTACACACTGACTGAATCCCCTACACACACATTCACTCTATCTGATTCCTACACACTGGCTGAATCTCCTACACACACATTAACTCTATCTGATTCCTACACACTGACTGAATCCCCTGCACACACATTCACTCTATCTGATTCCTACACACTGACTGAATCCCCTACACACACATTCACTCTATCTGATTCCTACACACTGACTGAATCCCCTACACACACATTCACTCTATCTGATTCCTACACATTGACTGAATCCCCTACACACACATTCACTCTATCTGACTCCTACACACTGACTGAATCCCCTACACACACATTCACTCTATCTGATTCCTACACACTGACTGAATCCCCTACACACACATTCACTCTATCTGATTCCTACACACTAACTGAATCCCCTACACACACATTCACTCTATCTGATTCCTACACACTGACTGAATCCCTTATACACACATTCACTCTATCTGATTCCTACACACTGACTGAATCCCTTACACACACATTCACTCTATCTGATTCCTACACACTGACTGAATCCCCTACGCACACATTCACTCTATCTGATTCTTAAACACTGACTGAATCCCCTACACACACATTCGCTCTATCTGATTCCTTCACACTGACTGAATCCCCTGCACACACATTCACTCTATCTGATTCCTACACACTGACTGAATCCCCTACACACACATTCACTCTATCTGATTCCTACACACTGACTGAATCCCCTGCACACACATTCACTCTATCTGATTCCTACACACTGACTGAATCCCCTACACACACATTCACTCTATCTGATTCCTAAACACTGACTGAATCCCCTACACACACATTCGCTCTATCTGATTCCTTCACACTGACTGAATCCCCTACACACACATTCACTCTATCTGATTCCTACACACTAACTGAATCCCCTACACACACATTCACTCTATCTGATTCCTACACACTGACTGAATCCCTTATACACACATTCACTCTATCTGATTCCTACACACTGACTGAATCCCTTACACACACATTCACTCTATCTGATTCCTACACACTGACTGGATGCCTTACATACACATTCACTTTACTTGATTCCTACACACTGACTGAATGCCCTACACACACATTAACTCTACCTGATTCTTACACACTGACTGAATCCCCTAAACATGCATTTACTGTACCTGATTCCTACACACTGACTGAATCCCCTACACACACTGATTAAAACCCCTATCTGTACGCTGACTGCAGCTTCATATTAATTGTACTCACCTCCTGTACTTTTCCTGAACCCATTATATAACAGTTTATTTAGAAAATGTGCAAAAGGTTAACACAGACCACTGCAAGTTTATCAGGGGATTATTTCTGAATGATAATTCCCATAGTACTCAGCCAGCCATCTGGAATTAGAATAGTTAATTTCACATATCTTGTATCAATGGCTGGGCTTTGTGAGAATGTCTGCTCACAAATGTCTGCAGTGTCAATGGCTGTCTGAGCATGATGAGAATACCTATGGCAAGATACGTCCTCTCTTCCTTAGACCTTGAAAGGAATTCTTCATTTATTCGTCCTCTCATTGAAACTGTCTGCATTAGTGTAAAATGTTTGATGTAAGTGTAGCAGCCCTGAAGGTCTCCTGTCATAAATTGTCTGTGTTCTTGCATTGCTCTGCCACTGTTACCAGGAATTCAAAAGAACAGGTCAAGTCTTTCTTTTGGAGTAATGTATGGCCAATATTTGCTTCAGTTACATGTGCGGCTTCATGTCTATTCTATGGGATGCCCAGTTTCTCGTATTTCTACAGAACGAAGCCCCAGGGATTTATTCATAAGTTTGGACACAGATAGGCTACGGTAGGCTGAATTTTACGAGTTATATGACATATCACAACAATGTACTGTTCAGTGAATACAACCTTAAAGAGATACTCTTAAAACCAAAACCTCTTCATATATAATGAAGCTGTTTGGGTGCACAGCCCCATTTTATCTGATAGAAACAGCAATGATTTTTGTGTCAGAGAGCACTGCTTGACAGCCACCAGAGAATTCTCATTGAAGACCTTCAATTTTCAGAGGTTTTGCATGTGATGAAAGTTCCCCCTTTATTAGGTGATAAAAGGGTTACTATAATCACCGTGACATTACAGCTCACTGAAGTGGTTATGACGTAACTCCCAGCATTTCAAATGAACAATAAAGGACACTTTACATTTAGGAATGTGAGTGGGGGTCTGGCCAGGGGCGGAGCTGATCTGAGAACTTTTAGGTGACTTACTAATAACAATTTATACAACTAAAATGTAATTTAGAACAAGAACAGTGTATCTTTTTTTACACAGATTAATTTCTAAACACATTTATTGTAGTTTAAAAAAACATTACTGGGAATATTATTGCTGTGGAGCTCTGTGATACACTCAGACACATTACTGGTAGTATTATTGCTGTGGTGCTCTGTTATACACTCAGACACATTACTGGAAGTATCATTGCTGTGGAGTAGTGATGTTGCGAACCGTTCGCGAACTTGCCCCGAACGGTTCGCCACGGTTCACCACGAACCGTTCGCGGCGAACTCCGGCCAGCTGACACATCACTGCCAATCTCTGGCAGACCCTCCCTCCCAGACCCTCCTACTTCCTGGACAGCATCCATGTTGAAGGCAGCTTCAACATGGATGCTGTCCAGGAGGTGGGTGGGTCTGGGAGGGAGGGTCTGTATGAGATTGGCAGGGATGTGTCAGCTGACCGGAGTTCGCCACGAACGGTTTGTGGTGAACCGCGGCGAACCGTTCGCGGCAAGTTCGCGAACGGTTCGCGACATCACTACTGTGGAGCTCTGTTATACACTCAGACACACCAACGACATGGAGCTCCTAGAAAAGAGCAACATTAAGATAGAAAAGAGGGACAGAGGGATTTGGGTTTAAAATAGAGACTGTCTCTCTTAAATAGGGACACTTGGGAGGTAAGAGTTAGAAAACTCAGTTTAGAGGAACTATACTCCCATTTTCAGTCAAACCATGTTAGAATGATTTGACGCCTGGTCTCTCACTGGTGCTGCATAGATAATGACATGTTTATCATTTGTACGGATCTGTTTAGTCATGCATGGCAATGGTAGACTGCAAGATCTGTAGTGGCCATGGTGCTTAGATTGACCTTTAAAAAAAATGGGTACCCACCAATATTTCTAGCGACAGGTAACACATAGGCTAGAGGTAACTTTAATGTTGCCCCCTGTTTTTTAAGAGATTACAAAGTTATAAAGTAGTGTTTACTTTTAACGCAGACTTTGCATTAAAAAGCCCTTGCAGTGACTTGTCTTCCGCAGCCTATTCCAACCAAGATCAGAACCGTTTAGTAATTAATTATCCTTCTGCCTGTAGGAAGCAGAGAGTGCAATGCCACACACCCTTTTAGATCAGCACACAGCCATCGCTCTAGAAAAGCTAATGATGTTCGGCTTTTTTCCCCCTAAACAGTTTCATCTCATGCTGTATGCACATGCCAAATGGAGCTTCACTCATGTTGCGTAGTGCTACAATAAAAAGAATTGCGACGCTCTGCCATGCAGGTCTGCATTCAATCAGCCAGGGTTGAAAGCCCATTTACTGCTTTGCATAAAATAAATCTTCCCTATGCTTGTTTTTGAATGTTGCCATGGAAACAAGGTTTTTCATCCCTTTCCTGTACTTCTAAAAATTAAAGTAAGGGATTAAAACGAGGGATCTCAAGGGAGATGTTGGATGCTGCCCCAATATGTTCTACTTTCTCATTTTAAAGAGAATGCAATGTATTTTATACTATGGATGGTGTCAGAGTGTCAGAGACTTCGGTCTGGTATAGCAGCAGCCTTCAATGCCCTGTATAATACAGATCCATCATTTTAGCCAAGAAACTGTACTTTGCCTTAAATCAGTACTATCACTTTTGATTTATTTATAAATATGGAATATTTAGCCCTCATTCTAATTTCCCTGAAATTCCAATATATGGACTGCTTTGTTTTTAGAAACCACATATTGTTGACAAAAATTGTCAATTGGTGGAATGTTAAGCTTCTGCTGTCACATCATGCTATCGATTGCCACCGATGGTAATAGACTTTTTCCATGGACAATAACTATGACATGTCTTTGCCGTGGTGTTCCATAGAGTCACAATTTGGATAATAGTTAGGCAGCTTCTGGCAGTGCCAAGGAAAGAAAGGATTAGGGCCCTCTGAGATCTTTGCAGAAAATGCAAAGACACCACATGTGACAATTCTGCTTACATTATAAAAAGGAAATATACACATAAGGGAATACGCCACATGAAAATTAAATAAATAAATAAAATCGCTATTGTATATATACTGTTACATTGTATACGTATATACATGTTGGCATTGGGGTATATCTAATCTAATACCTATTGCCTGTAGCCTCTGCAAATCTCCCCTTTTTTCACAAGTTTGCACACATGGTGGGGGTTCAGCCACGTAGGAGGGAGAAGGAGCCCTGTGGATGTGCGTGTGAATGCTCACTGACACCTGTAAGAGAAGGCAGACGTGCTCTACAAGTATGCATCTACCACTTCCGATAGCTCAGTGGAGCTAACAGAATGAGGAAGAAAACCCAAAGGCTATCTGATTAACTGTCAAGGAACTGTCTATTCATTGATTTCTAAAAGTGCTGATTTCTCAAAGAAATTAGCACTTTTATAACTTACCATTAAAATGAGGTACTCCATAAACATAGCAGGCTGAAGTGCTTTATGTGTGTGGAGGGTCTTCTAATAAACTATTGCACTCATTGCTGTCTGAGATTACTCATTCTGAGCATATCCTTATTCTGAGCAATTCACCAAAGTGAGAATTGAAAATTATTTCAAAGTGACGTTCAAATTTAAGGTCAAAGCAGCCGATCTGGAAGCAAAGCTGAATTAGAGAATGATTCCATTTCATCTATTCTGGCCTTAAATTTGAAATTCTCACGTTAATTAGTAACCTCAGGTATTCCATAAAATATTAATTCTAGTGATCTGAAAAGCAAACTGAAACTTTTAGTCCAAAACAGCTTCTCCAAGTTCCCTTATTCAGATTTAGTCACAGCTTGCCTATTTTATCTTGTAACTCACTAATTCTGTGGTTTGTGAATAACTAACGTCACGTCGTCATTACATTGTCGACCCATTGAGAAATCAGATATTCTTTTTGGATCATCAAGTTACTTCTCTGTGTGTTGATACAAAGTAAAACCGTGTCAAACTAAACCTGATACACTATATCATTGAATTTAAGGGTGACAATTATGTGGGGTGTATTCACCAAACACTGAATTGGCATTAACTGGAAACTGAACTGTACTTTTGCCATGTGGTTTTCAATTTAGTTTAAGTAAATTAATTTGCATCTTTTTTTGTAGCAATTAAAATAATGAAAAGAAATAAAAACAATATTTTAATGGTGAGAAAATGGATATAGGATCTGCAAGTATTGTTCGTACTAGAGATGGATTTTTTTGGAATTAAGTTTACGTGTTATCTCAGTAGGTATTTGGGTCAAGATGCATATTAATCACAATTTCAATAGACACAGAGAATTTACATATAGGGATCCAAAAAAATTATTTATACATATATTTACTAACGTGAGAATTCAAAGTGAATGCAAATTGAATTCCAAATTTTAGGGCAATGTAATTGAACAAAGAACAGAATGTTTCCAGTTTGGTTACTTTTCCCTTGAATTTGAAATTCCCTTTGAATTCACTCTGAATTCTCACTTTAGTGGATACCCTTATGATTGTGCCAGGGGTATCTCAGCATGTAGCTTCACAGCTGTCACTATACTATAAAAAGGGCTAGCTGAGGCTCATGGGAGTTGTATGTCAATATCAGCTAAGTAGCTTCCTTGCTGCATGCTAACACTGGCCTAAGGGTTTCATAAATTCCCATCAGAGATCAGACTAGGCACCAGAGATCATGGCTAACTCATTAATTCCCTAGCATATAACCTGATAAAGCAGTAAAAACAACAGACATTTGATGGCGGACATTGGATGACATTAGTACTGTACATGTTTGTAAGCTACAATTTCCATGACTCTCAGCCAGACTGTATGAAAAAAAACAATTCCTACGACTCTAAGCCAGACTCTATGTAAAAAAAAACAATTCCTATGACTCTCAGTCAGACTGTATGAAAAAAACAGACACAGACATCTGCAGAGCTACATTTGATGTCACTGATATTTACTGATCGATAACCCTCTTTATTTGTAGGGGTTACTGCCAAACAAACAGGTGATACATGATGAAATTGTTACAAGTAATTAGTTTGTGTTTAGATTGTTAGGAACGAATTGGAACGTAAGCATTGCCGTGGCCTCATTGCCGTGGCCTCCGGGTTTGATTTTATTTTGTCTTAGGGTTTACTGTTGGATACAGACGAACACCAAGACCTTTGGACAGCTGACATCATGCTGCAAGGACATGGGATTTCATTTGAGAAATGTTTTGCAGAGGGGTGACCTGACGCTGTCCCCAGTGAGAGTTTACACACCCGGCACATTTTATCAACCAAAGAGCCTATTGAAAGGGCTCTATTAATTAACTTTCTGCCAATACAAATTTTATTCAAAGCTGGAAAATCCAATTAGTATTGATCCACCCTTTATTGCTACAACTAAGTTGAGTCACATAATCCCTATTGATCTTGGGCTACGTAAGCAATCCACATTACTGGACCAGTTTGAGAGTTAGATTTCATCAATCCTGGCATTTGCAAACTGTATCATTCCAGGCTATGGTAGCCAGCTAGCTGTTTAAGGCTAATGTAATGCATCTCTGTAGGAACCGCTGCAGCCATTAATCTGCTTGTAAAAAGCTTGTAAAACTATATATTTTTTTATTTTACAAAGAAATTCAAAAGAGCAAGAAACTGAGTGAAACTTTCACAGAACCTAGTGTTTGTTGGGACACCAACTACCCAAATACAATTTTTTTTTAAAAATCACAATTTAGTATTTATACCTCCAATTAAAACATCTGAAGCCTTTTTTAAGTCCTCCCCTTGTATGCCTGCCCAAACTTTCTGTGGCTGTCCAATCACAGACTTCCCAATGCAGCTCAGTTAAAAGTCTTTGCAAGGCAGATGCTCTGAGCAATTGCTGCCTCTTGAGTTTAGTTCCACTGGGCTAACCAAATCAGGATGTAATAGGATCTGTTGTCAGCTTAACAACCAAAGGGGTGTAACCAGGTTAATTTATAAACGTGTCATTTTATACTGAAATCTGCACTTTTTTAAAATGAAAAAAAAGAGGACACACTCTTTCCACACAAAGCTTTTCAACAAACTAAAGTGATTTTGTTGTGTGACGTGGTCCTTTAAGAGGTCAAATAAGCCTAAAGATGAAGGAGGAAATTGGCCTTGGGTAAGTTGTAGCTAAGTTAATAGTGAGAGTGTGCCATAACCATTTAGAATCCTTTTCTGGATAAAAAAAAAAAAAAAAGTATTATCTAAGCAACATATTATTTTTATCATTATTACTGAACATGCATTGTTTTGACCATGGAACAAAAAATATTAAAAAAAAACAAAAACAAAAAAAAAACAGTGCTTTAAGAATAGTCTTCTCACATTTTAAAAATGTGGTATATTGCTATCATTTGTGGCACAGAACATCATTATTAAGAGCACCAACAAATATTAGCCCCATTTCTCTGTAGTCCCAAATGCCCACTCTCTGTCATTACTTACATTGGCTTCCCATAAGATAAACGTCTCAAATTAAAATTCTGGTCCTCACTTACAAATCTTTTTATCACACTGCTCCTTTCTTCCTATCCTCACTAATATGCAAGTATGTCCCATCCAGGATCCCAGGCTTTGCCAAATGCATGCATCCATTCTCTGTCTTGTGTTCACACCTCTGACTCTCACCATTTGGATTTCTCTAGGGCTGCTCCTTTCCATTGGAGCTCCTCACCTGCTCCGTTAGACTCTCAATCAGTCTCCATTCCTTCAAAAAAATTATGCAAACTCACTTCTTTAAAAGGGTTATCAAATAAACTGTTAACCCTTCCTTCTCTTCACTTACTTGCCGTCTCTTCTGGAACTGCATCATCTAAAAAAATAAGCCTTCATTGTAATCTATTCTGGCATTAAATTAAATACATCATACCGTTACCGCTTGTTTCATTTTATCCCTCTCTCCATAGAATGTGAGCTTGTTTGAGGGGACCCTCAGCACCTTCTCTTCTGTTCCTCTATGCCTGACTTGTCTTGTTGCAACTTAGTGTTTATTAGAGCACCTATTGTACAGCTCTGCGGAATTTATATAATAATCGGAATAATCTCGCTATATAAGGAATATACAATATATTTCTAATATGCTGAGAAAACTGATATATACAATGCTCTGGTAGGTTATCATGAAAACTCAAAAGTAGTCCAAAGTTACGTTGAAAGGTAGTTCAAGGCTTACAAAAAGTTATTTTCAGAAGCTACCCATTCAAGAGTTAATAAAATATAGTTTAATAACGAACAGGAAAAGTTCTGGATTTGTGGGAAAAACATATAATATAAAGTCCACAAAGAATGAATTCATCCATTCGTTATAAAAAGAAAAATGGCCTCATAAGCAAGTATAAGACTCTCATTCCTCCTTTCTTCTTGTTGATCAATACAAAGATGCAGAGAATAAATTTCTCCAACTTCTACCAAACATGTAGCCCCGGGGAATATGCTGTCTGTGTAAGCTTGGTATAGCAGAATGTAGGATTTAATGTGAGCTGTAGAACATCTATCATATTTTTTACTGGATCTTGGATACTGTAGATGGTTTTATGGCGGACCGATCTCCTGCTGTCCTTTTGACTTTAGATCTACAGCCTTTAGTGTATTTCTATGACTGTGTATCTTTTATACAACAAAGTTATTAAAGTGTGTTTTTTTTTCCTTCAGTATCCGTGACTGGACGTATCGTTATTTTTAGTACTTTATCACGGGAGAGACAAAAGTCCCAGAAAGAGAAACTGAGGGGAGTAGAGAACAGGTCAGAAGAAGTCATTTGGAACAAGAAGAAAATTTCTACAAGGCATTGAACCACAGTGTAGAAGAAAATAGTGTTGGAAAAATTATATTGTTGCCTTTGGGCCTACGATGCAGGTCATTGAAGACAATAAATCATAACTACTTAACTAAACACCGAAACACCTAGGGCTCTGAAATACTGCAAACAATACTAGCAAGAAGAAATAAAGGAAATATATATATATATATATATATTTATAAATCGTCCAACAAGTACAGAAGCGAACAGCAAAACTCCCAAAGAAACATGTTTATCTGAGTTTTTACTGAGAACAAAACCGTTACAATGTCACAATGCACTATCGAAAATAAAAGAAAAAAAAGAATTCACGCCCGTGTTGTACTAATCCTGTCTACAGATCTATATGGTAGAAGTGGTACATGCATGTATGTTTGTATGTAGGGTGTAACACAAGTTAGATATATTGAAAAAATACTTGCACACTCTGCATTGTATAACCTGATTCAACCATTGGGAACCGCATGGGAAAAGCCGAGCAGTGCACCGTATTGCCTTTGTAAGAAGTTGTGTTGAAAGTAAGTTTTTGGTGCAAAGTTCTAAAAGTGAAGGAATTAGTAGTAATGTCATTGGTTGCCATAGTAAATACTCTATTTCTGGCACTTTGCCATAACATTATTTCAAGTAATCAATTCCATTTCAGGCATATTCACAAAATCGTGAATTGTCAGGAATTACATGCGCTACTATTATACAGGATTATATTATTACATGGATTTAAATGATAAATTAAAAAACTCACTATGCATAAAGCTACCTAGACACATTGCATCCGTGGAAATTAAACAAAATATCGACTACTTTTCAGTTGCAAATTCCATTTCCTTCATCATATCATCTAAGCTGCATTAATTGTATTAGCTAA
Source organism: Pelobates cultripes (assembly GCA_933207985.1). NCBI lineage: Eukaryota > Metazoa > Chordata > Amphibia > Anura > Pelobatidae > Pelobates > Pelobates cultripes. Next base: position 12,765,946 of record OW240912.1, read on the forward strand.
GCAGGAGGCATACTTGAATGTCATTGAGAAATATGATTTGTTTCCAAAGTACCGAAGCTGGATTCCTGACTCTCGCAGTCCCAGTGCTGTGGAAATGACAGGAGCTCTGGCTCGAGATGGAGTGATATTGTCATTGCATAACTCTGAGCTCCCATGACAATGATCCTAATTCTGCACTAGAACATGGACGTGAAAAAACACAGTAATCTGATTAGTAGGATTCTGCCTGCTCTGACATTAAACGCAGGGTACAAAGTCATCACAGGGCAGTCAAGCTCAAGTAAAGCTTTGTCACGGCAAGTAAGAAGATAAAAAATGTACACATTATGCTCCTCATATTTAGAGCGGCTCTGTCATCCCAAACTTACTATATTTTTTCTTTTTTTTCTTCCTTTCTAAAATACATAAGGCAAATTAGGGACCACTTTGTCTTATTATTTTTATTATGTTATTTATCTAGCGTCATCAAATTCTACAGCGCTTTAAAATGGGTAGACGAACAGACATGTAGTTGTAACCAGACAAGTTGGACACACAGGAACAGAGGGGTTGAGGGCCCTGCTCAATGAGCTTACATGCTAGAGGGAGTGGGGTAAAATGACACAAAAAGGTAAGGATAGTATTAGACTAGTGACAGTTGCAGCAGAGGAATCAGTCAGGAGCTAGTAACAGTTTCATTGATACGCTTTTATGAAGAAGTGGGTTTTTAACGATTTTTTGAAGGAGTGGAGACTGGGTGAGCATCTAACGGAGGAGGGAAGTGAGTTCCACAGGAAGCATCAGAGGTGGGAGTACAGACAGAAGATAGACGTAAGTCTTCAGCAGATCGTAAGGGCCTAGACAGGACATACTTGTGTATAAGGGAGGATAGATAGGTGGGAGCAGCATTATGTAGCGATTTGAAAGCAAGAACCAGAATTTTAAATTGAGCTCTATATTTTATAGGAAGCCAATGTAGGGACTGACAGAAGGGTGAGGCATGGGAGGTGCGGGTGGACAGGAAGATGAGCCTCGCCGCCGCATTCATTATGGACTGTAACGGCGCTAGTTGGGAGCATGTAAGACCACTGAGAAGCGGATTACAGTAGTCAAGGCGAGAAAGGACAGTGGAATGGACCAACACCTTAGTCGCATCTGGCGTTAAGTAGGGGCGGATGCGCGTAATGTTTTTGAGATGGAAATGACAGGATTTGGTGATAGATTGAACATGAGGCTTGAAGGGGAGGTCGGAGTCAAAGAGAACACCTAGGCAGCGAGCCTGCATGGTGGAGCTGATGGTAGCACCGTTGACTTGGAGGGAGACAGACACAGGAGTAACAACACTTGAGGGAGGAAAGACCAGAATTTCAGTTTTGGTCAAGTTTAGATTAAGGAAGTGGGCAGCCATGCAGTTAGAAATAGCAGAGAGGCAGTCAGAGACACTAGTCAAGAGGGACGGGGAGAGATCAGGAGAGGAAAGATATATTTGCATGTCATCTGCATAAAAATGATATTGGAAGCCAAAGGAGCTAATGAGTTTACCAAGGGAGGCAGTATAGATGGAGAACAGTAGGGGACCAAGGACTGAACTTGGGAGACACCAACAGAGAGGAGTTAGGGAGAAGAAGCAGAGCCAGAGAAAGAAACACTGAAAGAGCGCTGGGAGAGGTAGGAAGAGCACCAGGAGAGAGCAATATCTTGTACACTGATATTGTGAAGGATGAGAAGAAGCTGCTGATGATCAACAGTGTCAAAAGCCACAGACAGGTCAAGGAGAATTAGGATAGAGTAGTGACCAAGAAAATTTGCAGCATGTAGATCATTGGATACTTTGGTCAGTGCCGTTTCCACAGAGTGCTTAGCGCAGAAACCAGACTGAAGCGGGTCTAGCAGAGAGTTGGACTCGAGGAAGTCTGTCAATCTCGCATAGACAATTCTTTCAAGGATCTTGGATGCAAAAGGCAGTAGCGAGATAGGACGATAGTTGGATGGCGAGTTAGGGTCAAGATTGGGCTTCTTAAGATTTATGTATATTTCATCCATTTGACAAAACTTGACAAAAGATGGAGCTTACAGCAAGTACAAAGTTCCCATCATACTTTGCATAAAGTCAAGGGACAGCTGCACAAATGTATATGGGAGCTCTGTGGAAGGGGGTCAGGATTACTGGAACCTGAACACACAGACGGAATCACTAAACAAAAATCCATATACCATTCCTTAGAATGGCCAGGCTTACAAATACACAGAGTCAGTAACAAGCCGAGGTCAAAAGGAGTAGAGAAGACATGGAAAACGATTAGGCAAGCTGAGGTCAAAGGAGTACATAAGACAGGATAAACTTAAGACAAGAGCCAGATAATATAACCAGATATCACAAGAGGAACATGCTATTGGGCTGACAACAAAACCACAACAGGGCAACAAGGAATGGGAGAGGTAAGTATAAATAGGCATCAGTTACAACTGATTGGTCCAGTTCCACTTGGAATTGATCACTATTCATGTAAGGTACTTGACCTTCCTAATCTGACCTCTGACATCATTTTTTTGTGCTGAATTCAGTCTACAGAATTCCGCGTTCGGAATTGCGCTGACAGGGGATCCGCAGCCCACCAGAAACAACAAAAAATAGATGTCCGCAGGCATCATAACGTAGGGTAAAGGCAAAACAATATATTTATTGGAGATCAATAAGGACAAAAAAAGATACAACATTTCAGCTATACATAACTAAGGCCTCTAGGCCAAAATATTGTATCTGTTTTTGTTATTTTTGATCTCCAATAAATATATTTTTTTGTCTTCACCCTACATTGTGATACCTTTGGACCTCTATTTTTAGCTGTTGCTATCATACTTACTTGCGCATTGAGTCCCTTGGATCAAATCTTGAGATGCTCTTACAGAGAGAGTTATGGAAGTTCAGTACAAAAGTAAGCAAAGGGTGGAGGTAGAACAGTAGAAGGCGGGGACAAGACAACACTAACAGTATGAAGAAGATGGCACCAGTTCGGAAGAGATTTTGGTACTCGGATCCAAGTGAATTTAAAAAGTAAAAATGGGGAATCTGGTTCCAGCTGGTAGGACAAATCAAGTGGGGTGGGAGCCTAAAAAAAAATATCACATGCCCTTGATAGAGCCATTTCAAAATTTAAAGGCAGGCATCTCTATTATGTGCACTAGATTATGGCCAGAAAATGTAAGTTCTAATTCTCTATTAGAATGTTGCACTTCTGTCCAGCAAAGTGGTGCATATCTGAAATTGTATCTGCCTTTCTGGCAAACAAATGTCTCCCCATCTGGAATTTGTGTATATAGGAGATTACTTTTTTCCTACTCTTTATTTTTTTTATTTTTTTTGTCCAAACTGGAATGAGTTAATTGGCTAAAGATAAAACACAAGTTGATGTAGCAAATTCATACGACAACTGGAATTCTGAACTAAATATGTTATTGTAATTATCACTAACATTCCATTTGTATTGTTTTTGTTTTTTTTAACTTTATTTAGGCATGGATTCCATTGGATCGACAAACAGAGAAAGGAGAAATCTGCTTTAAATTAATTTCCCTCAAAAGGTCAATTTGTTTTTTATCTGTCACTGGATAATTCTCCATTTGTAGCACTGCACTGGAAGAAAGCAAGATTCTGGTGCCTTCCTCGCAGCCTAGGCCCACAAAGTCGTCCACAGCTGCATTACATCTCTGCTTATAGGTCTGGCTGTAACTTCTATAGACTACAACTTTATATTTATAGAAGAAGAAAGAAAAAAGCCCTAATAAGAGTAAAAACAGAGAGCGAGTGAGTCTCTTAATGAAATGTTTGGGAACTATTAAACTTTATTTAATTTGTTTCATAATCTAGTGCAATTTGCACATAAACATCAAATACACAATTCTCTAACCACTTAAACTAAAACAAGTTTAACAAGAATAAAAAGTAAGGATAGAACATTTTCATAGACCTGTATCCACTGTTCTCTGTTTCCTTCGTGCCTCAGTAATCAGCCGATATATGGTGATCATTAGACTCTTTAGCATTGGAGTGATACCTCCTCTATTTCTCTTTAAAGAAGGAGTTTCCGCAAGATGAGAATTAGTCTATATGAGTCTAAGAGGGTGTTGTATCTTTACCTTTGATTTGTATGTCAAACTTCCCTTATATTATATATAATTATGGTTATATCCTCCAGTTAGAGAGAGTCCTTCTAAAGTGACACTCTTCTCTCCTATTGACAATTTTCCAACAAGTATAGTTGGCAACTTTTGGAAAAAAGTTCCAGGGACATTTTGGCAGCAAATACACACACAGATGTATTCAAACAAACACACAGCTACACTTAGAGAGATACACGCACTCTGACATATACACACAAAGACGCACATAGATACACCCACACTGGCACACAATGACACATGCCCATGGGTACACACATTAGCTCACACTCAGAAATAAAGAAATTAGATATTTAAAGGCCATCTTCCTGTGGGTCTGGTAGCTATTTTGGCTGCACACTTGGAAGGTCTGCCACTATATTGCAGGATACACTTTAGCTGGGACTAGATAGTAAAAAATGGGACCTTTCCAACAAATTTGAGACAGCTGGCTGCAACTGTAAGTGACTGGCTAAGAATTGTGTTGTAATATGCCAGAGTTTACCTATTCTTGAAAGAGCCCTGACTCCGTTTTTCTTGAGCCGAAATATGTAATTACCTTTTGTAGCATGGCTATCTTATGCTACATTGAGCATAAATCATTATATGTCTCCATGCTTGTTGGTTAAAAAAACAACACACAGCTTGAGGGAAGGCACGAAACATGATTCTGATCTGTACAGGCAATGCCTGAGCATTAGTGCAGTGTATATCTCCAGTGAAATGGTGATTATTACTTCAATTACCCAAGTACGCTATCTCTAACAAGAAAATCTCTCGTAACTCAGTTATCTTCCTTTTGTAGACTTTTAACAAGGTAAACGTTACTTAAAGGAATTAAGTTCTAAAGAGCATATTCTACATTGGTTCTATCATAAAGTAGAAAAAATTTTAAAAGTACAAAGACAATAAAATAATTACAATGCAAAATAAAATGGGGTTCTCTTTCATAAAGAGCCAGGCTTTCCATTTCTCTAAGAGCTCTCATCAGGGTTTCTATTTACTTCTAAAGGTTTTCACTTGAAACCGTGGGATTCAGGATTCTCAGACTGTGAGCAGATACTCAGAATAATTGGTCATATTCACAGGTACTCAGGGTGACTGGGCAGGTCAGTGGGATTTTTTATGGTGCATGAGGAGACTCACTTGGCAGTTGGCATGATAAAAAAAGCAAATATATGTGAATAAAAATAATAGAATTTGGTGATCTCAAGTTGAAACTCAAGGTTTCAATGTGAATGTGAGGTTCCTGTGGAGAAAGGGCAAACTCTCAGGGTCAACAGGCAAATTCTCAGATTCAGTAGAATTTAAAGGCCCTAGGGGTAATGGGGAGATTCTAAGATGTAGGTTTTAGAATGGTCAGATTAGAAGGTCATCTAGGAGATTGAAAAGCTATTTGGGTCTAAGATGCAATTTCTGGAATGTGAAGGTCAGAATTAAGGAATCATACAATACTTAGCTAATCTCATATTGATCTGCTCTCATTTAAAAAGACAACCACTTCAGAAATGTATGTTTTTCCTGATGGAGCATATATAAAATACCTGGTTTCCAAAATGTGTCACCTGAGAATATATTTACCCACTAGCATGCTATGATTATAGTTTGGGCTTGTCTAATAGCTTGTAAACTAAGATGTGAGAGGGTCATCCTATCACACCCTTGTTTTATTCTACCTGGGGCTTCATATTTTCCAGAATTACAATTTCAGCTCCTTCAGAAAGCTCGCAGATCTACCCTCGTTTATAGGTAACATCTAGCCATCATGAAGCCATCTCTTCATCCCGTTGCTTCTGGGAGTTGAAAATAGTATGTTGGAGTCACAAGGATAATATGCGACCTTTCTACCCCGAGCTTCTAATTGCATAGTACATAACAACCTCTTTGCAGAATTATATATCAGAATATCATCACACTAGTAAACAGTCCATCATCTTAAATTACAGGGTTCATTCCTATCGTTTTTTCTGTTTATCTCGTCCCTATGACAGCGTGCCATTAGGTTTTCTACGATTGCTTCAATGTCCTTGTTTATGTTTTTCAGGAACAACCTTAGTATACTGTGACTGAGAACATTTGACTGACAGAAGGAAGTAAACTAAATTATCACCCAGTATATGTGATGCCACCCCTGACACTGCACATACTTTCCAATGATGCTTGGTTAGCTTTCACTTGAAATGTTAAAATAGAAAAAGACGATTTTTACATACGGCATTTTTAAGTCTCAGAAACAACATCCATACTTGCCTGTGGTATAATTAGATGAAAATCCAATTAGCTTTATTCTGAAGGTTTGATATATGCAAAAAAGACAAATGATTGCCGTGGCAAGAAATTTGTAATTAATATTCAATAAAGCGGATAAAAATCCCCTAAATGATGAGTTAATGTAATTTCAACATGCTGTTATCAATCTCTCGACGTGACTGGGTCAGCAGTCCTTGTCAGATAAAAACATTGCGTCAAAAAAAGACAAATATATCAAGTAAATTTGTATAACGTTTACTGAGAACATTTAAAAAATGGATGTAACAAGCAAGCTCTGCCCCTTGTCTTCTGTGTTAAATCACAGCTAGATATTGTCTATTCAATCTTAGACAGAGATAGCGTATTTAATATGGCTTTATCTTTTTCCAAAATGCCCTTCGGAAAATTATCAGCACATAAATACATATCGCAGAGACACTGACGCTTCCAAATCTCTGTTGGATGAGCTCCAGCCGGGAGCCTGTACACAGTATAAGGAAGATTTGGACAGTCAGAATTCACACTTATTAAACTGGAAACACTTTTATTTTTTAACCCTTACATTTTTTTATTTCTCAACCTGACAAATGGTTGTGTTCCTATTTGTGTGAGTTGTGAAGACAATGAGGATAATACGTGTAATCGTGTTCTGGTACTAGATTAATAAGTGATAGAACATTCCAATCAGGATACTTCCCAAGCAAAATTGAAATAACAAAATCTTCAGAATGTTTGGTTTTACTCTATCCAGCTGGCTGGGAGCTAGACTTTACTGCTGGGAGAGGAAGGGAGTGTTTTCTTTTAATAATCAGGAGTTTCACTGATGTGTACATTTGCTATTTTTTTTCTTTTTGCAGTCTAGCTAGTGTCCATGCGTGTCTGTGAGTTTTATAGCTGTGGAGCTTTGGCCAGCAGGGAATCTATTATTGCACCCTCACTGCACAGGGGGTAAGCAGGAGCAGTGCCATATTAACAACATTATGGGCCCTCAGGCAAAGCAGTGCGCTGGGCCCCTGCCTACACAACTCACAGGAATAAAAATTTAAATTATAGATAAAATTAAGCTTATATTTATTAGTATCTCCAACAAATGCAACATACAATACATACACACAGACTGCTGAATACAGTCATAGACTGCTGAACACATACACACACAGACTCCTGAATACACACACAAACTGCTAAATACACACACAGACTGCTCAATACACACACAGACTGCTGAGTACACACAGACAGTCCGCTGAATACATGCACACAGTCCGCTGAATACACACACACAGACTGCTGAATACATACAGAATGCTGAATACACAGACTGCTGAATACACACACTGCTGAATATACATACAGACAGACTGCTGAATATACACACACAGAACAATGAGTACACACAGACAGACTGCTGAGTACACACAGTCCGCTGAATACATATACACAAACACACACACGCAGACTGATGAATACACACACACATACTGCATTGTATAATCCTATACATTAATACAATCTTCATTGCCCCCCTCCCTTCTTCTTACCTTTGGTGAAGGAGGGGGGAACACAGCCAGCCCTGGTTGTCAGGTGGTGGTAAGTTCTTTGTACTCTGCAGCTCTTCTGGCGCAATCTACTTCCCAGATCAAATGATCTCTCCTGTCAGCCTGGGCATGCAGGACTGTGCAGTGGGGCCCCCATGCCTGTGGGGCCCCCGGGCAACTGCCCAGCATGCTCATGGGGAAAGACTGCCCTGAGCAGGAGGGGGACAAATGTAATTTTAAACAACCAAAAATAAAAGGCACAGCCTGCCACATACTTGTACTTCATTCCCCCTCGTGACCTTCAGCCCCCATATACTGTGACCTCCTTGTCACCCTCACCAGTATGCTACACTAACACTGTAACACACACAGTGCTGAAACAGTGTTACCTGCATGAACTGCCCTTTTTGGCAGCCACTCTGTACCAGGTAGGTCTGTTAAATCTACAGGCAGACGCTTTCTGGGGGTTCACCCTTTTTGGTCGGAGCCAGTGACAAAAATCGCAACACTGGACTGCCCCATTTTACCTCTCCCACCGACATATCACTTCACAGGATGCTGAAGTTGGGAGGAATGTAAAAAACACATTAAATATCTAGTTTTAGATTGCGTTTAGGGTCAAATAAAGTGATATCTGGCTTAGTGTTAGACAGGATGATAATGAGACAAAAGAAAGTCTGGAACTCAGGAAACTAGTGGAGATGACACACATAAGAAGAACCAGCTTCCTAGTGTAAGATAGATATGTCTGGGCTTACCCCAAAATCTATATTAACTATATGGAACCCACCAATGTCAGAATATCTCCACTGTCTGACAGCTTCCAGGAAAGTCATATTTCATATAACATGGTCCCAAAGTCTTTCAGTTATTCATACCCCATTAGGGTGATCTTAAAATATGTTCACTAAAAAAGAGAAGTGATGTAATATTACAATTTGAAAACTTGCCTCGGCATTCGAACAGTATTGTTGAGAACGAGTGAGACAGTAAGAAGACAAATTAAAGAGTTTTCCTTTTTAATATCAAGCTACATTTCGATTTGTCATTGTTGTGGATGCCTTAATTGTATACATATGGACGGAATGTTCTCAATTCCAGTACTTTCACATGCCTAGCGTATCTCTCCACGATGGTTAACTAAGGCAATAAAATTGTAGTTAAACCGCTGATTCAGCCTTTTCCCTTGGTTAACACAGATATAGCTTGCTCATTACCAAATAGGTGAAGCAGTAGGAATAATTATATGAACAGCATCGGAGTTACAACATTAAATCAACGTTCCTTAAAGCTTGATTTCTTCTCAGCTGGAGATCCAGCAAGGTCTAACTTTCTCACTGTTGGAATGGCTTTCCCGTACACTACTCGCTCTAATACCAGTGAATGTTGAAAGCGTGGAAACACGAAATTTGCTGGGGAAAAAACGACAGTTTATCTAGTCTGTCTGCAAGACATTTACAAAGTATGGAGCCTTTTAAATCCTTTTTACTAGACTGGAAACCAGAGGAGTACTTTATTTAAGTTCTGTTTTCACTGTTTTGTTGGTTTTACATTTTCTTTCCTCAATAACAGTCAATGAGCTTTGACATTTATTGAGCTTCCAGTGTACAATCAGTAAAGTAACAAATTAATATATCAAAGCAAGCTGCAGGAAGGCAGTCACTTCTACACAAACTTCCATCGTTGCTAGATTTCACTCATTGTTAAGTATATCATCTCAAGGCACTCTTGAAAACAAGATGAATATCAATGTATTCTTCTTGGTAAAACACTTTCAGAATAAGTTTTTTTTTAAATAATGATTTAAAATAAAATATTACTTGCTGTGCACAATCTTTTTATATTATTCTTAATGCATGCAGGAAAGTAAAATACATGTTTTCAGTATTCACCTCTCAGTGGTGTTCAAAGGGAGCACCCCCTCAATGTTCTCTTATTTATTTGACTGAAGGTCATACGCATTTTCGACATCTGCAACTTGCTCGGAGCACTTGCGTGTGACATCAGGATTGATGAAACTGCAGCAGCATGTTTACTCTCATGGTTTTTGTTCCAATGAGTTTTGTTTTTGACCAAAGAGAATTTAAAGGAACACTTCTACTCCTGTAACAACTTAAGCTTATTGATGTTGTTATGGGGGCAGGAGTGTCTAGGCACCTTCTTACCTTCAGGCAACAGTGCAACCCTGAATGTTGGGCTCCGGTGCGTGGTGATCCTGCCTCCTGTGCTTTCATTCCTTTCTGAAGTGCAGTACGAGAACAGGATAGCACTGAGGCCACCGATAGGCTGAGAACATCAGTTGACACTCGCAGCCTATCAATGCACTAGACACTCCTGCCCCAATATATAAGCTTTATTTGATATAGAGGTGGTAGTGCTCCTTTAAAGAGGGCAATTTGCATGGATGGCGGGTATCTACTGAATACACTGAAACAGAGGAAAATGTATATGTATACTTTGTAGAATGATACACACTAGGCGTAATATTATTATTATTTTTTTTAAATATATGCTTTTTTCCAATATGGACCAAATTTTTACTTAAAGGGTTAATCTGAGAACCATGACCACTTCAGAAGTTTGAAGTGGTCATGGTGCTTGGAGTCTGTATGTGCAACATTTTAGTTTGAGGTACCTTGGATCAATTGTGTGCAGATTCTTTGCACATAGAGTCATTCATTGGCTGAGAGAGACCAGCTAAAGCTCGGAATCTGGCTCTTCGGACACCAAAAGCATGTCACCCAGCATCGGAGGTGATTTCATCACCATTACAGCTGGATGTAGTGGTTAAAATAACAATCTATTGATTTGGTGAGTGTTGGGTTGAAACCACTATTTTTACTACAAACTGGTGAACTTTGATTCATTTAATGACTAATTCTAACGTGTTGTTATCCACTAGGAAGTCTAACAAATTGTTCCCTTTCGTATAGTATGACATCCTCCTTTATAATCATTAGCAAATAAGAAACTCTCTAAATATGAAAATGCAGAGTAGGTGGATGGTGGATTTGTTATATTTACTGCAGTCAAGTTGAATGGAATCCAATTAAATAAAATGAATATTCTTTAAAGGTGGGACTGGAACCCCAACTTATTGGAAAGAATACGTCCTGCCCCTGAGATTACAGTACACATCTTTATATATAAGAAGTTATTTACTGATAATTTCTGCAGCATTCAACAATTCATTATATAATTTACTACCTACTAGACTTGTGTGCACATACATTTTGCAGCATTTTCCCACCATTTGGTTCACAGATCAAGTAGGAAGTACCAAATATAATATATAAACATAAATATGTCTTACTGCTCCTTTATTTGCCCCTATATTGCTCACTTTTCATTTGTTCTGTGATAAAATCTACATCTAATGACTGTCCACTAACCTCACTCATTTATTCCCACCAATAATCTAATTTTTGACATCAAGGGGGGGGGTTCATTAAGATGAAACACGTCCACTCACTGTATGTCTTGCTTGCTTTGTGATCCAGCTACATTTTGTCTCAGAGTTTGAATAATCATCTGGTCCAAACCTGGATAAATTATGGTTTGTATTGAAACAAATCTTTAAGTCTATTACTTACATGAATTCCTAACCAATGTATTATAATAATTGTACCCGTGAAACATAATTAAACTCTGAGTTACACAAAGAAGACCACAACATGGATTGGTGTTCTCCCAATCAGTGTCAACATCTAGAATCTCCCAGTGGGGACCTAGATACTTTCCATCTTTAGAAAATACATTAAGGAAAAATTATCAGATACTTTACCTGAAAATTTGAAAATTAAATTTTACAGAACATAGTATTAAATTTATAAACATTCATTCCAAAGCTTTATATCCTTCAGACTTGGCTCAATCTATGTTTAACTCGGAATCACATTATATTCGAATAGCATTCACATACTGAAAACTGAAAAATAAAAAATAAATAAAAGGGTTTCAAATGTTAGGGAAAATAAATTCCCTTATCCACTAAACAGTAACTTCGGTGCTGACAAATTTTGTTAGTTTTTAAAAACACCTAATCTAGGCAAAAAATAATGGGGATTTAGTTACATTATATGATCATACTTTGCATAAGCCTGCCACAACATCAACGTACCCCATCTTTGGCAGGTCCTACACTAACAGCCTAGTGTCTGCTTCATGAGCTACTTACTTGGGGAAAAATGGGGAGATAAGGGAATGCGCTGGATTTTCTTTTTCTTTTTTATTGTATAAATTGGCTCCCAGCAGCACCCTAGTTATGCATGTTCAGGTGAGTGCAGCCAGCCCCCTGGTTTCTTATATATATATTTGGTTTTGCACCTCTCTCTGTCACAGGTGCTTCACACCAGGGCCCTATTTAGCCTTGTACCGCAGAGAACTCCAGATGGAGTTTTTTTCCCCAAGTAAGTAGCTCATGAAGCAGACATTAGGCTGTTAGAGTAGGACCTGCTAAAGACGGGGTACGTTGACGTTGTGGCAGGTTTATGCAATGTGTAATCATATAATGTAACTAAATCCCCATTCTTTTCTGCCTAGATTATGTGTTTTTTTTAAAAAAAAAAACTAACAAAATCTGTCAGCACCAAAGTTGCTGTTTAGTGGATAAGGGAGTGCACTGAATTTTCATTTTTCTATAAGGAAAATAAATATAGCAGTCAGTGAAACATGGATCTGAATGGTAATTGACTCTTACAGGATAGAGATCAATTTTTAGTACAGCAATGCGATTCACTATTTGCCCACTGGACATAGCAATACACGTGTATCTCCTGCATTATGTATGCACTGTGTATGGAACAAATAAAGGCTTGATGTGCCGTGACATCGTGGCAAATCAATAGGACAGGCTGTTATACAATGACCTCATGAATTACAGAATACCTGCTTTAATTAACGGAACTTCAGAACAGATTATTTAACATGTCAGGGGAAATTTGGAATACTGGAAAGAAAACATATATTGGGAATGCTTAGCAAAAAAACATATGGCATGCGATTTAATAAACTATTTTATAAAAGCTTTCAAAAAATATAATGGGATGTTTTAATGTCTAACGGGTTACTGGCAAATGGTTTAGCTGCTAATGGGGTTTTAATTTGTATAAAAATCCAAAGGGGATATTTATAAACCTATGAGTTATGGTGAATTGACGACAAGTATAAAAATTGTAGCCCAAAACTGTCAGACTGAAAGGAAGTGAACATTTACTGATTCACATTTACTAATTAGTAATCTCACTAAAAGTACTGACATGTGTACAGAAACACACTAAGTCGTCTAGGGCTTTCCAAGTGATCAATTATTTAATCAATATATTTGTTAATTCAATTTGTTGGCTAAATTACTAAATTCCACAGTGCTATTTAACAGGGTTAAACTCAAGTTATGCTAAAATCTATTAGACACATTATCTCCAGGAAGTTCTGCTTTGTTTTAAATTATTTTGAATTCAAATTGTTTTGAATTAATTTCCTCCACAAATAGTAAATAATGCTAAAAATCATTTTTTTTACATTAGGAGTGGATGGACTGATCATATAGTCAGTTGGATAGCGATAGTGAGTGATCAGTGCAGATTGATGGGCGGACAGTCAGAACAACAGACCAATAAACACACAGATAACCTGGTATCACCTAGTTTTGACCCAATAAGTAATACATGACGAAGAGACAGACAGCTACTTAGTAACTCATGATCTTTGAATTTCCTATTCGTGATTGTCAGCAAATAGATTATTCATATAATGCAGTTAGGCTCAAACCAATAATACATCTGGTCTTCTAGAATTGTAAGTAAAGAAAAACAAGTAGATTTGTCATATCTGTTTGTGTTTTTTTTCCTTAATTTTAATCATTTAAAATATATAAAAAATGTGTAATAAACCTAATTTTTGCTCTGACAACCTATCACTGCCCTCTCCTGGCTTGATACATGGGTACCAGTGAAAATTAAGAAGATCTAAAAAAAAAAAAAAAGAAACTGGGCTAAAATTTCTCACAATCTAAATAAATATGTGTTTTTTGTTTTTTTTTTAAATAAAAGAGATGACGATCATCCTAAGATATATAGTCAGTGACCACACTTACATAACATTAAATAAGCTTTTTTCCTTTTCCTGGATTTAAAGAGATATTGATCTGGATTAATAGTACCAGTGGATTTAAAGAGATATTGATCTGGATTAATAGTATTGCTATATCTCAATATATAAGGGAAAACAGCTGTTTATGCTGTTATTCTTTACTATTTAACTAGCTAAGCTAAATAGATTATTTGGTGTATACCATATTGGATCTGCCTTTAGCAGGTTTAAAGCTGTACACACCATACATATTGTTGCTATATTTGAAGAATTGTTGCAAGTCATTCTATACATAAGCCATTATTGGGTATAACAGCTCCTGGACCCTTTGAACTGTACCTAGGTGCGATTCTTTTGGACTTATAATTGTTTAGACAGGTATTGGGTGAATTCCTGTTTTTGTCCAGTATTCTGAGCGACCCACTGGACGTCAGACTCCCTCAACCCTGTGTGTTGCACTAGGCATACCGGATTTTTATATTTTAATATTTCAGTCGTTCTTCATTTTATCAAGTAGGTCTTAAAAAACCTTTTGAGCATTTCTGTCTGCAAAACTATTAATGGTTTCTAAATAGTGAAGTATTTGGATCTAATCAGACATTTCCGTTTGATAGTTCAGCATTAGAAAATAAAGTTTGTCTTTAAACCTTTGAGGTTCGGAGGGCAAGAAAGAGGTTAATGGTTTTACGTGGCTCTGACTGACCACCAGGTAATCTGCGCAGCACCCTCGATATAACCTCATTATGACACATTACTATATCATTCTCAGGCGTCACCTTTGTGTCTGGGGAATCTAAATGAATTACAGCATTTCAGGCAAGTCTTTCCTCATCTGCCCTTTAAAACCTGCCATGTAAAATCCGAGCACTGATATCACTTTCAAGACATCTGGCCCTGGAGGAATTTTTTGTGAGAAATAAACTGTAAGAATGCTACCACGGTGCGCAAGCTTACATGCCGCGACTGTTAAAATCTCAATAGGATTCCGCAACATTGCAGAGCATATATAATACTATGCTAGTGTGCTTCTACAAAAGAGCAACACTTGGTTACAGATCAGTCATTGCATACTTCTAAATATAACCTGAAAGTATGGATTGCCAAGAAAAAAAGACGGAGATGCTGCAAGTTTATTTAGACATCAAAGACATCATAATCACTTTGGTGCACTGTTAGTTATGGTGCCAGTAGCTCCTGGGTGCTGTCCGCCAGTAATCAATCGTTAGCCTTGCTGTGTGAAGTGCCCCGCGGTCTTTGCGGTCTGAGTTGGTCTGATAAAGTATGTTAGATGATCTTTCTCAGCAAATGAATACTTTTTAAACCTACTACGAGTTGTTATGATAAAGTAGAGGCACAAACTACTCCTTTATCAGATTAACTCTATCAGATTGGAAGGACCGTGAGCACTGACAGAGCAAGGTAAGTGTCAAACCATTCATAAATGACTGTCCAGACTACCAGCACACAGCACCAGGGAAATCTTGGCACGATGGCTGCTACAGTGTACTGTAGTAATTGCAGTACCTATGGTGTCTCTTTAAACAGTTAGCTATGAAGAGTGGAGATTGCCAGCTTATCAAAATTAGAACAAAATAAAGTATATATTTTTTTTACAATTTCTATATTTGGTCTAATGCCCAATAGGTAGCTTCCCCGATGTTTTAAAACTCCAGCTTCCATGATGCTTTGTAATTCTGAAGGCATTCTAAAGGCATGCAAAGCATCATAGGAATTGCTTTTCTATAACATCTAGGGATCGACCTATTGGGCACCCTTGATCTAGAGCATTGATGTCACTTTAAACAGTCATTGGTTACTGCTTAGTGACTGAAAGAAAAATGGTAACGTAAAAATGAGTATGTATTTGTGTATTTATACACATTATCTTTGACGCTTGTATAACGGACAGGTGACATGCAGAACTCACACAGTAGCTGAATTAAGTGTTCTTCCAAATCAACAGACTGGTTAAATGATGCACAATAGTTGAGCTCACATGTGGTGGAGCAGTCTGTCTGCTCAAGGTGTCCCTGGTAGTAGGATACATAATTTCATAATGACTAGGTAATGTCTGCTCAAGGTGTCCCTGGTAGTAGGATACATTATTTCATAATGACTAGGTAGTGTTTTGGACCACTGAGCGCCACAGTTCTGTACAGATGACCTAATTCCAACCTTGTTTGAGTACATGTAGTGGACACTTGTATCAGCAATGTTTTGTTTGATACTGTGACTGTTTTATAAATTACATTTGATTTCAACAGGAACAGTTCCCCAAAACAAATTGCTCACTCGCACAATGGCAAGCTTTGTAAAAAGAAACACACACACATGAGAGCCAAAAACAAAACCTCGTTGTCAGAATTTCACTTTGATTCTAAGTGAACTAGAATACGACTGCACCTTTAATTACGACAGGACAGAAATCGCATTGCCCCCTATATGTGCTATTGATGGATGACTTTGCTGTTCATGATAAATGCATTTATAAATATCACTGTGGAATAATTTCCTCCCATCGCCAGGCACTCCAAACAAATTAGATTCCCTCTAATCACATCTCCTGTCTGTGTACAAGGAAAGATGAGCTTTCAGCACAAATGCACCAAGGTACAGATTGAAATCCACCCAGCAAGCGAAAAAATCAGCTGCCAAGATCGTCCATCAAAATCACAAGACTCGAAGTGACTGTCACTAAGAAGAACTGTATTAAACAACTGTCTCTTCATAACACTAAACAATCTCTTGCTTCATAGGACAAACATTTGTCAAATCAAATCCACCTTTAATACACCTTTTTAACCGTGCAAATACTACTAAGGCAACCGTGAACTACTATAGTATTATTATAGTACACCAATAGACCACGTATATATAACGCACTATTAATTCTATCAAGGAATTTTAAAGATATCATAATACAACACAAGTACAAAGGTTAAGGGGTTTATCAATGCCTCCGGAACCCCAAGGTGGCATTCTTTTCCCCTATTACTATATTCAATATTTTGTATTTTTTTCTCTTAATGAAATGGTTTTTAGGAATAAGCTTAGTGTTTTTATATTTCCCTCTTCCATGACTGAAGCATCAAAACATAGACCTCGTTAGCAACTTTTTGCTCTGTCTTGTGCCTTTTTTTACTCCTTATGTATTAGGTGGGTTGTGTGTTGTAATGGCAGACAATACCTATGTGACAAAACCCTTGTTTTGGGGCTATCAGTGCCCTTTGTTTGCATGCCGTTCGTGCATTTCTGCTCTATTCATTCCCTTTGATTGTACCGAACAAACTAATGAACAGCCCGACCACACGCCATGGGAGTGTGTAGCCCATTAACCTCCCAGAAGCTGTGGTTAACCGCAACTATTTGACGAACCGCTGGGTGGTCGCCGTTCGTATGAACTAACACTTGGCGGAAGCCATCTTAAATTGTTGAATGCCCAGCAACGCTGGGACCTCCAAACTTCCATCTCTTCGTCTCAGTTTATACGAACGCCACGTCGTTCAGTACATTTATAACCCAAGAACTGGATCAACCCTGATAGCTAAAAGCCATGGAACTAATGCTGGACAGATTTCTGCCGAACGGACGGTGAAAACTGCATAGCGATTTGACTGTATTCATAGGATCTGAGCGCTGTTCAGATCTATTGAGCACTCAGATCCAAGCTATCTGGGGATATGTTGAATGTGGGGGTTAAATTATGTGGGAAATGAGTTATGTATTTTAATGTGTTTTGTTACAGTTATAAATGGGAAATATTTTCTGTACCTGGAGATAATTAAGTTTACTATGGCTACTTACCCTTATTATCTACAGGATAGAGAGGAGGGAATTTACTGTTTTTGTGGGAGTGTTTCACATTGCAAAATACTTTGATTGGTTACTGTAATTTGTGTTCCAGTCCTCCACAAGGTCCATGTGGGAGTATCCCTTGCTGGAGAACCTGCATAAAAGGCCGAATTGTGGCCACCAATAAACAGATCATTTAAACCCTTTATGAAGTCTTGGCTCATGTTTGGGGCATTGGGAGCTATAATTCACTACAACTTCTGCTACACATGGATTTCAGGAGATGCTACACGGATATACTCAGCTGGAGTATAGGGGATCCATTACAACCTTCATCAGACACACCATGAAACAAAGACACTATGAGATGATATTACTGCCTGCCAAAATCTATATTGCGATGCCACTTGGCCCCACCACCTAACATTTCTGCTATTAAAGGTAGTAAATAAGAACGGGTCAGTTGAGAAGACCCTTCGATCCTCCGGCCTGTACATTAATGGATTCTGCAGATGGTATAAACCAAGAGTTGGGTTATAAAACATGCCTTGATAATTGCTAGGTGTTAGAGTCACAATGCTTCTCGCAAAATCATCTAAACATCAACTGAAATTTAAAAATTGCTCTAATAAGAAAATAATAAATAGATCATTAAAAGAGGACTCATGTTTCTTTTGCTTAGAAGCTTCCCTTTAAATCATTTCTCTAGAAAGTATTATGAGAGCTCCATTTTTATTGGAACGCATCAATGTTTAACTGTTCGATAATAAACATTGTATCACTTTGCCTTTAGCTCGTTCTGTATATATAGAGTTATTTATTGAAACATTCTTGCTAGGATGTCACAGCCATAGCGGCGCACATCTTCTCATTGTTTTATTTTATTTAGTATTGTTATTACTAGCCAAATGTTGTACATCTGCCTTGATACTGCTCAATGTGCAGTAACCAGAAGTCGGTTAACACATGGTTAATGATGCATTCATTTCCATTACGAAGATAATAGCCTCGAGTTATGAAATGGTCCTATCATTTCATTTCATGTGAGAGTTGTTCAAGCGATGCTCCATTGTTCTCAGTGGCTAGGCAATGAGTTTTTTTTAGATGTTTTGATAACTTGATGTCAATGAAGTATACAATGTGTAGGCCCTAGATAGTTTATACTTTCTGTTCTGCAGGGGAAGTTTGCTTTAACCTATTTAGTGCCGGAGAAATGTACATTGCAAAACAAAAAGCATGAGATTATTACATTTTGCATGCAAAAATGGTCTCTTTGGGTAAAGGGAGCTTCAGGTGTAACATTGTTTGCCTCTACAATCCCCACCCCTTCCACAAGGGCAATTAACTAAGAGACCAGGTCTGTATGAAACAAGTTCTGTAAAGTAAGAGTCAAGTATTGATCTTATGCTATTACCTTATGGAAATGAAGAGCGCGTGTTATTATTTATGCTGCAGAGATTCCTCCTACCCTGATATACTATAGTGAGTTATGAAGAATCTTCAGTCTTCAATCCTATCCCACTTAGCCACCCAGAGTGGGCTTGGGCTCACCGACATGAACGTTATTATATTTAGCAAGGATTTGGTTTTATTGTTTTGTTCTTTCGTGCTATGGATTCATGAACTGAGATCATTTTGTTAATTATCTATATTGAATGAGTATTGCTATACATTGAGGCTGGCAGGCCACCAGACGTCAAGGGAAAGAGTAGAGTGTAACCGGATTTAATATATGTCCACTTATAGGGAGCTTACCAGTGCAGGTAATGGAAAATCTGTGCTCGCAACATATATCGTAGATGGTAAATTCTGGCAGCAGCTGGGGGACATAGTAAATAACACAATGCAATTGGGATGGATTATATAAAGTGCGTATTTAAATATATAGCAAATCTTCATTTCCCTGTATCCAGGGGAGTTACCCAGAGTCGTAGAGATATGACAGCACTAAGGAGTTCCTCACTGAAAATCTGATGTTAGCTAGAGGAACAATTTACAGTAGCTAAATACTGTAATTATAGATGATACGATTGTAATTTAAGACACTGCTTGGAAAAGGGCATTAATTTACATTGCAGATGCATTGGATTTATATTGTATTCATTTAAAATGCAGAAATAGGGTCTTCACTGCACTAGCTATCTAATCTATCTATCTATCTATCTCAATCTATCCATCTGTCCGTGTGTCTATCTATCGATCTATTGTCTGCCTATCTATATCTCTATCTTTATTTTATTCATATAAAGGTTAAAGGACCACTATAGTGCCAGGAAAACATACTCGTTTTCCTGGCACTATAGTGCCCTGAGGGTGCCCCCACCCTCAGGGTCCCCCTCCCGCCCGGCTCTGGAAAGGGAAAAGGGGTTAAAACTTACCTTTTTCCAGCGCTGGGCGGAGAGCTCTCCTCCTCCGATCCTCCTCCTGGGCTGAATGCGCACGCGCGGCAAGAGCTGCGCGCGCATTCAGCCGGTCACATAGGAAAGCATTCATAATGCTTTCCTATGGACGCTGGCGTGCTCTCACTGTGAAAATTACAGTGAGAAGCACGCAAGCGCCTCTAGTGGCTGTCAATGAGACAGCCACTAGAGGGAATGGGGGAAGGCTTAACCCATTGATAAACATAGCAGTTTCTCTGAAACTGCTATGTTTATGAAAAAATGGGTTAACCCTAGAAGGACCTGGCACCCAGACCACTTCATTAAGCTGAAGTGGTCTGGGTGCCTAGAGTGGTCCTTTAAACATGGGCTTGGTATCTTCTAAAACACCACTTCTCTGTAAACCAATGAGGCAGATACAATCCAAGGAGCAAATTAAATAGAATCTGGTTGTTTTGTTACTTAGAATCAATCGGTCATCATCAACTGCTTCCAAAGTTCAAAATACAACATTAAAAACATACAAGAATTCAGGACCCAAGATCAAGAGGAAGAGTTTCTAATTTAGATTTTTCTAATTATTATTATGATTATTATTATATTATTATTTGTATAGCGCCATTAGATTCCGTAGCGCTGTACAATGGGTGGACTAACAGACTTCACTGACAAGATCTCTACAATCAGAGAAGAGATATCTAATCTTTCTTCTTCCCCTTACAATACTGCCCCTAACTTCACTCCCTCTGCTGTTCTATGTTCATTCGCACCCGCTACATTGGGAGAGGTTTCTGCTCTGCTCCAGTCCTCCCGCCCCACCACCTGCTCCCTAGATCCAATTCCCTTGCATCTCATCTGTTCTCTTTCTCCACCTCTCACTAAAATTCTCAATCTCTCTCTCTCCTCTGGTATATTTCCATTGCCCTTCAAATATGAAACAGTAACCCCAATTCTAAAGAAGCCCAATCTTGACCCTAACTCCCCATCCAACTATCATCCTATCTCGCTACTGTCTCTTGCATCCAAGATCCTTGAAAAAATTGTGTATGCGAGATTGACAGACTTCCTCGAGTCCAACTCTCTGCTAGAGTCTGGTTTCCGCGCTAAGCACTCTGTGGAAACGGAATTCACCAAAGTATCCAATGATCTACTCGCTGCAAAATCTCGTGGTCACTACTCTATCCTAATTCTCCTTGACCTGTCTGCAGCTTTTGACACTGTTGATCATCAACAGCTTCTTCTCATCCTCCGCAATATCGGTCTACAAGATACTGCTCTCTCCTGGTGCTCCTCCTACCTCTCCCAGCGCTCTTTCAGTGTTTCTTTCTCTGGCTCTGCTTCTTCTCCCCAATTCCTCTCTGTTGGTGTCCCCCAAGGTTCAGTCCTTGGTCCCCTACTGTTCTCCATCTATACTGCCTCCCTTGGTAAACTCATTAGCTCCTTTGGCTTCCAATATCATTTCTATGCAGATGACACGCAAATCTGTCCTCTCCTGATCTCTCCCCGTCCCTCTTGACTAGTGTCTCTGACTGCCTCTCTGCTGTTTCTAAGTGGATGGCTGCCCACTTCCTTAAACCAAATTTGACCAAAACTGAAATTCTGGTCTTTCCTCCCTCAAGTGTTGTTACTCCTGTGTCTGTCTCCCTCCAAGTCAACGGTGCTACCATCAGCTCCACCACGCAGGCTCACTGCCTAGGTGTTCTCTTTGACTCCGACCTCTCCTTCATGCCTCATGTTCAATCTATTGCCAAATCCTGTCATTTCCATCTCAAAAACATTGCGCGCATCCGCCCCTACTTAACGCCAGATGCGACTAAGGTGTTGATCCATTCCACTTTCCTTTCTCGCCTTGACTACTGTAATCCGCTTCTCAGTGGTCTTACATGCTCCCAACTAGCGCCATTACAGTCCATAATGAATGCGGCGACGAGGCTCATCTTCCTGTCCGCCCGCACCTCCCATGCCTCACCCTTCTGTCAATCCCTATGTTGGCTTCCTATAAAATAAAAAATTCTGGTTCTTGCTTTCAAATCGCTACATAATGCTGCTCCCACCTATCTATCGTCCCTTATACACAAGTATGTCCCGTCTAGGCCCTTACAATCTGCTGAAGACTTACGTCTATCTTCTGTCCGTACTCCCACCTCTGATGCTCGCCTTCAAGATTTCTCGAGGGCTGCACTGTTCCTGTGGAACTCGCTTCCCTCCTCCGTTAGATGCTCACCCAGTCTCTACTCCTTCAAAAAATCGTTAAAAACCCACTTCTTCATAAAAGCATATGAATTAAACTGATTCCTCTTCTGCAACTGTCACTAGTCAAATATTATCCTTACCTTTTTGTGTCATTTTACCCCACTCCCTCTAGCATGTAAGCTCATTGAGCAGGGCCCTCAACCCCTCTGTTCCTGTGTGTCCAACTTGTCTGGTTACAACTACATGTCTGTTCGTCCACCCATTGTAAAGCGCTGCAGAATTTGATGGCGCTCTATAAATATCATAATAATAATAATAATAATAACATGTAATTGTAACCAGACAACTGGACTTACAGGAAAAGTGAGGTGGAGGGCCGTGCTCAATGAGCTTACATTCTAGAGGGAGTGGGGTATAGTGACATAAAGGGTAAAAGTAGGGGTACAAAGTAGGTTGTTAGAAAAGTGTTAATTGAGGGCTTAGTAAGTAATTTTTGACATTTGCAGGAGAGGAGTCATGGGGGGGTGAAAACCTGCTTACAGTTTAACTGATATGCTTTCTTGAAGTGAGTTTTCAATGATGTTTTGAATGAGTGGAGACTGGGTGAAATTCTTACGGAGAAGGGAAGAGTGTTTCACAGAAGAGGTGCAGCCCTGGAGAAATCTTGGTGGCGAGCGTTAGATGTGGGAGTACGGACAGAGGATATACGTAGGTCTTTGGCAGAGCTTAAGGGCCTCAATGGGACATACTTGTGTATTAGGGAGGATAGGTAGGTTGGAGCAGCATTATGTAGGGACTTGTAAGCAAGCACCAGAATTTTAAATTGAGCCCTATATTTAACTGGACGCCAGTGCAGTTACTGACAGACCGGGGAGGCGTGAGAGGTGCGGGCGGACAGGAAAATGAGCCTCGCTGCCACATTCATTATAGATTGCAACGGTGCAATGGTCTGTTATTTTGAAACTATTTTTTTTTTTTTGCCTTCTTTAGATCAACAGAAGAAACAGATGTGAGAAAGGCTGAACTTGACAGATACAAGTCTTTTTCAAACTATGTAACTATGATCCTGAGCATGTGCAGAAACCCCCAACAGAGGAAGCAGCACACAGTGTACACCAGGTAAGAATTCAAACCATTCACACAGTTTGACTCCTTACATTGGGGGGCTGGCTCCACAATCAATACAGTGCATTGTGCCTAATCGGTAAAGCACAGTGTTCCTTTAATAGGATGTGGAAGGAATGCAGAATAAGGACCTGTTGTGGTGGTTGGTGTCCCTAAAAAAAGATAAATCATCAAACCCAAAATGTTTTTATTAAGAAAAATATATTTTCATTTATTGGTGTTTCTATGTTTTTGTGTCCTGATATTATTATTATCTAGATCAGTAGTACTTTTTTTGTTTACCTCAGTAGGACAAGAGAAGTAAAAAGAAGAGTTCCCACAGATGGAATTAGAAATGCATGGCACTGCAGATTCATTATAAGCAATTCACAGTTCTCCAAAACGATGGATTCCACACCAATAGCATATAAATCAGTAGGAAAAATGGGAATTGTAGATCAGGTTCCAAGAGCTACGGCCAATCACTTGCAGTAGGGTTACAAGAAGTGCAACAGGATGCGCGGGGGAATTATTATTCAAAATGCTATATATCTCCCACACATTCTGCACAATACCAACTGGGGACAGAGTTTATTTTTGCAAAAGTTTTCTTTGTAACATTAATTTAAAATACAGCAAACTAATGTTTGCCTGTGGTCATGGGAGGTAGGGTTCGGTAACAATTCAAAGCCTCTACCTTCCAATCCATGAAATCATAATGAAAGGGTCAATCGAGTATATGATTTACACAAACTTTACCTTCAGATTTTTTTTAATACAAGGCCCTAGTCTTGATTCTTTTTCATTGGTCAACTGAAGTTTCATGGTATACATATATACTATATACATGATAGTACACACTTTCTGCAGAGTGTGGAGGCAGGCATGAAAAATGATTCCACTAATTGAATTATATGTGTGAATGCCATATTTAAATGTCTGATTTTCAATTTCATTGCACTTCTATATTGTTATATTTCTAGGGAAGATAGCAATATTTGTATTATATATAAAAAAACTGGATGTCCACAGTGTTTAGCAATCTACACGTTGGCCTTTAAACAAGCTGGCTTCAATGCAGCACAGATACAAACAAGTGAAACTATTACAATTATCAGTAATTTTGGTGTTCAGTGTGCTATCCACAAACATAGCTCTTAAAAAACAAAGGTTTTTGCAGACATAATTGGGAAACCTTGAGGTGGTCATTGTATCCTGTCTAATTTAGGACATGAATAAACCCAGTTTTCTGATTCCTCTAGGAGGGCAGACTGCCCATCACTTTTTTTGCGTGTGGTCTACCTATCTTTCTTAAATGCATTTTAACATTATTTAGATCATGTGCCCTTTGTATTTGTGTCTGACATGGTGGGCTGTCTCCTGGGTTATTTACGGTCATTTGATTCTGGCACCGAAAACCTAGAACATATCAAAAGCTGAAGAGCAACATCCTTACAAAACACCAAAGATGCACTTTCAGCATAGATAAATTTTTGATGTTGGGAGAAATAGACTTCTCCCACTGTGTGCAATCCTACGTTCACTAAACTTCCAGAAATGCTGAAATTGCTTCTTTACGTTCAGCTACATTGCAGATGTTCTAAACAGCTCATTGCTAGAGAAATACGTGATTTAAATTAGTAAAAAACACAACTTGATTTACTGTGTCACTGAGTGTCATTAATGTATCTTGTTTTATTCCATTACACATATCTAATTAATGCAATTTCTCCGTGCCCTGAAAAATGACACACTAACTCACATATACTATTATACAGTGCTTAACTGTATCTGTCGTTCCAGCTGTCATTACATTCATCATTCCTTTTGACACTGACTGTAAAATACAAACACTCCATTTTGTGAGGTGGTTGTGAGTGTATACAATCAACTGAATTTACACCACTACTACACTAGATACAAGCCCTATAGACTGATGGGATTTACAATACCAAGTAAACTGTCACTGAAGACAGAAGCATTTTCCCTGCAGGGCTACGGTACATAGAAACATAGAATGTGACGGCAGATAAGACTATGTCCTCTTGTTGTGGTAGTTTTTCTTCTTTTAAATAAAGTCTCTACCTTTACTGTGTTGATTCCCTTTATGTATTTAAATGTTTCTATCATATCCCCCCTGTCTTTCCTCCAAGCTATACATGTTAAGTTCCTTTAACCTTTCCTTGTAAGTTTTATCCTGCAATCCATGAACCAGTTTAGTAGCCCTTCTCTGAACTCTCTCTAAAGTATCAATATCCTTCTGAAGATACGGTCTTCAGTACTGCGTACAATACTGAGGTCTCACCAGTGTTCTGTACAATGTACCTCTTTCTACTGCTAATATCTCACCCTATACAACCAAGCATTCTGCTAGAATTTCCTGCTGCCCTATTACATTGTCTGCCTACCTTTAAGTCAGAAATAATCACCCCTATGTCCCTTTCCTCAGATATTGAGGTTAGGACTCTATCAAATATTCTGTACTCTGCCCTTGGGTTTTTACGTCCAATATGCATTATCTTGTACTTATCCACATTAAATGTCAATGGCCACAACGCTGACCATTTTTCTAGTTTATCTAAATCATTTGCCATTTGGCTTATCTCTCCTGGAAAATCAACCCTGTAACATATCTTAGCATCATCAGCAAAAATACATACCTTACCTTCAAGACCTTCTGCAATATCACTAATAAGAATATTAAAGAGAATGGGTCCAAGTACAGAACCCTGAGGTACCCCACTGGTAACAAGCCCAAGCTTCGAATATACTCCATTGACTACAACCCTCTTTTGCCTCTCACTCAGCCACTGCCTTACCCATTCAACAATATTGGAATCCAAACTTAAAGATTGCAGTTTATTGATAAGCCTCCTATGTGCAACAGTGTCAAAGGCCTTACTGATATGTAGGTAAGCAATGTCTTCTGCACCACCCTGACCTATTATTTTAGTTAACCAATCAATAAGATTAGTTTGGCATGATCTCCCTGAAGTAAACCCATGTAGTCTCTGATCTTGAAATCCATGTGATTTTAGATAATCAACAATCCTGTCCTTTAACATGGTTTCCATTATTTTTCCTACTACTGAAGTAAGGCTTACTGGCCTATTGTTCTGTCCTAATGTGTTTTATACCCCACCTCCTATAGACTGTAAGCTCGTTTGAGCAGGGCCCTCTTCAACCTATCGTTTCTGTAAGTTTTCTTGTAATTGTCCTATTTATAGTTAAATCCCCCCTCTAATAATATTGTAAAGTGTTAGGAATCTGTTGGCGCTATTTAAATTGTTATAATAATAGTAATAGTTGCCATACTCCTCCCTACTACCTTTCTTGTGAATGGGCACAACATTCGCTAACTTCCAATCTTCTGGCACTACTCCTGTTAACACTGATTGGTTAAATAAATCTGTTAATGGTTTTGCTAGTACACCACTAAGCTTTTTTAATAACTTTGGGTGTATTCCATCAGGTCATTTGGGGTATTTAATCCTACTGAATATATGAAATTTTATTTGACGATACATTATTTTTTTAACCCCTTAAGGACACATGACATGTGTGACATATCATGATTCCTTTTTATTCCAGAAGCTTGGTCCTTAAGGGGTTAAAGGTTATAAAACCATAGGTTTTCTTATTGATTATATGTTCATTAGCATTAATTTGCAGTACAATCCTTTTTTTGAGTATGCTAGTGCAAGTTAAAACATATTTTTTGGGGGGGATAATGTAGAATAGTCACTTTTATTTATTTATTTAATATTATATTCTATATTATTTTTCACTTTAAAAAAAAAGTTTTTTTTCTTTATTCTAAATGAGCTTTATTGAACTGCAGAGATATAAGTGAATGGTCCTGGACAATAATGCCAATCTATATATTATGAATATAAAATGGGAAATGTTGGAAAAAATAAAATTTCCCTTTATAGTAACCAGAACACTAAAATAAAAACAAGGATACATTGAGATTTAAGTATCGGAAGGTACAACAGACCTAGGAGAAGGACCATCCAAACTAAGTGAGCTGGTATTTTAGCTATCTGATCTGGTCTTCACAGACTATTTAGACTATCGGGAGACCCTGCAACATCTGACAAGTTGTCCAGAGGGGCTTCATGCAACACATTCACCAGAAGAGATATTGATTTTCTGAAAGGAAATCTCAGTTTGTATTTTGTTCTGTACATTGCATATTCTGTTTCAACACCATAAGATTTAATATGTGATAACATTTCTAGTCCTGTGAAGAGAATTTTCTGTTTGCAGATATACCCAAGCCCATCTTGATTTCCATCGTCCATTATTTCTGCTCCGTAGATAAATGAGAAGTTTCAGAATTCAGTCCACCGTAGGATTTTTCCTTCGTACCGCAATGCAAACCAGTAAGAGGCTGAACAAAATCAATATGATTTTCTTTTCCCAGAAGTTAAAAAAAAAAAGATGTGAGAAGCTCCGAGGTACTGTATATAGAACCCTGAATCAATAAGTAAATATAATTGTATTTACCAAATGCCTTGAAGGATCTGCAGGTTTCTCTCACTTATTCAGACTTAAAATGTTTAACTGGTATGGAGACATTGCTCAAAATGCTGTGTAAAATCCTTTAGCAATTTCTGTCTCAGCAGTGCAGTGTCATTACACATATAGCAACACAAAGTAAGCAGAAAAAATAGAGCATTACAGAGAACATTAAAAAATCACATCTTTGATAGAACTTAACTGGTGAAGTCCCTCAACCTAAGGCCCAAAGATTCCAGAATTTAGATTGTGCTGCACTTTTAAAGGCATTTTATATTCTTCCAGAGTAATACCATTAGGGCAGAAATGGCGTTTGTCACCTAAAGGAATTAACATTAAAGTGCAACGTGTTGCATTGTTCATAGGATTGTTTCCACAGTGAACAGGAGAGGGTGGACACTTAACAACATATTCAGAGATTTACATATTCTGCTATTCTCACACACATTTATAAACAATAATGACAATGGTCATGTACTATCACTCGGACAGAACTGACCCCTAGGATCCATGACTGCAACTGTAATTTATTAAGCTGATCCTTGTTAAATTTAAGGTAGAGTTCTCATGAAGACCACAGAGCCTCTATTCTCTTTGGAGACATAGGACCCATTCCCCTTTCTGACCCCAACATTCTGTGTCCCATTTTATTTGTTTAATTTTTTTCTGCACTTTTTTTTACCCACAGTATGACTTCTGTATCTCTTATCCACACTTACCGCTTGTATTTTTCTTAACCCTCTTAACCCTTTTTTTCCCCCAGATACATACACAATGACAAACGTGAAAACATAAATATGCAATCATACGTGCACTCACATACAAACATGGACACACAGTCAAAACATAAATAATTATATGATTATACACACAGTCACTTACACATACATACACCTAGACACACAGTCGCATAAATATACACAGACATTCACAGGCACATGCACACGCACACACACGCACATAGTCATACAAACATACACAGTCACAGACACACAGTTACATTCACATTGTCACATGAATACATGGTCGCACAGGCACTGTTACAAGGATACACAGTCACACAGTTACAGGCACACTAATACAGTTACAGACACACACAGGTGCAGTCACACACAGTTACAGGCACACACACAATTACAGTTACACAGTTACAGTCACACACAGTTACAGTCATACACACAGTCACAATCACACACATGCACAAACATACAGTTACAGCCACACACACAGTTACAGTAACATACAGTTACATCCACACACACACAGTTCAGTTACACACAGCTACAGTTACACAGACACAGTTAGAGCCACACACACTGTTACAGCCAAGCATACAGAATTACAGTCACACAGTTACCAGATCTGCCTCTTGCGTCCGACCTTTATGGTCACTAATGGTGTAGGCAATCAGAGGCCGGAACATTCCCTGGTGTCTAGTGGTTGGGGAAGCAGGGACTACTTTAACAAGTTGCCATTTGCAGGAAGGCATTGCTGGGCTTGGACAGTGGAGAGAGTCTACGTTGCTGGTGCTTTGATGGGGGTGAAGTTTTGCCTCGGTGTATGCCTGTCATATTAGAATAGAAAGGGGAATTGGGGGGTACACCCAGAGCCATAATGTGGCATAGTGATGGGCTTAACTCAATATGGCCATATGGTGGAACTGATTCCCCATGTTTATTTTGCTAAGATAGGATAATTTAAGTAGCTTTGTAAAATTTAAAATGGCCTTTTTGTGAGTGTGCTGTTCCTTAATCTGTATCCTGTCATATTAGAATAGAGACACATTCATCCTTTCGTCTGGAGACCCATTCTGTGAATTGGTTGTCATTAGATTCTTCGATCTTGATTCTTGCACTAGCTTGTAGAAACACAACAAGCTCTCTCTACCAAGGGGGAATAATCAAAATGACCTTAGTGTAAGTCATTCCAAGCAAGCTAAGCATTTAAGGGGGCTAGACATAAATCCTTCTTAAGGAGATACCTAATATCTAGCATCCAATGGACAAATGGTCGTAGCAGCACCATCAATGCATATCTCCGAGTGATCCTTTCTTTTACTTATAAGAGCTTTATCTTCTAATTCCTACCATCCCTTTAAATGTGATTTTGAAGTTTTATTTTCCTTCTTATTCTAAAATGACTGTTCTTTTGAGTTCACATTCCACAGCTGTTTTTTTTTTTTTTTAACAGACTGAAGTTGAAATTGCTTTATATTCTACAGATAGGACAGATACAGTGCCCTTTTCTTTAATAACAGGTGTTTGTTAAAATAATCAGCTTGCTTTAGAAATTCACACCAGGCAAACTCAATTTACTGATTCTTAAAGAATGATAGAAATGAAAATAAATGCATTGCTAGCTAGAAAGATATTGCAGTGCAACGTGAATTTCAGTAAATGTAGGTATTTCTAAATAAATCTTACATTGTCCTAGTATGCAATTGCTTAACAGAAAATGTTGCTATACAGTCCATTTTAGCATTGTTGCTAAACCCTTTGAGCTGCATGATCCAAACCCCAAATGATCATTTTTGGGTTTGAGTTGAATGAGGAATACGAGTCCACATAATGGACTTAGTTTGTTGAATTCTGTGTCTATCTTGTGTTCCCAGCTGTAAATATGTCTTCTGACACTGTACACACAGTGCTAAACGTTCTACAAATTAGTGTTATCACCTACACACCTGATATAACAATGTTTCTCTGTCTCTCTCTCTCTCTCTGCTTACATCAACGTATGTAAATGTGTGCCGCCGTGCTGTTAAAGTGTGCATGTGCGTTTCCAAGAGAAATTAGTAGCCTGATATGTATATACTGTTAGTTATAAGCATAAGATAGAATACCTAAAGGTCAGCAACCAAACTAATCAATTGAATTTGTTTTGTAGGCTATACAGTCCTATTGTCTCACCATGTCACTTGGAAGGGGAATGCAAGAGGATGGAAATAGGGTTTTTTGCTATTTTGTTTTTAAAAATCCACAGAAAAACACAGAGAAATATGTTTTCTTAGAGAGCAACAATTGACACATTATTACATTTCAAAAGGACTCTGGTAATCAAACAAATGTAGCAGCGCGTTACAGCAACTCCTTGAGTCTGGTCACCTCTTTAAAATCCCATATATGATTTTTATAAAATGAGTTAAATCCAATATAGAACACCAACAGTGTAATCCAAAATATGCCTTTCTAAAATCTGCCCACAAACAAACAATTACAATTGAATATCATCATTGCGTAAATATCCAGACAAAATACCAGATCCATGGAGTTCCATAGGGTGAACACATCCCACCATGAATAGTAAAACAAAATACCCAAAATAAATATTACTGTTAGAAACAAAAGTTTATTCATATGTGCAAACTTTCTTTCAGGACCTGATTGAATCAAGTGGCAAAAATTAACGTGTTCGTTCCCAGCTTCCCAATCATGTCTTTTTATTCATATATTTCCTTTGTTATAGTAGCAATGTACAATTGTGTAATATGTGTGTAATTATGAACCACTACGAATTGCCTGAGAAGGAAACTCTCACATTGGAAGGCATCTGGTGTTCTGCATCTTTAACAAATGTATAAAACATACTTTAAACCCTTTTTTTTCACAATAACAGTGGCTGGACTATCAAAAGGTGTCTTTCATTTTCACTGTATCCTCTACGTCTAAAGAATGCTTTGTTGCAACTAAAGTATCGCTATGAAAAAGCCTAATTAGTTAATAAACTGGACCACAGAGAAGAGGACAACCTTGTTTTGATCAAGTTAAGAGTTTTTTCAACCTATATCGTATATATATATATATATATATATATATATATATATATATTTATATATATAGATAGATAGATAGATAGATAGAGGGATAGATAGATAGACAGATAGATAGATAGATAGATAGATATAGAGATAGATAGATAGATAGATAGATAGAGAGATAGAGAGATAGAGAGAGAGATAGAGAGAGATAGAGAGATAGATAGATAGATAGATAGATAGATAGATAGATAATTATGATAGATAGATAGATAGATAGTCTGTAGCCAGACATTCTTCTCTAAAAAGTGCACTATATATTTATACAGATTTGCAATGACCTCATTGCTCACTGGGAATGTTAAGAATGTGTATTGTGGACGTGGAACTGTAATTTGTATCTGCATGATAACAAGCCGAAAATGTTGGATTCATATCTAATATCATCAAAAGATTTGCTCGCACAATGATTAGATGGAATGTATACCTGTTTAAAATGTATCGTCATCTATGTTTCTAACTGTTTAGCTTAAAAGGCTGCTTATACTTAGAAATATAATGAATAATATGTCCCCATTAAATAAGTCTGGCACTTAGTATTCGTTTGCTGTACATTCAATTAAAACTCCACTTCGGTCTGACAAGAATGCATGGAAATAGACGTGACATCTAGGTGGGAAATATAATTTTGATGAGCATAGTTTTGAGAACTAAATTGGGGGATTTAAAAACAGGATTTCTGAAGGGCTGACAAAGGAATTCACAAAATAGCTTCCCTGCCTACTCTAAGTTCCTGTTAAATGAAAAAAACCTTGTGGTTCTGCTATTTTTATAAATTTCCTGCAAATACACAAATATATCCTAAACTCTACAGTACGTTCCTCCTTTTTTTTCCTTTAAACCACATCCTTTTAGGCAAGTTGGGTTTTATTTTATCCAAACTGGATTTCTCAGCTAAACCGATAAGCCACCGGTGTCTAAATGTTTATTGAATGAAAAGGCTTAACATTAAAACTTGTGGCTGAAATACAAACTGGAAGATTTATAAAAAAAATATCAGGAAATGTGCATTTCGGAAAATGTTTTTGCTTGTCACAAGCTGAGAATGAATATAAATTTACCTTCAAACCTTTACAATACAGGACTCAATTAGGTCATACTGGCATTCCATTTCAACTGAAAGTGAATATGATTCCACAATGGACAAGGCCATCATAAATTAACCTTTACTGTAATTTTTAAGACCATTACTAGCAAAGGCAGCTTACCACTACTGAAAAGGTCAACTGTCCTAAAGAGACATATCCGGCATCAAACAAACCGTCCTCTATGAAGCTCCAAGCAACAGATATTATCATGAAAGCACAGACAGTTCAATACCCATAATGGTACAGAAAATATTTATTATTAGAATTCTTAAGACAAGAAATACCAGCTTTGCTCCCACAGATCTGTTACCAGAACATTATCCCCAACTTAATCAGAGCCTTTTTTCTAAAAGGTCGGACAAGTCATCTGTCTATGTAAAACAATAGGGGAGGGGTCTTATCCTGTTAGTGATATTTTTTTTTTTTTGAAGTTCCACATTTAAAGTGGTTCTGTCACCTCATACTTGCCTTTCTCCTATTGTTTCTCTCCTTTTCCTGTTTCTCAGTCTGTTCTTCTTTTCTTCCTTTCTTTTTTTGTCATTTATAATTTATTTATTGATTTACTCAATTATACATTAAGACAAGTGATATGTGAACGCAGTCACGATGAAACAAAAATTGTATGTGAACGCAGTCACGTCATGCACCACATTGTAAGCTTGAGCCTAAGAATTATGCACACATAATATAAGCAGTTATATAAAAACCATAGATATACCCATCAAAGGCCATATTACCTTACTTAGATTACATAATGCAAGCCTCATATGGGACTCGATCTTCATATAAAGGATGTCGGCTACCTATGAGTAGCTCCTACGGATCAATCCGTGGAAATAAAAACATATCAATTAGTACAGTCATCTGATATCAGTTTTGGTAACCCAACATAGCTACAGTGTATCCACAATGGACACTTATTGCTATCACATTGCCTGTTTGAATCCCTATGCTTAAAGCGTTTCTTATATAGGCTCATTTAGTCTGGTCTAATTAATAGTCTAATATAATATATAAGGACCTTGGCTCACAGGGCTCGAGCCAGTATGTATTTTGCACTTTGAGCTCAATTGGACCTTTCTAAAGGTCCATTTAGACCAGCTCAGGGAACGGCTTAATACCTGTTTCATTGTATAGGGAACCTTCACATCGGACCCCTCACCTTATCCATGTGTCTAAGCACATATCCGTTGTAAAAGAGGCAATAGCCTGAATTGGTGCCTTAGCTACTTTAAGTTTTGGTACAACCTGTTCCCATGTATTTACGAGTAGTTTTGTGGAGGGCAGCATAGTACATGGCTGTACCTCTCTCACCTGGCCTACCCAAAGAGCCTGTTCCACTGTACCACAAGGTATACACGCATTTTCCAACGCTAGCCATGCTACTAAAACATAAGACAAAATAGGCTCTTTTTCCTACATCTGACAAACCTTGACAAAGGATGGGGCTTAAGGCAAGAAAGTGGAGCTGGCCATATGCCCTAATCTCCACCCTTTGTCAAGATTGTTAAGTGTAGGGAAAATACATAAGACAACGTAGTCCCTACGTTATCTTTTGTTTTAAAGAGAAATAGATCAGAAATTAAGAAAAGAACAACAGATTCTGAAACACAAAGAGAAAATTAGACAATAGGAGAAAGGTAAGTTTTAGGTGATGGAGCCACTTTAAGTGGTGCTGGCCAACCCACTTACATGAATGTATTTTGGAGCTGACTGTCTGCAGCAATGTCACCATGGGAAGGAGGGCTATGGTAGGACGTAGGAACCAGTGACTACCAATTCACTGAACTCCTGATCAATATTAGTTCACTGTGTGCTTCATGAGAGAACAGAGCCCTCTCCTACTGCTGACTAAATATGCTATGTGCTGCTATCCATGTATACTGTAAGTACTCATGAGTCCACATGTGAGCCAGAATGGTAATAACATTCACACATCCAATACAGTTTCTCTTGATTGCCAAGATTCTGAAAGACCTTCATCATCTACAAAATATGTGATATATGCAACGTGGAGGACACTTTTAACATGTAAATGTTCTTCTTCTATTTAAGGACTAATGACTTTTACAAAAGTCACCATTACAGTGATTGTTTTCTTCAAGATAAATCATTTAAAAAGCTGTTCTAACAGTATTGGATCATTTTGAAAGCCTATTAAATCAAGTACTAAGTTACTGACAATATTTGGGCCTGCCTGTGTTTACACTAAAGTCGTCCTAAAAGAATGGATAAGAGTGGCACATTGTGCCTTTGAGATGGGATCGGTGTTAAATAGTTTTGTCTCTCGACTGTAAAATACAATTGAAATGAAGACTTTACATGTGGTGTTAAGCTTTGCAGTTTATTTAAGATGTACATGATATAATAAAAATGCAATAAAATTGCCTTAATTAAACTTTATCATGAACAGCCATATCCCAGCTACACAATCTGTTTGGACATTTTAACATTGCATACCTTACTGTCAATTGTGCTGTTACTGGATTCAGTGTGCATAGGAATCCAATTACTGTGAATTGCCAAAGATCTACAAACTGCTAAGCTTACAAAATACGGATTTCTGTCAGATATGTAAGCTGTTCTGACAAATAAGTTTCAAACTGACTTAGGTATCTCTGCAAATTATTGATACATGTAGCAAAAACAGTAAGGTGGAGATTTATAATGGGTCAGTCAATCCAGGCACTTGATATCCCTACAACAGCTCTAGTGTGTGGAGAGAAATTCTCCATGGGTACATTTCAGGAAAGTGTAGAGAAAGACAGTAATTTAGACTGGAAGAAAGAAGATTTAGTCTAAGGCAAATGATAGGGTTTTTACAGTAAGAACAATAAGGATGTGGACTTCTCTGCCTGCAAGGGTCGTTTCGTCAGAGTCTATACATAAGTTTAAACAGCAATTGGATAAATACTTGCAAAAGCATAATATTCAGAGATAAAATTTATAACTAGTGGGGTGCTAGCTTCTTGAGCAAAGGAAATATCTGACTGCCTTTCTGGGTTTTTTGCCTTCTTTTGGATCAATAGCAAAAGCAAATGTGAGAAAGGCTAAACTTGATGGACGTATGTCTCTTTTCAGCTATGTAACTTTGGAACTATGACAAACAAATCAGAAATATAAGGCCACAAAAGAGCTGAAATTTTTTTTTCTATGTTTCACACTAACATTTAGAATTTCCATGTAGTTTCTTCTAAGTTTTGTGAGTAAATCCAAAGAGAAAAATCTGGATTTCCCTTACAATTTGAGCATGTCCAATGTAAGCGTTATGGAAATGCTCAGCCTTAGCAAATTTATCATCTCAAGTCGAGTGAGTTTGCCTCAAATTAATCTTGGGAACTGCATTTTGAAATAAAACGGGACTTAGCTTAGGAGTTCAGACCAACCTGAAGTAAGTGGAAGATGAAATCACTAAGAGGCTATGAGGTTCTCCATGAGGTGCTCCATTACCTAAAATCTCTTATTGACTGTGTGAATCTGTGTAGACCAAACAAGATTCTTTTTTTTTTTATATTTACTCATCAGCACAAGAGTACGAGTGCAAAGACAGACAAGAAGACTACAAGTATCTTTTTCTTCATGTGTGTTGGAAAGTTCTAATTGTTAATTATATCAAATAAATTAAAGGACTGTATCAACTCAACTACTTCTCTAATTACAACAAAAGATTGATATCGTCAAACTATATCAACCTTGATGAAAACCCTACACTCGCCAAGGATCTGTCTTGTAATTGCAATTATTATAAAGAATATGACTACATTCTATCATACACATCATTTTTGCAAAGTAGCACTATCACACATGTCAATGCAGAGCATTTCATAAATCATGCACAGCTATTGCTACAGGGAGAAGTGTCATCACAATTTTTAATTGATATGCAGTGATGCACTCATACGTGGTCAGTGTTTATTTGAGTCATACACGCCAGTCAGTCTATTTTTGTTGCAAGCAATTTAAGAAATTATTTTAGAGATTATACAATATCTGAAGAAGCTGTTCATGAAGTTTCCATATTTTTTAATTTAGTTGGCAATTCATCACAATTCAGACAATGTAATATTCACTGAATTGAGTTATTTATTCACTAGAAATTTGCAACTTTTAGTTCAAAATGGCAGAATAGTGAAATAAAAGCTACGTTTACAGCTCAGTTATTAGAAATTCACAGTTTAGCTAAATTTGAGATTATTGATAAATATTTATCTTTCTCTCATTATTATCTATATTATCAAAAAAGTTCAACTATATATCTGTCTGTCTGTCTATCTATCTATATATTTATTTATCTTCTATTATTAAGTAAGAATCAATGTGCAAGTTTGGTATCTACAGTCTGGAGTCCTCAGCCAAGGTGAAGCTCTACTGGTGTACATGGTCAACATACATGTATGTACAGTATCAATCTGATGGGAAGTCTTAGATAACTAAAAATGGCACTTCATTCAGAACATTTAACAATTTAGCCATAAATGTAGAAGTTACTGACAAGTGGACTGATCCATCCCCCACCAGCAAATCATTCAGCATCTATCATCATACAATTTCCATCAGTCACCAATATCATCTCCCCCTCACCATGGAGAAAATTTAGCAAATAAAACGTATCTGCTGTCAGTCGTGTTCTTTCTCATAAGCCATACATGCATGATTATATTTTAAAATTCAATAATAAATGTGATATTTTTTATTACCTATTGCATTGATTGATTTAATAGTTAACTTGATTTTATGGGCAATTTTTTTATTTTATTTATTTTTTGTCTTAGTGGATTTAATGCTTGTGAAGGTTTGACAGAACCAGAAAATGAAGCCCCAAGGCAATGTGTAGCGCAGTCAGAGCGCAGGTGGCGAGATACAGCTTTCTAATATACGGCACATTAAAATAGATACAAAAGAAAAGATTTTGGTTCTTGGTAGCTGATACTCTGAACACTCTAAACATTGACACATAAGAGAGTTGATCACTTCTGGAAAAATCTACCAAAAAAAGTATATGAACTCCCTTTTATGTGTCTTATTATACTGTTTGAACTAGAAACACGTGTATATTTTCCAATTTATTTACATAGACTTGCAATCAAATAATGAATAATTAAGTTGTTATACAGTAGATTACAGAACAGTGAGGTTACTTAATTCCAAATGATAGAACATTGGTTACAGTAAATTGGAAAACAATAAGGTTGTCTACAAGAGAACATCGTATGCTGTGTTTATAATAATCAAAATTAATCAAGTTAGAACTGAAGGAGGCATTTATCAGGTTATGCTTGCACAGGTGTGGGCCTAGGGATATCAGATTAGGAAGACAGAGAATAGCCAATACTAGGAATGAGTTATGGAATATCAGAGTATTGTCTGCAGAGCGACTCTTGAATGGTTTATAGAAGGATAAAGAAGGAGAAGCTTGATCCTGTGGAGGGCGCTAGGTGTGCAGATTAACTCATGTCAAGAAAGAGCACATGTGGAGTAGACAGCATAGCGGAATATGAGAGGGGAGAGTTGAGGAAAAGCAAGGCTGAGCAGATTATGACTTGGAGATTACATTTTGTTACTAGGCTTGGAAATTCATTCTGTTATCAACTGCAATTCATCCAAATTTGGGCCAGCTTTGGATATTATTGAATAGGCCATACAATATCGTCTGACATTTCCTATATATTTTAAACTAATTCATTTTTCATTCTCAGTGGTAACCTAATAATATTAAAGTGACTGTGATATAGTGGTTTGGACAAAAGCAAGTTTCTATCTTCAATACGAGCGTAATGTAAATAAAGATGCTTAGCTCCATATAATAAAATGCATTGGGTTGAGAGTCAAACAGAAAATAAATGTATACATAATGTTTATTTAAATCTATAAAACATGAAACAAAAACATACATAATACATTTTCTTTCATGTTAAAATTGATTCACTCTGCAATCTTTATTTATGGTACATACGTGGTCGAACAATAAGCTATAAATTTGCCGTAAACAATTCTTGCAGAAGCTGTATCCTTTAGGGATATTTTATCTAAATGGTTTATACACTATGTTAAAAGAGCTCCAATATATGTATTTCTGTTTAGCTATTCCTTGTTTATTTCTCCCAGAAAACTATTGCAGTGTTCACTGGGTTGGAATCTGCAGCATTAAGTAAAAAGACACTTAAAATATACAAAAATAAGAACAGAGATAGAGCTCACCAACCAATATCAGCGTCACCAACGATCACCCAGTTTTGTTCATTAGCCTGGGCTTCTAACACACACTGTGACTGGTGACTCCATGTGATACAAAAAACAACAAAAATCAATGCTCCAGGAGAGTGCATTAAAACATTGTGTTTATTGGAAAAGTAAAAAATCACAGAGAAGACAAAAGACTCTGTTCCTCCTGCTGTTACTCCTATAGTAGAACATTGCCCACCAAGTAAACCACCTCACACATTTTGTGAGTAATCACCACACTTAAAGGGGCACTACATACACCAAAACAACTTTAGTTCAATTGAGAAAATCTGTCCCTAATTAATAAATATATATAAAAAAAATATATAATAAATACTTAAAATAATAATTCTAAGGCTCATCAGTGGAAAAAATAACTCCCTGCAAAAGTTAAACATTAAATAGCCCGCTCTGCCACCTAATTGGTCCATTATAAGTAGGGGTGTGTGTACATGGGTACGGTAACTCCTTGGAATCAAACCATGTAATATATCACTGCGGAATAAACCGACTATCAAGATGAAAGTAACGAGAGTTGAATTGGAATGTCTCTAAACACAAAAATGAATGAATAAATAAATAAATGAATACAAAATAAATATCGTATTTATATCGTCACCTATTCACACTAGTAATGATAAACAATCATGTTAGCAATATCTATATTTTACAATAATGTGATTTTCAAACATCTTAAGGTACTATTATAATTTATTCATTTTTTATTTATTTATATCATATTTAAATTAATTGTTCACAGAGACTTCCTGTTACATCTTATCATTGGTACTACTATCTGCTTATTTGATAATTCTTTATGTCCAGAACAAGTGGACATACAGCTCTTATATATATGAGCTATTTATCTCTGTGACACTTTGTTGCTTTACTGCTATTTATTTCGTATTCATTTATTTATTTATTCATTCATTTTTTGTGTTTAGAGACATTCCAATTCAACTCTCGTTACTTTCATCTTGATAGTCGGTTTATTCCGCAGTGATATATTACATGGTTTGATTCCACGGAGTTACCGTACCCAAGTACACACCCCCCTACTTATAATGGACCAATTAGGTGGCAGGGCGGGCTATTTAATGTTTAACTTTTGCAGGGAGTTATTTTTCCCCCTGATGAGCCTTAGAATTAGGCGAAACGCGTGTCTCCCCCCATCCCTCCCCTATATACACACTAACAGTATTGGTGTGTTGGTTATTCTGTCTGTCCATTTGAGACAGCCAGTTAATACTATATGACACTACTGTGCTATCGGTAGTTTATTAGGGGAATGTCTTTTTAAATATATCAATAAAGTATTTATTATATATATATATATATATATATTTATTATTAATTAGGGACAGATTTTCTCTGTTTTTTCTCCACACTACATTTCAGGGTTATCCCCTCTCTGTCCTTTTCACAGATGAGAATCTCATAGGCCACTATTCCTTTTTATAACTTTAGTTCAATTGTTCTCAATTATCTTCCATTTTGGGGTTAAATCGCTTTATTTATGCAGCCCTAGTGACATCTACCTGCATATGACTTACACAGCCTTTCTAAACACTTCCTGTAAAGTGAGATAATGTTTACACTTACTTTGTTGCAAATTTTGTTTAATTAGAATTTCTTATCTCCTGCTCTGTTTATAGCTTGCTAGACCCTGCAGGAGCATCCCATATGTGATTAAAGGTTAATTTACAGAGCAAGAGATAAACCATTTTAAAGTATGTTAACATCTGATTGAAAATGAAACTTTTTTTTATGTAAGCTGTGTCAGGGAGGTGTGGCTAGGGCTGCATAAACATAAATTGATTTAATTCCTAAATGGCAGGGAATTGAGCAGTGAGACTTCAGAGGCATGATCTTAATACAAAAACTGATACATTCCCTGAAGTTGGACCCCTGGACATACTTGCTGAATAGAACAGTAGAAGGGTGGACCAAGAGAGAACAGAGATTAGCTCATAAAATAACTCTAAGCGCGCGTAGAGAGATAGCGACTAAGTGGCTGAAACCGGAAGGTCCGGTCTTTTCTGGGGTGATCTCTAGGGTACGTGAATGCAGGATTATGGACAATTTGACTGCCAGGATAAAGGGTACGACTGTAACTTTCCAAAAACTTTGGGAACCGTGGGACAATAGCCCAGTGGGCTCGAGCGGTGACTGACAGGGAACGGACCATAGCATAGACTAGGTACGCTTATCGATCCCCCTCCCCTTCTCTCCCGAGGACATTTTGATTGCACTACTATTGGAATGGGGGCTCCCCCCCCTCCCTCCCCCTTCCTCTCTCTTTTCTTTTTTCTTTCCTCTGATCTTTTTCTCTTCTCACTTTTCTTTTTCTACTGTACTTTTGTCTCCTGCTCCTTTTCCTGCTATCTTTTTTCTCTCTTTTTCGTTCTCTCTATCTCTTGATAGCCAAGAGATTAGTGTTTCTCCGCGATAGGTTTAATCAAGCTGTCAGAAGTGCAGGGATACCCATACATAGAAATGGCTATAACACGCAGTGTAGTAGACTGGGCCCCAAATATAGCCAATATGCCTGTGAGACAGGTGACAGCTCCCTTGATGGGGCAGCGACCGTAGGGGAACGCGGGTAGATCTCGCTTGGCCTACCTGATATATCTTAGCTTTTTACAAATCTCTAAGCGGGCTTCTGCGTAAGCCTGAAGGTTTCTATGCAATTGTTTCACCCGTTGAGTGGAAGCATAAAGTTCATCCAAAAACTCTAGACGGGTAGCAAGGCACCAACGATTTCAACATGACTTATCGATATGTAATGGATATACGCCTCTTGTGCCCAAGGCAGTGTTGCTTGCCATTGGCTTCTGCGTAAGCATTTAAGTTGGCCATGTACTTGCTATAACCTATAATATGACACACACAAAAAAAAAAAAAAAAAAACCCTTTGTAGACGACAGGTACCAATAGTTTTTTAAGGAATGGGCGTAGATCGTATTTATTTATGTTATGCTTATGAGAATTGCATTCACATTGGCTTCTGCGTAAGCCCAAAAAGTTGATGAATACTTGCTGCGTCTATTGAGTGAAAAAATATAGAATTTAAAAAAAAAAAAAAACTGATACATTAAGTTCAAGTTGTTTTGGTGACTATAGTGTTTATTTAATCATAGACATATACTTGGTGGGCTATGTTCAGCTATATGATAGGAGGAGGAAAAAAGTGTTTTGTTTTTTCACAGATTTTTAACTTTTTTCAATTGACGCCACATTTTAATGCAGACATCTAAGTTCCGAAGCATCAATGTGTTGCTTGTATAAAAACACACTTACCTCAATTGCATGAGTTGCATGAGTAAGACAATACATGTCTTGATATCCCACAGTTCCTTATACACTGGGTATATTTATGCGGGATCATGAGGGTGTGAATACAAGAGGGCTGAAATACACCCCACTGTGTATTCCCACTGCATTTTGCCTCATATTTTTAAATGCACATAATATATTATGCAATTAAGTTTTTTTTTTTCATCAAATCCTATTTTGGTTTCCTGCAAACATGTATTCAATCAAGTTCAAATAAAACTAGCAGTTTTATAAAACACAGTCAACTCAACTAATAGGTAACATTTGATTAGTTAGTGCCCTAATCTCAAAAGCACTATCTTGCTGCCCTTTAAAACAGAATATAAATATATAGCACTGTGTTTGTCTAAATACTAATATTTTTTGTCATTCAGGGTCATTGCACTGTGGTATTGTCACTGTTCTTACCATCCCATCCCGACAGCCAGGCATGGCCACCCGACAGGGCTTTTGAACCTGGGTACTTTGCTGTCCTGAGCCAGCTATATACCTTTAAGCCATAGCAGTTCCTATTTCTTGTACTTATTCTAGTCCTGTTCATCCTGGCTTGTCTGCAGTACTGGGGGCTGGACTTCATCTATGACTGTGCTTCACCTGGGATTGATCAGTCATCAGCTGGGTATATAAGCACTGCCTCACCCTGGGAACATTATCAAGTCTTTGATCCTGTTGTGTGTTTAGTTCCTGTCTCTTGATCCTCTACTCCAATTTGACCTCGGCTTCTGACTTCATTTATCTTGACTTCGGCTATCCCTGGACTATCCTGCTGTTGGTGTCCTTGTCGTTACTGCATTGGAATCACCTTTCCTGCACAGCACCCGTGCACAGATTCACAGTCCAGATGGCTTC
The DNA here is from genome assembly GCA_933207985.1 of Pelobates cultripes. NCBI lineage: Eukaryota > Metazoa > Chordata > Amphibia > Anura > Pelobatidae > Pelobates > Pelobates cultripes. Next base: position 12,809,261 of record OW240912.1, read on the forward strand.
TTCTCTGGCTAACCTTGGACTGTGTGTATCTGCAATGGTGAGCAACATATCTGCGTTACAGACTCCCACCTTAGGCCAGAACCCTGACAGGTATAATCTTTAATGTTTCCTTGTGGCCAACACTGGATGTATTGTTTTGAGTTGTTAAATGTATCCCACAAATCTTCAGCCATATTTAAATCTAAATTGAATGCATATATATTTCTACAGAACAGCTACAGCATTTATTTGCTGACAGAGCCCAGGGACATTACAGAACAAGCCAGAAGAAAACAGAGGGACTGGTGAACTTTGCTAAGCATTCTGACCCCAATATAACTTCGTAAGTGTGACAAAACAGCCTCATTTTGTCATAGTCAAGCAAGATCGATCAATGCCAGACAAAACAAAGGACATTTCTAGAGAATATGACATGTCACCTTTCGACCAATTCATACAACACTTCCTACAGTTTCATGCAGCTCACACTGGAAAGATTGTCTTGCAGAACAAAGTTTACCTAAGAAAAGATAATTTGTGAGAAGTAAAAGCCATTGCTGTCTTGGATAACCCCTCCCTGTGTTTGGATAAGTGAACAGGAATAAATTGATGCTTCTGTGAATCCGGAAAACAAAACAATTTTGCCTTCGCTCTCGAGTCTCAAAGCTCAACAAGATTTAATATCTTATCCGAAAATGTGCCCCATTCATACTAAACAGCATTAAATAATTAAACCAACTGCCTCACATTTGCTTGGATTAAGTTAAATATCTACAGTAATATTGACAGATTCACTGCAGTATTTATAAAACCGCCAGGAAGATTAGAGATGGATAAATATGTAAATAACCAATATTAATTGTAGCAATCCGAACTTGGCGAGACATAATAAATGGATGTGATTCATAAATCCTTAATGACATGGTAAACATGCCCCATCTTTCTTTTCCTTCGCGATTCCCTGGGCTGCTGGCACCAATATGAAAAAGAGGTTAAATTAATTTTCGCTGTGAAGCAAGGCAATATGCTGTATATATTTTAATTATTTGTGTGCCCGTAACCCTTTCCGTGTAAAGTACTTAAAGACTTAAACAGATTTGTAAAGGGTTAAACTTCGGCATTTACATCTTTCAATTTATAGTACTATAATTAAACAACTCTGGGGTGTATTAATAGTTGTTCAATGACAATTTTTGTTTTTAACATTTGAGTTGAAGGTTTTTTTTTTTTTTTGTAACGCACCTTATTGTTTAGAAAATATAGCCCACATTGTGATGCTCACTTTATTAATCCGGATAAAAAAACTCTTAGTAGTATATGGTATAAAAGCAACCTATGGATTAGGCACTGGCTGCTATTTAAAAAATGATTCCAGTTGTGTGTTTGCAAAAATTTCAGATGTGGATTTAAGTCACAAGGCCTCCTAATCCCAAGGAATACATTGCTTCTGTAAAAGTTAGCTAGATTGATTCTGCGAACAGTTCTCAAAGATCTTCAACACTCCAGTGTCCTTAGACAGTGAAGTCATTTTTGAGAGCAACAATTCTAGGAACAGTAAACTGTGGAAAAGCTAAAAGAACATTTGGTAGAAAAACACCAGGTTATCTCCCGCGTCGTATCACGCTGATAAATGCCATGCTTACAATGTGTGTTTAATTCTTTTTAAAGTCATTATCAAACCAACATTATTTGAACCAATTCACTGCAAGAAAATCCCAAATAGTTAACAAAACGGATGTGATTTTTATTTATTTTTTTAGTCCTGTTTGCATTCAGCTAAAAGACGAATTTAATTTCCACTAAGAACAGCGCACCCAGCATGGATCCTTCTAACTTTATAGCATGCTTCTCCAACTGCTTGAGATTTCAGCCAGTTACCTCCGCGTTCCCTTTACATGCTACAAGTGGCTGCAATTATACTTTAATTCTCTCTGGTCATCACCTCCAAACTCCCCTTGCTACCTCTTGTCTCAACTCCCCATTATATCCTTTATTTTGTAAGCTAATGGACTATCTAGATAAGTACTTTGTATAAAAGAGCTCCAATGACTAGATCTCACAGGCAGGGCTCTCTGTATGTTGGTCTGTGTATATTGTACTGTCCTTTTCTACAATTGTACAGCACTACAGAGTTGTTAACACTTTATAAATGCCAGTAATAATAATTATAATTTTTATAATTTTTGCATTTTAAAATGCAATAAAACCTTTAATTTAATGTGCTATCAGTATACAATTGGCATATTGAGTCAGGGAGTTCACAAAGGAATACCCGTGTTCATCCAGCTCCCAAATGGTCAAGCGAGTTCTTCGTTGCGTAATGACAGTGAATTTCTTTATTTATGGTAAGAGCTTCATAAGACATTCCTTCCCGAAGTGGAAAATGAAGAGTCAGAGCCAAGATATTAATGTGTGTTTTGTCTTCCCTGATTTATCAACCGTTGAAATGAATAAAAACTGGACTCCATTTATTTTAATGGGCCAACAAGTTAATTTTAAACACTGCATGCTAAAATAATAATGGCGATGGGTTTGAATATGCTGTGTTATCGGCACAGCTTGGCAGGTGTATTAAGGATGTTGCAACGGAGCCCCAAAGCAAATTATCATATAGAACACCATTATTATATGGTGTTTGTTTACTCAAAGGCTTGTGTGCAATTTCCTGAGTCTCATTTCCTTCTCCAAACAGACAGCATTTAATTTTATTGAGAAAAAAATGATGTTTAATAAATCTGACACAGTAAATTCTGAATTTGTGGAGTTTTAGTTCCCAATTATTGTTATACATGGCTACAGTTAACAATGCACTGACATTCTGAGCTGGTTCTGTCTACTAGAAATTAATCGAGCAACTTTTTATTTCTACTCCCAATAATTCCCCCCAGAACTGTATGTTTACTATAGATAATACAGTTGGTTTTTCTAATTGGACCACTAATACAATTTCTGCCTAAAAGTATAGTAAAATAAGTAATATTGTTATGTATTTGCACATTTTATATTTGCATTATTACTTGGTCGGCACGAAGGGAATGCTAAGTTGGACATGCACAGAATTTCACAGTATCACACCTGCCCCATCATGCACTTCCCACTCTCTTTCAATGCACTGTACACAGATCAATGTGACCGAATCCAGAATATGTTTCAGGATAATTAAGTTACTTTCTTTATGGGCTGCATTTTGAGGTAGACATAGTCTCATGTGAAAAAGTGTCTGATGTTAAAAACGATATTATCTATCAATTTCTTGGTAAATGTATTCAATTCCCCTACCATCAACTCAATACCCAGAAATGAAGGTACCCAACACCATATGGGACTGAAGAGGTTTCCATCTTAGTTTCATTCTGTGAGTATGCATGAAATATATAAACCAAGGCTACTTACAATATAATATCAATGTACACCATCCCTATCCTATTCTCTGTCCCTGTTATGATAAAACCATTGGGAAATGGACAGACCGCAAACCAAAAGGCAGATTTATTTGTATGCAATTGTAATGGATTGTCTATTTAGAGAGTCACTGGAGGCCGATGAACAAAACAATTTTTTTTTATGTACCCCCCCACACTTCCTAAACATCAAATGTAGGACAATATTTTGGTTTATATGGGGGTCCCAAAGTTCCCTTATGCTATTGTTTTAGATTATAATTAGTGATGTCCCGAACGGTTCGCCGAACGGTTCGCGAACGGTTCGCCACGAACGTTTCGCAGCGGACTCATCATTGAGTAAACTTTGACCCTGTACCTCACAGTCAGCAGACACATTCCAGCCAATCAGCAGCAGACCCTCCCTCCCAGACCCTCCCACGTCCTGGACAGCATCCATTTTGAAGCTGCATTCTTAGTGAGCTGTCCAGGAGGTGGGAGGTCTGGGAGGGAGGGTCTGCTGCTGATTGGCTGGAATGTGTCTGCTGACTGTGAGGTACAGGGTCAAAGTTTACTCAATGATGAGTCCGCGGTGAACCGTTCGCGGTGAACCATTTGCGAACCGTTTGGCGAACCGTTCGGGACATCACTAATTATAATATATATTATTGTTGACATTTGTATAATTGGCTGTGTGTTACCTATGGCTGTGTGTTAAGTAAGACAAATGCAGGGATGGACGGTTACGTAGTTTTCATTTTGAAAGGTTTGAGGCTAATGTTCTACAGTAGACAGAGTAAACCGGTGCAATGTGTTACTATAGATTTTTTTTTTGTTTTTTTAAATGCCATTTTTATTGAGAGGATCACAGAAAAAAATACAAACCCACCAGCACCAGAAAAGCAGAAGAGTAAGAACTACATGATTCCCAGAGTCATAGAACAATTAATTAAAGAACCAATGTAAAAACCATATAACAATGTCAAACAAATGTGATCAAGAGTGTAAAACAGTTATGTTGCCACCATTAACTATTATACTATTAAGTAACCTCTCAATTACAGATCGAGAAGGAGAAAGGAATACGGATAAAAGAAAACTAAAGAGGAAGAAGAAGTTTGTAGAAGCAAGAAATGGAGGAGAAAAAGTGAGAGCAAAAAGTGGGGCAGGCCAGCAGATGGAAGGGAGGCCTCTATTACCAGGTTATGTCTCTATCCAACTGACTCAAATTTTAGGATTTTTTTTAGTTTTTACTTTGAAGTGAGGTTGTTTTGTGTTGGTAGCTGATAATCACAGCTTCTCTTTATTGTGTATAATGTGTAGTAATACAGAGACCAAGTACTGATCACCAGTTCTAGCCAGAGTCTTTTCGTAGACAAAAACATAATATTTAGAGACATAAAACACACACTTTTCTTAAAGCAGGTGATAGAACCTATGCTTCAATGTAAGATTAGAATTAATTATTCCTGTACAGAAATCCCCACCATGTACCGAACATTAATTGAGAGATTTTTGTTTCCAGTCTCTGCTCCCCAGACTCTTTATAATCACACCCTCCCTTGCTAGCTCCCTAGGGTACTTCTTTGAAATTAAGAACATTGTGTACACGTAAAGCTAAAATAGAATTATAAATGATTAGTTTTGCATGTAAAATAAAGTCTGATAATTTGTTTGCCAGAAGCATTACTGCAATTGATGATTTTGTTTATATATTTTTTTTATATCTCACCAAAGTGTACCCACTTATGACTTTGTAATTAATAACTATAAACTACGTGTTTTTTAGGGTTTTCTTGCTAATTTGCAAAATAGTTGTAACTAGCATTATTATAGTTAACACCTACGATATTTTATTCTTTTTTTTTTTTTTTTTATATCGTAGATAAAAGAAGAGAGGCGGAACAAGAAACCATCAAACACATTTAGGAACTTTCACTTTCTTTAAAGTGGATCTGTCACTTGTCATGAAATTTACATTAATTAACAAGGTATGAAAGACTGTCTACACAAACAGTTTATATATATATATATATATACACGTCTTCAGCCAGAACTACACTGCCTGTAGAGAACTGGCAGAGTGAAATATATAGTCTATGTTAAGAACTGGCAAGAGAGATAGTGATGCAGAAAGACAGGACCACTTAAAGACAGCGACACAATTTGATTATGGACAGGCTGGCCATTTACATACAGCAGTTATGGACTGCAGCCTTAGACCATTCTTCTACCGATTGAACAGACAGCAGGTAAGATTTGTGCAGGGCCTTTCCTAAACTGAGCAACGTTTCATGGCTTGTAATCTAAATGTCCTCCAGACCTGGACTGCAGTAATTTCAGATGGACTGCAATAACATGCCAGTTTTCAGTGGTAGCAATTGAGATATTGGAAACAGAGTCTGCACCCGCTAGTAATGCCAAGATCTCTGAGAATGCTCCTTCGTGTTACACAGGGGATACTGATGCAGGTTGCCAAGATATCTGTCAAATCCATGTACGTTTAATGCTCTGCATGGGATGGACTGCTTAAATGAGGTTTGTGCAGACCTGTTTTTTGTGCCCTAGGGAGACGTGGGGAAGAAGTGGGAGGGAATAAGAGTGGGAAGAAGACATGAAAAGGGAATGATGAAGAAGGAGACACGTATGGAGTTGGAAGGAGACATTTTCAGGACCACAATTACCCACCTGGATTCTTTATTGGTCACAAACATGACAGACATTCCAATTACATTCCATACACACATAGAACAAGTAAAGGAGCCTGTGTCAGTCTGATGTTAAGCGATGCTGGAAGGGTGAGGTCATAAGGCGTTACTGAATGCGACTGTACCTGATAGATATTTTTGAAAGAAATGAGAGTTAAACTTTCTTATTATGTTGTTCTAAAATAATGAGATAGAGTGTTGAACAATTGGAACATTGTAAAAGATTAATATTCAAGCATGCAAACAGTTACTAAATGATACAGGTACTCCTCACTTACGGACCGGGTCCCGTTCCTATGACCCGGTTGTAGAACAAATTGATTGGTAAGTGAGGAGTTAAGGGATTTCCTGCTCTGGTGCTCTTGACTATGTTTGGGGAAATTTCCCCAAACATAGATGAACGCGGCAGAGCAGGGAATCCCTCTTATTCCCATGACCGCTCGCACTTATCACCCCGCGAGAGAGCTGTTTGTAAGTGCAAGCCGTCATAAAACAGGTAGGTTGCAAAATGAGGACCACCTGTAATTATTATTATGGTTTGTTAAATACTCTGCTGAGTTGAAATGCTGCCTTTTGTGTCCAATAAAGTCTGCACTGAATATTCCTTTGCTTATGTTCCTGGACCTCTCCTTCAATTTTGGAATTTTGGACATAAAAAACCTGAAAATAAGGTTATGTCACCTTTGTCCGGCTAAGCTTATGTTAGCTTAACTTTCAAAGAAACACGTTTTTTGCATAAAATTTATTTTATGAATTAAATTTATGTGAGGGTTGATTAACATATTTTGTTTTGATAAGTAACCCCCAAAAGGTAAAAATCAAGTCAATTAACTAATAGACTTCTTTACAAAAGATAAATTTGTTTTGGATAAACCACTTTGTCCGAATAAAATAAAATAAATTGGGACTGCTTGGCTCCCCCAAAAATGATTCTTGAAAATCTAATTCAATAAAATAAAAGGGTGCAAAACTGGGCCAATCAGTATACACTGACAGGAGCCATTTTCACACCATTTGGTTCACAGATCAAGTGAGAAATATATTCTATAAATATGGAGATATTTTTTTATACTGCTCCACCTTTTTTTCCTTTTGTTGTACACTTTTCATCTAATCTGGGAATAAAATCAACATTTAGTGACTAGACCCTAGCCAACAATCAGCTTTTTCCCCATTAATCGTCTCTCTTTTGATGCAACGGGAAGAATTCCGAATCACAAATTGAACCAAAATGCTCGTCCATTGCATTAGTTGTTTGTTTTGTGATTAATCTCTATGGCGGCTCAGAATTTGGAAATTCAGACCGTCACAAAATCGGTCCAAATTCTGATGACCTGCAGTTTGTCACAAATTACATCTCTAAGTCTATACATTAACCTGCAAGATTTTTGTTAAAAGCAAAGAATAAAAAAACAGCAGTCAGAGGCCTGACTTTGCTTATAAAGTTCATCATGATAAATAGTTGAAAACTCTAGAGAGGAGAATGAGCTTTGTAAAGAAATGTTTAGCTGGGAGTTGAATTTCCTTGGCTTAATGGACAGAACACACTATGTTCTGTTACTTTGTAACTAATTGCAGGTTAAACTCAGCTGTAATCTGACTTAGTTCTGTCTCAGCTGCAATTATGCTGTTATCACCACAGTATATTTGTATATACACAAAATGATAGCTGAATGCAATTAGCAAGTACTCACTTTTATCTATCTAGTCGAACCAAAGCCAATTAAAGGTACATTTGCTCATAATGTCTCTTCACTGTGGCTGTATGCAGTCATAAACAGTTGGTGCCCAAAAATGGCCCATTACCTAGAACAAACCTGCTTAGAATTAATTTACAATCTTACAAGGAAATATTTCTCTTCTTTTCATTTGTATATTTTTTTTAACATTGATTCAAATTTACAATCCCCATGCACTATAAGGGTTGCATCAAATTGTTCTCTAGTCTAAAACCCATATGGACATGTGTTTCATTGTATCCTTCACAACGGGAACATTTGTTTTGGCCAAATCACTTCTGGTGAAAATGACTTTTTTTCTCTCATTATGGCCAAATTACGGCCGTATGTCAGTTCGGTTTAGCCAAATTTTGTTGGCAGAAAAAACTTTTGGGAAACAAATCAGACAAACCAAGAGGGCACAACAAAGGATTCATCAATATATTTGTAAAATATACACATGATATATTTATGATATGGATATTACATCTATATTGTAAAGTACCCTGGTAGAAGGATTTTACAAACATTTGGTTCACAGATCAGTTGAGAAACGCAATCCATAGAGGAAAACAGAGAAGAGACAGTACAAAATCTATATCGATACCAAAAAATTGTATAAACGTTTTTGTTTTCATGTTTTCAAAAAACAAAAGTGGCAAGTGCAGAGTCCTTGCACCATAACCTCTTCAGTAAGATAAAGTGATTATGGTGCTTACAGTAACCATTTATCAATGGCTACTTTTACAAATCCCAGTAACGTTTCAAAGTCGAGTTGAAAGCCTTCCCAAAATAGTGGAAAAAGATTTTCCCTTAACAATAGTTCATAGGCATTTGACCTCATTTAACATTTAATAAGTTGGCCAGTGGCCACTTAATATTCCGAAATAACTGTTACTGCTTTAAATGCAATGTAGCAGTTGTTATATGGTTGATATTAAGCACACAGAGAAAACTAATTAAATATGGGTGTTTAAAAGGCCCGCATGGACTTTTTTTTGCTAGTATATGTGTCTGCATGTACACAAAATTTACTTGCAGTAGGTTTGACTGAAGTATAATAAAGGAAAAATAAAAGTTGAAGAACAACTGCCACCGTAAAAAAAGTTTCATATAATAATAATTTTTAAATGAAGTAAATGTAAAATATTAGACAAATTAAAAAAAAAATATTGAAAAACTATTTTCTGTATAACATGGTTTTCTATGGTTTTCCCTGCATAGATCTATGATCCTTGATACACTTAAAGTTCATAATTACTGTCCAACCATTTATATATATTTTCTATGACATTCATTGCCATTCACGTGGAATTAAAACACTAGTGAACATTGCATCTACAAGCCAATAAACATTTTTGTTCTGCATTGACAGAGCTAATCGTATAATTACATGCCAAGTCTCTAAATATGTTTACACAGTGTTATTTCCCCCAATAAAATGATCCTCACTATAAATAAAAATCTTTGTGTTTTTTTTTTTAAATCCAGATATCTTTGGTGAAATCACGTTTACTTCTTGGCAACATTCCTTAGGAACATAATACCTTTCCCTCAAAATATTTTCAAGTATTTAAAATGGTGCTAAAAAATGTGTAAGCTCTGCTGTTCTAGAAGAATACAGGAGGGGAGTAAAACAATTGTAAATAGATCAGTAATGTTGGTTTGTAGATTGTACCAGAGCATGTTTAAACAAAGCTGCATATTGATTACTTTAGATGTGTGTATAGATTCAATGAAATATGTATGCTGTGTGGTTTGATTTATTTATTTAAGCTGTTTTTGTTTTAAATCATGTTCGGTATTGTGATTTGACTCCTGAAACTGAGACGGTCGATCATTTAAGGAATGTCAAGTTACATTCTCCGGATATCCCAACACGAACAACCAAACCATGTAAAAATTGTCAAACAGCTAAGAAATCTAATGTACATGAAAAAACAAACAAAAAAACTAACAGAGAAAGAAATACAGTGGGCGGTCTAGATGTTCACTGAAATGGCAAAATAAGGATCACTGGTGCAGTGGAGACAACATCAAGGAGACTTCCAATTACCCAATGGGCATCCCACTTAATGATCCCATCTACTTTCTATTCTAAATTCCTTCAAAAATGCTCCAATAGTCCTGGCACGTATAGTGCCAATTACTCCCTTCCAAAACGTCCGTTTTCAAGGTTCTATTAGGATTAGTTCTAGATAGCTCTTCTACCATACAAGTATGAGTTTGTCTAATTTAGAAAGTTGAGAATCTGTCTTCACATGTCATTTATTTACTTTCTTTTTTACTATATTAATCACATTATCTACCTCAAGCCTATTCTCTTCCCCTCTACAAAGATTTGGAAGTAACAATAGATCTTTTGAGAGATAAGGGGCACCGATCAAATACCTGCATTGTTCATTATACAATCTTTTCATTGTACAAAGGTTTAAGTTTTAAATATTTTATATTTTATACCGTGCTCCACCACCCTTCTCCCTATACTTCCCCAAGAAGGGTGTATTTTTTGTTTAGGTCTTGGAAATGTTTCTGTATAATCACATCAACTGAATGGAAAGCATCTTAGATTTGGATATAATTGTAAGTTCTACTACACCCTATAACTTCCCGATCTTTGTTCACCTTGGGAATGACTTTCTGACCTTTACAGGGTAGAGCTTGCAATAGATCCATGTAATGAATCTATTACTGTGTTTCCATTTATTCCTGTAACTAGGGACTCTAAAGAGCGCTGGAAATAATTTGTCAGAGCAAACTATGTAATTTTGTTAAATTATAGTTTTCTTTTTCGGTTTCCATTAGTGATGTTTATTACATATTCCACCCCTTCTATTAAATGACTGACCCTGAACAGGGAAATCATACGTACAAACAGAACGAGTGTTTGACTGGACCAGTAATAAACCCGTGATTCTGGCTGAAGGGATAATTTAAAGAAATGTATCATGCCGTAAAAATCAGCGTGTTGTTACAAGCTATTCTGGCTGCAGGGAACCTGAAGGTATTAAGGGGAATCCATTTCCAAACTACTAGAACAGGTGATCAGACAGAGAATCTGGAAAGTTGCACACTCAGGGGAAATAATAGGCCCCAGTGTGCAGAACTGTAATTTTACAAAATAGTCTACATTGCTTGCAGGTTAAAAAAAATAATTTTGGACAAAGCGAGTACAATTAACCCTGTTCTCTCCCAATCTCGTTCACAGGGACTAGATTTGATTTCACAAAGACATTCCAAACACTACACAAGCCATGAAAGGTTTAAATAACCCTTTACACACTTACCTAATTCCAGCTCAAAGCTCCCTCGACTTTGTGTTGGGTTCTACCTCTTCCAATGTCAGCTGATGGAGGTACCTAGTATGCATGCGCGGTGATCACAACACATGCATTGGGCCTTCCCATTGGCAATCATTGACTTAATACTTCCTATGGGGTTTTAGACAAGCTGGATGTCCTCATGCACAGCTTGAGGATGTTCAGCGTTGTTTCACAGAGTTAAACGACCCACTAAAGACAGTGAACATTGCAGTTTCTCTAAAGCATGTTTTACATTGCATGGCCAAAGGCATAGGGACACGGCAGCTGGACCACTTCAAGAAGATGAAGTGTTCTGGGTGCTTATAGGTTCCCGTTAATTCATCCTTAAGTTATACAGCAGGGCAATGAAAATCGAATGAAACATAATTCAAAATTAGTTTTCTTTCATCGTGTTTTCAATGGGTTCTGAAGCAGCCAGTGTATCTATGAACATTGACCAGATAAAAAAAAGATAACCCACTAAAAGGGATCAGTTATGGGGACCAACATTGACGAGTACCTGGCTAGAAAATACTTCCATGCTATCCTGTGATCTTACAATCTAGAGAAATAAAGAACGATGTCAGGAAATCTTTGTTTTTAATAAAAGTATCCCACAGATTTGCAAAATGCAAAGTATCTTTAAATTAAAGGTCTAACTTTCACATGTGTATTTTTGTAACTAGCACAAATGCATTGCCCACACATCTCTCCTCTTCTTTGATCCCAGCAGCTTGATGAATTGCTGTTCGTTTTGTTTTTGTGTTAAAAGTGATGAAAGCAGGCAAATTTAAATTATTCAACTTATTTAAATAACATTCCCTTTGCTTAATTGTCTGTTCATTATTAAACGGAATACATTAAAATGCCAATATTCCTATGAATGTGTGACATTTTCTTTTCATTATTCAGCCTCTATTTAGTCCTTTATATGTGCTTTTCCACTAACATTTCCCATATTACACTATTTCTTTAGTATTGCTTTGGCAATGAGTTCCTTATAATACAAAAGACAGTTAACAAAGACAGTCTTGGACAGCATTGAGATACAAATCATGGCGCAAACAACGAGCTATCTCAATGTGAGCAGAGCAATTTGGAAAATAGTTTTCTGCTACTCAATACTGGTAGGTATTCATTTTAAATTCCTGACAATCCTCACTTTAGTTTATACAGCTTTAATTTTATCCATCATGGAAGACTTTGCTAAACAAATTTGTTTATGTTGTTATCTAGTGACAACTAACGCGTTAAACAACTGCTTCACGTTAAATGACACTTTAAGTAGCATAAAAGTAGACTGGATTAAGTCAGCTATGGGTCAACTCGGTCATATGTTCTTAATACAGGATGTCTGAATTAAAGGTTTCATTTCATGAAATTAAGATCTTTCTGAGGTCACTTGATTCAAGATCATTAAGTTGGGCAGTAATAATAACACTTCGACCACATGAGATACTTGAAATGTACTGAGTGCCAAATATACGCTTACATATTAATTTATTTTAATAATATTATACATTACAAATTATAAAAACAATAAAATTATGCCATTTGTTTCCCTTGATACATACTTCAATATTATATATCTTTTACTTGTCATTATTTTTAAAAATATTTTCTTCTATTTCACCTCCTGTCCGCTGCTCGCACCCGTACGGCCAACTCATGCTTGCAGGACCCATCGCGGGTGGCTCCCTTCCTATGGAATAGCCTCCCTACCGCCATCAGACTCTCCCCTAGTCTTGCATCTTTTAAGAAGTGCCTTAAAACCCATCTCTTTAGGAAAGCTTATGGCCTCCAAGACTAACCTCTACCTCACATACCTGTCTCTTTCTCTTTCCTAAAGGGCCGCCCACCTTATTTGACTGCATATTCCTGTCCTAATGTGTTTTACACCCCACCTCCTATAGAATGTAAGCTCGATTGAGCAGGATCCTCTTCAACCTATTGTTCCCATAAGTTTTTTGTAGTTGTCCTATTTATAGTTAAATCCCCCCTTTCATAATATTTTAATGCGCCACGGAATCTGTTGGCACTACATAAATGGCAATAATAATAATAATAAAGTCTAGTTTACGTTGTCTATGTGGCATTTAGTGATTATGTTTTGTGTTGTTTCTTTATATGTTGAATAAAAATTGAGAGTATAAAGAAATAGGGACATATTTATGATATATTTGATGTATTTGAAAGAACTTTTTAAGATATTGCTTGGTTGCAGATGGATATTGGACTTTTATATTTTTTCAAATCACTGCAATTGTAATCAAAATGCCCAAGAGGACTGGTGCGGGGGAGTTCCTTACACCATGCTATGCAAAAAAGCAAACAAGGAAGTAACAGGATAAGAGCTATAAAACCTCACAGGTAAGTGGGAATTCGATTGACAGTGTTGCTGACCTTACACTGCTTTCTCTTCCTCAGCAGTACGGTGACTAATAGCCGCAGGGTTTCAGCAAGCAGAAGAAAGCAAATGGATGAGCCCAGGAGGTCCTTTGTTAAGTTTCAATCAAAGCAAATATTAGACGGAGCTGTTTTCATAAATACTGCTGGAACGGACCGGCAAAAGGGGACATGAATTTTAATTTTGTGAGCTAGCGCTTGTGCAGCAAAAAAAAACCCAACCCCCCCTCCCAAAAAAAAACAGAGAGATTTCTCCCGAGAACCTTTAGTTCTTGATTTTGCATTTTAACGAACATTTAAATGTTTGCTTCATCTTACTCAGAAATAGTAAAGTAGTTCACCTTTTTTCGTATTATTTCTTTCATTAGGGGCTCAAATCAATTTCTCCGATGTTCTCACATTTCTTTCAACTTGTGGTTTGAGAGTGAATTAATATTAATTTGGATTTACAGGAGAAATCGACAAGACTCTTAAAATGAACCTGTCCCTTAAATACAAGAAACTTCCATAGGATAGGTTATTTTACAAAAGATAAACCTTTAGAAACCATACAAGCACCATAATCACTGCAATCACTGTAGTAGTTACACCATTAGGACTATCTTACACCCCCCTATGGAAAATAGTCTAACCATTCTCCATTGCTTCTTGCCTCTATTACAGCTGACAGAGAACCGTAAGCTCACTGGTCACCTCCTTCTCTGGAGCTTAGAAGTTCCTTGAAGAATCTTCCACTAGCATGTCCTGCCATGGGCGGCTGGCTCATTGACTGAGAAAATCAGCTGAGTGCTCTCTCAGCCAATAAACAAAGCCCTGCACTGCCGGGCTTAGCCGTTTTAGAGGAGGAGATATCAGCATCAAGCAGATCCCAAAAAGGTTGTCAGTCTGTCTGTCAGGGTAGACCTTTCTCTTCTTAGTTACAACACACACCAAACAGGTTATTGACACTATATTCTAGCTGGCTGTAGATTATATCTCCCCTTATTTTATTACAGTGTGCCATACCAATATGCCCTGATTACAGCTCTAATATAACAAAATCATTTCAAGTATTTCAGTACCTGTGAGATATATATATATATATATATATATATTAAATAAATACATATCGATTCTTTTGTCATCAAGCCAAAACAGTGTTTTCTTCTGTGAAAAGAGGATCAAACTGCTTTCGGAGTCCGTGTAATGAAAATGACAAATGTTGTTTAAGAATTGATGAGCTGCCTGATGGGAAGCAGTGAACATAATGACAAACCAACTATTTTTAATAAACGACGACTTGAAAGTGCGCGTGTGCACTTTATGACAGAGCCCCAAAGATTTGCTTTCATCTATGCATCAAGGAAACAACATGCACAGACAAGGAACAGCGTAACAACAACAACAGGAAAATAATCACAATATTCTACTGCTTATGTAAGTAGTTTTAGTTTTACTAGTTTTACAAGGCTGAGTTTTATGAAGATTAATACATATCACTACTTATATGAGGCTACGGATTTGTCGAATGAGAGTGTCTCAAAAGAATATTCACTTTATTTACATAACGCACATATTCGCATGAACACATATCTACAAACGTTCCATGTCTTCAGCTTGGCTAGTTTAGTATGAAATATATTTTATTAATTATAAACATATATATTAAAACCTCATCTACTTTGAGATTTTGTTTTTCACATTTTGTTAAACATACATGCAAATTTTGGTCCAATTTTCTCTGTATTCTTCCCCCTTTTTTACAATCTACATATTGATTTAAATTAGCATTTTACATTTAATATAATATGTCCTCCTGCATGTAGGCACCTGTTATCTAACGGTAAAAATAGGATTTATAGAATTATTCTGATATAGAGAGACACAATTAAAACAGACCATATTTGTAAGACCCTTCCTTCATAAAAATGCTTCATCACGGTTTCAATAAATAAGGTTTTGTTAAAATCAGTAATAGTGAATGCAATAAACACATTATGCAATGATAGCATAATATAAAACAATTAGTATACAGTTATAGTAATAAGATACAACAACAGACATTTTAATAAGACGCAAGCCCCACAAGTGGGCTTCTGTGCACATCAATTGATTCCCTAATGCTGATACACAGATTTATTGTAAGTCTAGATTTTAATCAATCAAATGTATTCATTCAAATAAAGAATTATAAAGAGCCTTATATTTAGCACCATATGATAGCTCCCAGGACGGCCTCAAAGCTTATAAGAGATTTTTTGTTTCAGACTATACATTTAAATGGAAGACACCAAATAAGGAGGTATATGGTATATGGTATATGGTGTATGGTATATGGTGTATGCCAGAGGCATATTTTGCTGAGAGTCAAACAAATAAATCACTCAGAAGGGGGAAAAATGTGTAAGAAAATATTAATTTACTATTCCAAGCAATGATCCTTTGGGTTCCCATAGATTCATCTAATATCTATCTAATCTATCTGTATTGCTATATCATTTAACTATCTGTCCGTCTGTCTGTCAGATTTAACTATCTGTCCGTCTGTCTGTCAGATTTAACTATCTGTCCATCTGTCTGTCAGATTTAACTATCTATCTATCTATCTATCTATCTATCTATCTATCCATCTATCCATCTATCCATCTATCCATCCATCCATCCATCCATCCACCTATCTATCTATCTATCTATCTATCTATCTATCTATCTATCTATCTATCTATCTATCTATCTATCTAACTATCTATCTATCTATCTATCTATTAATCTATATATCTATCTTTCTAGCTATCTAAGCCTTCTACCCATCCATTGTTTTGCCTCTCTCCATCTAGCTTACCTTGCAAATGGTATTTATATGAAATATGCCGTTATTATAGTTTGAGCATGTTTTAACACATTATGTTATACAAAATAACAACCATCCTTTATACAGTTTCATTTTAAAGTAGGAAAAAGTCAAATAAAACTAATAGATGATATATTCATCTTGTACACATGCGTTTTATTAACCTAAGAATGAAAATTACAATCTTATTTTATGTAGAATAATTCTTTATTCTAGAAATAAACAAACGCAGCTCTACCAAGTATATTGGTTTGACCTGGAACTTTCCCCGTGCTTTCAATTATAAACTATTGAAAAAAGGAAAAATGAACAATTTGCCTAGTGGGGTTTGTAAGTGAAAGGAATGCCCCATGCCTTTCTCTTTGTACAGAAGTGTGCACCTTATGATGTCTATTCTGTCCTTTGCTTTCTAAATGCCTGCTCACATTCTACCTTCTTGTACTTTTATGGAACACAAAAGCGTTGCTCTACTCATAAAAGGCAGTTTAAACAATCTCTGTCAAGTCAAAACACCATATGATACCTCATGGGGCCAATTAACTGAATATTTCTTTGCATTTTACTCTAAAGTTCAGGGGTGTTTAGCATGAACTAGAAAGCAGAGTTCTTGTTTAGCACAGCTGGTATCATGCGTTAATCATGTACATCCATTCCAACTGCGCTTTCTTTTGGTAAAAATGAAAATTGGAGTAACTGGGGATTGATGTATGCTCAGTATGCCAAAATATTAAACATAAAAACAAACTATTTCTCGACTGGTACGACCTCATCAAGGAGTTATTATAGTAAAAAATGGGAAAGTAGCGCTGCCTGGTTTTCCTGTTTAAGTGGTATTTTTGTAATTTGTGGGAAATTATTTGATCAAAATACAAAATGGCATTACAATACAAAATTCTAACTTCGTAAAAGGACAGGTTATTGATGTAAAACAAATTGGCTGAAATGTTAAATAATGTTCAGAATATTTATCTAATTTCTTTACAAAAATAGAAACATTTTCAAATTTGAAATATAAATGTAATCAGATGTTTACTTGTAGAAGGTTGTTTGATCAGTGTCAGTCATAATAGTTGCGTTGATTAAAAGGACACTATAGCCACCAAAAAAACTACAGCTTATTGTATTTGTTCTGGCGAGTAGAATCATTCCCTTCAGGCTTTTTGCAGAGAAAATGCACTGTTTACATTACAGCCTTGGTATGCCTCCACGGGCCACTCCTCAGATGGCTGCTAGAGGGGCTTCCTGGGGCAGTGCTGCACAGTGTGACTGACATCTCTCTCTGCATGCCGACACTGAACTTTCCTCATAGAGATGCATCTATGAGGAGATGCTGGTTGGCCAGGGTTGTGTTTGGTTTGTGCTGGCTCTGCCCCCCATCTGCCTTCTTGACAATCTCAGCCAATCCTATGTGAAAGCATTGCAGGCAGATCAGGGGCAGAGGCAGCAGACTTGAATACAAGTAAGATTTTACTATATTTAGGAAGGGAAAGGAGAGTGACAGGGGGGCTAGATGGTAGTTTTAACACTATATGGTCAGGTGTTCATGACCCTATAACGTTCCTTTGAAGATGTATCCTGTTGCTCTATATTGACAAGAAAATTGATGTTACCGTATAGAAGATCAATAAGAAATCTCTATTCTCTTTTATTATTTTTCTCTATGTGTCTTTAATAGGCTGTGTAACATGTTTTTATTGGACTAATCATAAATTAACTTATAAGAGAAATAAGTTATCCTAAAAAATATGTTAAATCTTAAATCTATAGTATGTAAATGCTTCTATTTACTAATTATGGCCTATTCCAAAGCCGCTACAAGAATATGTCAGTTAAAACCTTTTTTGAAGAACTGTTGGTTGCTCTTCTAGGGGCGTGAAAAAGCTCAGACTTCTCAGCAACTCCCGGCTATTTAATGGTCTTCAATAATACTGTACGGATGACCTATGAGCCCTGCTCGGTAAAGTTTCATCCTCTGTGATGTTGACAAGCTGTTGAGCCTTGGTGCTTCAGAAATTTCCACAAATTACTTCAAGTATAGGTGTGTGCCTTGAAATATTAAAGCAGAAATTTATTTTTTGTATTTTTTTGTGAAGACCCCATAGCTGTTGCCATGCCACCATCTTCTTGCTGCCATACTTGTTAAGCAACGGATGGGAAATGTTAGTGGAAACTCTGTCTTTCACAAAGATTACCAATTACTTTGTCTCAAGTATGATTTTTGTTTGTGTTGGTATTTTAATTAAGAAGTCAAATAGGTTTTCACAAATATTCTATATTTATGAGAATCTCAAAATATACATGTAATTGATCAGACATTAGTGCTATTGGTGAGGAATTGTTAGTTAACATCGCATGAACACATTATTCACAAAAGTAAGAATTCCAAGTGGATTCAAAGTGATTTTCAAATTTAAGGCCAGACCCACCCAAAATGGAAGCATAGCTGACTTAGGGACATTTGGATACTTTTACCTTGAATTTGGAAGTAACTTAGAATTCACTTTGAATTCTCTTTGGTTATTGTCCGTTTCAACTGCTTTTGATGACCTCTTATGATAGGTATTTGCATTTATTCCATAACGGTAAAAGTATGGTAAGAATGGTGACAATATCACCAGTTGACCAGTTGAACATAGCTATCATGTTTATAAATGTTGGCTATGAGAATATCGATTCCCTAAATGTTGGGATTTATTACAATTTCACATTTTTAATAAACCTTGAACCACTTGCTAGATACTAACATTTACAATGGGCAGAATAACAGCAAACAATAATATATTCACTGTGTAATTATCGATTATCTGCTTACTGGATTTGACGTAAAATAAGCAAACAATCTCTTCATTGACATTCATTGTTAGGCTTAGATAGACTTAAAAGGGTCTCTGTAAAAAACGATTTTTGTGTCTTAACCATCACGCCAACATTTTTTTATTATTTTAAATTTCCTAAATGCTTCCATTAATTATAAAAATATGCTGCCATTGTACAGATGTTTACCTGTTGATGACAAGTCAATCTAATTATTTTTCTTTTTACGAGCCTGGCAAGGCACATAGTATTTTCAAGCACTTCTAGTCCTTTTGATCCTGACAGTGGGAGGGACTGCCAATTCTCTTCCTGGCACTAAAACTAAATTAAAGTGACTACAACCCCACACTTCAAAGCTCTTTAAAAAAAAATGGTATTACATTTAATTTGAAATATGGGATCTTCAAATAGCACAAAAATGTAGGCTAAAAAGTACATTGGTTTCATAAATAAAAAATAAATGGTCTTTATTTATTTACTTATTTATTTTTTTAATTTATTCATTCAAAATGTGGGGAGTTTACATTTTAGAGATAACATAGTATCAATTAGGATGGATCAAATATGTTTTCAATGAAGTAAAAGTACCATTTTTTTTCACAGTAAATATGCCAAAAGTGGCCACATGCAGTAATCAGAGGAACTAGAGCCCTCCATGTACTCTGACACAATGTTGCCATAAAGTCTGACTTATGATCGGCACTGTGGGATGTGGAAAACGGAACTGTCATTTAGAGAACTTCTAAAATTGGACAGAATAGGGCAATGGAATGAAAATCAATTTCTCTGCAGGGTAATAAATAGCAATGGAGCAAAGAGGAAGATATGTTGGGCTTTATGGGCTAAATTTAATATTTACAAGCTTTGCAAAGCTAAGACAAAATTAAGACACATATACATGTTCTTGATGGAGATAAGGTTAAGGCTAGACTTGGAGATTTGTTTCCGATAAAACTGAAATTCAGTAGAGTTTGTCAGAAGTCACAAATTCCAAACCAAAATATATCCGAATTATGGACTAACCAAATTAGGCAATTTGTTCTATCTTCCAAATATTTGACAGAAACGTTCACAAGTCTAGTTAATTCTACGAAGAGCCACAAGCATTACCAGATAAAGCAATGCTTCAAATCTTCACAGCATACAAAACAAAAATCAATAAATTAATGACACAATGACACTGTGATCACAAGCTTCGGATTGGCTTGATTGACCATTTTGGCAGCAGGAGGACTACCTGGACTGTCAGGCAGACCCCTGAAAATGCAGTTAATAAAACAATCCGAGCAGAAATTCCAGAAAATGTAATTTGCAATCCCTATCTATGACCCTGTAACTTTTCAAAACCCCATAAAACCTGTGGAAGGAGGGTACTGTTATACTCGTTAGACTTCTCGGAGTGACACCGGGTGAGGGAGAATTTTTGTTTTAAACACTGTCATTTTTCATGCTGTAGTCTCATGTTTTTTTTAATCTTTAATATTGTTTACTGGGGTGAAATCACAAGCATTTATCTTGTCTAGCTGTCTTGTTTTCATGTGCTAATAATAAAAAAATTCCTTGGTATACCGGGAATAAAGGATTATTTCAAGCGAACTTTCTTTTGTGTCTGTGATTTATTCCATATGTGCTTATGGGGTTTGACCTTTTTAAAATGCCTTTCCCTGCTTGTTATTTTGATATATGGATACTTTATACGAGATAGCTGAAATCATGGTGCATTAAAATTACTAAAACATCATAGATTCCATTTTTATATATTTTGAAAACTATTATTAAAGTTTCCATTGCTAAAACTAATGTTATGTCTCACATGAAGATTAAACATTTATCACAGCGGAAGTAAAATTCATCTTTTGTCTTTCTATACTAGTAAACTAATATCCTAAAACACACATCAATAACTAAAAATGCAGTTTTATATATAATGGTATTGCCAGTACTGGGCATTACACATTGCCATGTTTGAGTTAAGAGTATTGAAGAATCCACCAAACAGTTCCTTATTCTACCAGAAAAGAAAGACAAAGACAATACACAGACAGACAGAGAGATAAGAGAGAACACAAGTAACAGAGTTGCAATACCAGGTATTTTCAGATGATCCAATAATTCCACCAATATAAGGACAGGCAATGTTTCAACCTGTGAAAAGGGTATTTAGCGTGTCAAAATGTTGCCATTCACACTTAGGTCACACTTTGTTGGAAAAAAAAAATCCTCACTGAAAATGAGTTGCAACTCTCTTATTTTTCTTCTGTCTCATCTGTCTGTTTATTTTTGGTAGTGTAGGCAATACCTTGTATTACTTTTATTCTGTAGTTTAAGGATTGGAGGGATTCCTCTGGACAAAGCTTACAATACGTACAGGTCTTCCATACTACGCTCAAATTCCTAGGACCAAGTACATAATATCATATCTAGAGGACAGAAGAAAAATAAATCTCTGAAGCAACACTAAATTACAAACACATGGAATTTCAGTCAAGAACAAAACATGTCTATTTTCTGTTGTAAACACATTACAACTTTGCAACATTTCACAAAATAAGTCAAACATTGTAAATAGATATTACAACATTCAATCCATTGGAGATCAGCCATGAAAACTTTTCAAAGGTAACCACTTACATGCCTGACTTACATGTGTGACAGTACCATATACCAATCTAATTCATTGGTCATACAGGTTAATTTGGTTTCGCATACTAATTAATATTCAGGTCTCTGAAAACTTCTGAACAGGACCTGCAAATTACCAAGGTATTTGTTAGTTCATTTCTATATCGAACATTATTGAATAAAGGACAACTAAACTCTATTTTGATTCCGGCTCCGTGGATTGCAAAACTTAGTTTTTGCTCACGCCACTAAGTGAAGGTTTCTGAGAATGTATAAACAGAACCTTCCTTTCATTATGTACATACTTTAGTTTTTTATTTTTTCAGTTTATATTAGCGGTGAAGGTCAGGACCTCTTATCCTTGTGTCTATACTTCTATTATTCATCAGTTTATTTAATTGTATATATCTCAGTTTATATATGCATTATTAGGTTTTGAAACAGAACCTACCTATTCCTGTATCAAATTATTTCAAATTATTTCAAATAATTACAGGAAGTCTTCACATATTTTCCTATTTTGATTGTCACCTATTAGAGTGCACATACACTTAAGTTTATCATTTAGTATTATCTTAACTATGGACATCTATACGATATTCTAATATTACTATTAAAGGTTACATTTTATATTTATATAGGACACTTCTCTGTTATTTGCTTCTTCAGTATTTGGGTTACCCCATATACGAGTGTTCCTTTAGCTACCATTTGTTCAGCTTTGACTTCTTTAACGATTAAAGACTAGTAGAGAGTCTGTTGGGTAGGCAGACTGTTCCAAAGGAAAGGCCTCTAATGTTCGTTAATAAGGATTGAATACGTTTTCATTTTATTTCATTCAGGTGTTCGCAAGTGTCATGAAGTGTCTGCAAAAAAGATCAATTTATAATGTGACAGACAATGAGGAGGAGGACTTAAAATGGAGAAGAGAAGTTCTGTGGAAAAAAATGTATAGCAAGTAAAAAGAAAAATGGAAAAAGCAATGATCAAAAACTACGAGTCATATTTCTATCTGCGCTCCACCCATAAAATATTTTCATTTTGCTTTCTTAGAAATTTGAAATGCCAGATTGGAGCATTTAGCCTTTAAATACATCCTTGGTGAGATTTATCAAACTATAACATTTATTCTTATATAGACAGTAAATACAATAAATTACCCCAGATGGGGCAGCGTAATAATGTACACAGAAAGCTGGACCATTATTTTATTTACCTTCTTGTAAATGACAATTATCCCGGAACGTGACTTGACTCAAACACCACTGAGTTTTAATACAAAGGACGCAGAGGTTTAAAAGATAAATTCTGAATGTTTTTGGAACTGCTGTTTTGGAAAATGTGACATAGTTGAAATCAATAGGCATATGGTACTCATATAGTTCTTTGGCAGATTTTCTAGATGTGAAAATCAACTGTTTTGAGCACAAGCTGAAGAAAGAACTTAAGTTAGAGACACTTCTCCCAGGAGTGTAATGTAACGAATGAACATTTATTTACCAACTTTACTTTTTTTTTTCTTCATAGACATTTTTTCCTACTTGGAATAAAAGGCAAATTACAACATATAGTCTTCATAAAATTTTTTTTTTTTTTCTTCTTCTGCATTGTGACAATGAATGAAGAATTTTTAAAGGTTACTCGTCAGGATACTTTACATTTTGCATAAATAAATTAATCGAATCGTTCGATGTGTGCATTGTACTTGTGAAAACGCTAGCTAATCTACAGGATGATCTCTCACTCAATTTCCAGGCTCTACAGTGTGCATGTTCCCACGAGATGGCTAGTAGTAAAGTCGTAACTATCTAACAGGTCTGCCGCCTTCTTCATATTGTTGATGTGCACTGATATCAAGTTGTGACAGTTTACCTGACCTGTGAGTGCCACTGCTGGTCAATAACTAGTATATAACACTGTGCTCATATACCTCCTCAATTTTCTTTTTTTTTTTTCATTATTAAAATTTAATTCCTAAAACTTTCTGTTAGAATATCACTTGAAATGTGTCTCTACTAGAATTGATGAAATAATGTTTATGGTCGGCATTCCTTTAGCTTCTATGGTACTTAATGATTTAGTGAGCAATCGAGAAAAGTATGTCACCTCATATAAACATATTAGCAAATGCATATCGAAAAAACCTTCCTAATTACATTGGGTTACGGTGACATTTGTAATCCTGACATTGGAGAACTAAAAGTCGTTACTTAGGAATGTTAGTTTTATCTGAATTATTATATAGCCTACAGTTATAATATGTTGTGTTATTTCAAAGCACCATAACTGCTGTGCCATATATATATATACATAGACCCCATGGTAGGTAAGCAGTGTACAGAGAGAATGCACGGTGGGGGACCGTTTTATGCTGCAGGACGTCATTATGCAAAGGACATTGTTTGGGGTACAGGGTAGATAGAGAGGGGTTAAGGCCAAGTTGTGTGGGTTGTAATATTGTAATATGCAAATAGTAGGGGGTATGATTGGTGCATGGGGTGCGTTTTTGGAAGCAGGGTTAGATGTTTTGACAGTTATACTGCGTTTCTGTTTTCTTTGAGTTTGTCATCGTGTATTGGGTGATACTTGGCAGCTTTTGTAATGATTTTTAGTCTACTTATCCTGAAGTTTCATACAATATTAATCAGTAGTTTCTCTACTGATACTAAGAACTGGAATATTGTTTTGACATATTTCCTTGAATAAATTTAAAGGGAGAACACTCCAGGCAACATGTAGGCTAAGATATAGAGTTATTTAGTGTATTTCCCGTACTCATTTCTGGTCATGCACCCACAATATATAAATACCATGGTACAGCATGTCAGAAAGAGGATGTTGGATCTACAACTCTGTTAGTGTGCTGTTAAAATACAGTTTACAAAATAAGCTCAGATCCTTCTATAAAAAGTGAACTCAGTCGCTTCCTTGTTTAGTGAGGGCTCATTTAGTGGCAGGGCATGGGAATTTGCAGCAAACCAGAAAATGCAAGAACTTTAAAGTGAAACTGTGCTTACTATAACCATTTACTTTGATTGAATTGGTTATGGTGCCTAAAGCCCCCTGATATTGTTGTTCCATTCATTGTTAAACCATTTTTTCAAGCAGTAGACTCAACACTAAATGACCCTCAACAATAAATGAGGGCCCCCACTGGAGGTGTGGCTAGAGCACAGATTACAAACATCCATGTAGCCACAGCAATTTATACTTTCAATAACACTGTGATAGGCTGAATGTGGTTAGCTGACACTCTCAGCCAATCACAGCCACCCACTGCTGCCAGTATCCCTTTAACTATATATTTTTTAAATTTATTGTTTTGACATATTTTTAGTGCAGTATCTATATCATGCAGTAAAGGATCTGGGTGCAGTGGCACTGTAATTTTAACCCTGAAATGTAAAACATAGCCGTTTAGTTGAAACGGCAATGTTTACATTGCAGGGTTATACACATCTCAAGTGGCGGTCTAATAGACACTAGAGGTGCTTCCACTGCACTGACCGTGTGAAACTCAGTCACATGACCTCGAGCTGATAGGAAAGCATTGCTCACCACACATGTGCATTAGGTCTCCAATGTTGCTCTATGAGAGCATTAAATTGGATCTGAAATGGAGAAGCGGCCTTTTAATCCATAACGTTGTGGGAGGCATAGAGGTCAGCATCAGCAAGGGACTGTCAGCATTGGACATATGTAAATATATTTAAAATATATAAATATATATGATAAATGGGGGGTGACCTGAATACAACTAGGGACAGAAGCATTATGTATATATACAGGCTTGTATTCCTAATACTTTATAATCAATTAGTCAGTTCAGCCTGGACAGTTTTCCGGTTGGAAAATTCAGGCCAAAATAACTAAGTTTGAATAATTGTCCAATTCAACCGCAGTCACAGCTTGGCTTAGACTAAAATGTGCCCTTCTGGTTTTCAGTTAATAACAATTCAGTGTCTACTAAATAAACCCTCTTTTAAAGTACTACAGCTAGAACTGGTTAACAATTAAATACTTACATATTTGCAGAATTCAATAAGGCATGGTAAAACCTATCCATTAAGTATCGATGGGGTGAATGCTGCGGCAGGTGCTGAATGGATCCGATGATTGCTAATTGCATTTTACCACTTTTGCAAAGAGCAGAAAGGTCATTGATATTTCTGAAGGAGCCACATTATCTATACGGACTTGTATGAACTCGGACTAGCACTGTGATGGTTTAACGAGAACCTGTCACCCATAACTGTTTGCATGAAAACGTCTGCTTTGCTGTGTCTTGTTTGTTTATGTGATGTTTGAATCCATATCACTCCCTCACTAAGGATTACCCAACATTTCAATTGCCCAACTGGGTATGTAGGAATGTATAATTTTGTTTAGATTGACTGACATGTGGCCCCTCCACCTACATGTACCACTGTGCTGAAATCATTTTCTGCAATTAGCATGGACTTCGCAAGTTGCTGTGTACATCATGATTTCATATTAGCTCTAGAGTTGAGCGAACCCGAACTGAAAAGTTCGGGTTCGTACCGAACATTAGGGTTTTTGGACCCCGGACCCGAACACGGACATATCACTGTATGTTCGGTTGGAGTTCAGTGTTCGGCGGTTTAATTGCGCCGTTGTGGAAGCCTGCAGGGCAGCCAATCAACAAGCGCTTGACTCATGTGCCTTTAGAAGCCATCACAGCCATGCCTACTAATGGCATGGCTGTGATTGGCCAGTGCAGCATGTGACCCAGCCTCTATATATAAGCTGGAGTCTCATAGCGCCACACGCACATGAGGTCTTATTAGTGTAGGGAGAGGATGCTGCCACTGATAGGGACAGCTTAGGAAAGAATTCTGCAAACTAGTACATTAGTGGGGTGGGGTGCACTTCATATCTGAGAGTCAAATAGAAGCTTCAAATAGAAGCTTCAAATACTGCGGTTACATCGGAGTTTTAAAAAGTAATTTTTTTTGGTGCTAAATTGTACATTAGTGGGGTAGTACATTAGTGGGGTGCACTTCATATCTGAGAGTCAAATAGAAGCATCAAATACTGCTGTCAGATTGCAGTTTTAAAACTTAAAATATTTTGGGGTCCTAAACTGCAAAATAGTATTTTAGTGGCGTGCACTTCATATCTGAGAGTCAAATCGAAGCGCCTAATATTGTGCTTACAGCGCAGTGGTAAACATTCTTATTTTCTGGGTGCTAATCTGCTAAATAGTATATTTTGGGGCCTGCGATGCGCTTCATATCTGAGAGTCAAACAGAAGCGTCTAATAGTGCGCTTACTGCGCAGTGGTAAACATTCTAATTGTTTTGCTGCTAATCTGCTAAATAGTACATTTTGGGGCCTGCGGTGCGCTTCATATCTGAGAGTCAAACAGAAGCGTCTAATACTGCGCTTACTGCGCAGTGGTAAACATTCTAATTGTTTTGCTGCTAATCTGCTAAATAGTACATTTTGGGGCCTGTTCTTCATATCTGACAGTCAAATTGAAGCATCTAATAGTGTGCTTTCTGCGCACTTGTAAACATTCTAATTGTTTTGGGTCTAAACTGCTAAATAGTACATTTTGGAGCCTGCTCTTCATATCTACAAGTCATGCTACAACAAAATTAAACAAGTTTTAAAATATGTATGGGCCAACCAGTGGCTGTAAACAACAAAGTTTTACTGGTTACATTCATGACTACACACTCTAGTGAATAGTGAACAGGACCTTCATGTAGTGTGTTCTTTTTTTTTAAATCATACAGCATCCTTTCATGTGCTTTTCAGATGTCATATTGTGAATTAAGAATTTTTGTGTAGCCTGATTTTTTTTAAAAAAGTGAAAAATGAGTGTTATTGTGATCGCTTCATATACAGAAGCATTAATATACATTTCTATATTGTGTAAAGACACAACTACAAAGTTAAAAACCAAACACCAAAACAATATGCCAGACAATCTACCTGTGCATGGCTAGTGTGATACAATAAGTCTACATCTTAAAAATGCAATAACCCACAGAAGGTGGGCGAGAATTCTTTTTGCTAATGGAACTTTGATTCAAATTTACTACATCGGTCACTTGTAATATTGTTTCACACCTACAACACTTGTTACACAGATCTAAGTGATAGAAAACAGATTGATATTTTCTACACTAGAAACTAACAGATAACAAGCTGCTATATTTAAACCAGTGATCAATAGCTGAGAGGTACTTATTGTAATTCTGGGGCAATACCCTAACAAGTCAAACTGAGAGGTCAGTTTATTTGGAAAACTGTTGCCTGGAGGAAATTCTAAAACAATTTCCATATGTCCTTTGCAGACTTTACATGCTGGAAAAACACAGGTGCCAACTGCTGTGGCTTTCTGCAGTGTGCATACCGGCAAGGTGGGCAGGGTTGAGGAGTGGGTGGAAGATGATGCGAAAGGATGATGAGGTCCTAGACCCCACATGGAATAAAGGTCATGCACAGAGGCACCAGCACAGCATAAGAGGGAGCAGGGTGCAAAAGCGGAGCGGCCGTCCCCTAGCGCTCGTCGGCATGTATTAGCTCAAGAATTACCAGTTATCCAAGTAATACATGTATCGATCCATAATAGATCCATAATAGAGTTAAGCGAACCCGAACTGCAAAGTTTGCACTCCTGCTGCCTTCCTTGCATGTGGTAGCCGTTTCTCAAGGTCCCTGTACAGAAGGGAACCCTGATTTCCCCGTTACCCATGGTCACCATGGTAGACACAGAAACTGGCATCGAAAGTTGATATGGATGACATTCGCATGCAAAGTAGCCACCACGGGGATGTGCGATTTGCCCGAGATTCTCTAGAGTCAACAAAGTTCCTGCGCAACTATAATGTCAACAGCTACTCTGCGGAACAGAGTTGTCTTTTTTATATGTCCCAATATTTTGGGGGCTACCCCAATTAAAAAAAAAAATATATATATATATATATATATATAAAACATATATATATAAAAACAGTGTTGGCTACCTCATCCTCCTCCTTCACTGCCACGGTCACCACCTCCTCAACCTATGGGTCACTTAGTATAAACTAGGTACACATTAGCAGAGGCTTGTGAATGCCTTTTCTCCATGCATCAGGACTTCAAGAAATGCAACGCAGGCCGCAAATGTTTCTTTATTTGTATATCCCAATATTTTGTGTGATACCACAATAAAAAAATTAGAAAAAAAACATAAAATACAGTGTTGGCTACCTCATCCTCCTCTTCCACTGCTGCTTCCTCCTCCACCGCCACAGTCACCGCCTCCTCAACCTATGGGTCACTTAGTATAAACCAGGTACACAATAGCAGAGGCTTGTGAAGGCCTTTTCTCCATGCATCAGGAGTTGAGCATTTCTCCATGCATCAGGACTGCAAGAAATGCACCGCAGGCCGCAAATGTTTCTTTATTTGTATGTCCCAATATTTTGTGGGCTACCACAATTAAAAAAATAAACAAAAACATAAAATACAGTGTTGGCTACCTCATCCTCCTCTTCCACTGCTGCTTCCTCCTCCACCACCACAGTCACTGCCTCCTCAACCTATGGGTCACTTAGTATAAACTAGGTACACATTAGTAGAGGCTTGTGAAGGCCTTTTCTCCATGCATCAGGAGTTGAACATTTCTCCATGCATTAGGACTGCAAAAAAAGCACCACAGGCCACAAATGTTACTTTATTTGTATGTCCCAATATTTTGTGGGCTACCACAATTAAAAATAAAAAAAAACATAAAATACAGTGTTGGCTACCTCATCCTCCACCGCCACGGTCACCGCCTCATCAACCTATGGGTCACTTAGTATAAACTAGGTACACATTAGTAGAGGCTTGTGAAGGCCTTTTCTCCATGCATCAGGAGTTGAGTATTTCTCCATGCATCAGGACTGCAAGAAATGCACCACGGGCCTCAAATGTTACTTTATTTGTATGTCCCAATATTTTGTGGGCTACCACAATTAAAAAAACAAAAAAAACATAAAATACAGTGTTGGCTACCTCATCCTCCTCCTCCACCGCCATGGTCACCGCCTCCTCAACCTATGGGTCACTTAGTATAAACTATGTACACAATAGCAGAGGCTTGTGAAGGCCTTTTCTCCATGCATCAGGAGTTGAACTCAGTTTGAACAATGAAAGAGGATACCTTGCACTCCAACCCTCTCTTAAATGGATAATTCTGGTGATCCTCCTGACAGCCATGCTTTAGATTTTGATTTATGTTCTTCCAAAGCTAAATTCAAAGATTCCATCTAGTGCTATTTTATGGCTCAGCTGTATTTTTCATTTTTATGTTATTTTAAGTGATTCCCCTATCCACATTTGTTTGCAGGGCACTTGTCCTACTCTTACCCCCATTTTACTTCCTTTTGCAGCTCTCTAGCCCTTTCCAGAAGTTTTTTATAGGCATTTTTGTGGCCAAAAATTTGAGTCCCCATTTACTTCAATGGGGTTCGGGTTCAGGGTCAAGTTCAGGGTCAAGTTCGAGCCCAAACCTGGACTTTTTTTCAAAGTTCGGCCGAACCCCCCGGACCCAAACATTCAGGTCTCCACTCAAATCTAATTAGCTCTATTCATCTAATTTAAGGAGATATTCAAAAGCCCTAAAGCACTTCAGCTTGCTAAAGTGCTTTATGTGTGAAGAATGTGTGCTCTTTTTTCATTTTAAAAAAGTACAGATTTAAATCGAAATTGACACTTCAAGAAATAAATCTTGCTTCTCCCCCCTGACTGTCAATCAGACTTCAGGTTAACTTGCTTCCTGGCTGTTTAGCTCAGTGGAGCAAAACTCAAGAGGCAGCAATTAAACAGAGCACCTGCCTTGCAAAGACTTCTCACTGAGCTGCATTGGGAAGTCTGTGATTGGACAGCCACAGAAAGGCTGGGCGGGACTAGAAGGGGAAGGCTTGCAAAGGCTAAGGACAAGAGATCTGCAGCATTTGTAAACAGTTTTTAGGTATGTCTCCAGTAAAAAAATGCTAAATGAAAAACATACATTATTTTATTGGGGGTATATCTATTGAACAGTGATTTAATGTATTGCTTTAAATTGTGCAGAAGGGTATCCATTTAATTATCATAAATCAAACTTTTCATTCCCATTGTAAAAACTGCTATGACGTGGTATTTCAAGAAGTAGAGTGGCAGCAGACCCGAATCCATAAGTGTAAATAATGTTTTTTTTTTTATTTTAAATGTTAGACTTTTTTATTTAAAATCATGAAAACTCAAATTAATATAATAGTTGCAGAGAACTCATTTTTTTCTTATTGTGAACTGTGTAACTCTCAGCATGTTTTCATTTCTACCAAACCTAAACTAGCAAATCTCTGTTTCATGTGCAATAAAGAAAGTGTCTGGTTTTGTGGATGCTCTTGTTTATTACGAAAAAAAAAAAATATATAAAAAGTCCCCACCAAAGGGAAATGTTTTATTACATTTTCTGCAAAAAGAGAAATGGTTTCCCAGTTGAGTTAATAATTGTTTGAGTAGTATCTGAGAGACATACAAAACAGTACTCGGTACGTAGTAAATACATAATATATTTTTCTGCTCACCTTAATACAAAACTTGCAAATATGGTGATTTTTCATCCTTGCTCATACATGCTCATACATGTTATTTTTGGAAAATGAACATGGATAGCTTTACATACCTGTCAGTCTCTGAATATAATGTGGTATAAAAGGTTTTAGGAGACACTTGCCCAGAGAGCATTTTACATTTAAAGGGACACTAAAGGCAACCAGACCACTACAGCTCATTGAAGTGGTGTGGGTGCATATTCCCAGGCCCCTTAACCTTGCAATGGTAATTATTGCAATTTTTTAATATAAGGCAATAATTACCTGTGTTGGTTACCTCCACCTCCAGTTGGTGTCTACAAGATAGCCACTACAGGGACTTCCGGGTCATTAGGCGAATTTTGGTCACCTGACACTGGACGTCCTCCCGCTATGCATGAAGACATCCATCATCACCCAAAATCCCACACGAAAGCATTATATAAAGCTTTCCTATGGGGGAAGTCCTAATGTAAATTTAGTCTCCCCCGCCGGCTGACGTCTGGAGCAAAGACTATTTCTGGGACTGTTTCCAATCCCTTCTGCACTATGGGGGGGGGGGGGAGGGAGGAGACTATAGGGAGCTTTAACTTAGTTTTCCTGGCACTATAGTTTCCCTTTAACTGGACCTTTTAGTTCATGTGTATACTTAGAAACGTTTCCAATGAATGACCTGGACAGCATCCTTCCATTGTCTTATTGTGGCTGGAATTGGACAGTCTCACACAACCTGGGAAGAATGCAAGAGGAAAATTGCCAGGATCAGTTGTAAATGGGAATAGATTACTCAATAAGGACTAGATCATCATAAGAACAAGGGGGCTGCTTAATTGGTAGCCTTGGAGTTTTGCTTTGATCCAATCTGCAACCCGTCCAAATTTGGGCCAGTTTGGTGATGGGCCGAATTCCCTAAATATACACATATCACAAACTAAACGAACCGCTCAATGGCCGAGCATGTTAGCTTTGATTCTTAATTCAGAATTCTGAAGAAAAAGATTCATGGAAAATAGTATGAATTATCACTAGGTGACAGTCACTAAATGATTTTATTCACTGATTATGTGAGAAACAAGCAATTGAGAGAATTTTTTTTTTTAGTTTTTAACATATTTTTATATTGTATATTTCATAAATATATAAATATAGATATTTTTGTACTGCTCCGTGTCTTTTTCCCTCTATTAGTTACCTTTTTAATTTGATCTGTGAACCAAATGGCAGGAAACTGCTCCTATCAGTGTACTGCAAAATAAGTATATTTTGCAGCACCCTAATTAGCCCATTGTCACACGCTTTTGGTTTGTTTGGTTTCCGAATCAGGTTTTCAGTACCAGAATTCTAATCATATGCCCAGAATATAGTTTGGCCAAGCCTACTTTTCCTCTTCATGCACATGTCTTATAATTAGCGGCTGCTAATCAATATGACTTTCCATATTAGAATAATGGTGTGTGAAATACAAAGATGGTTCAGGCACTCCAAGATTCAAACATGGCAAATTTATTGAAGCTCAAAGTAACATGCTTCGAGTCGACCTTGAGGTCTTTGTCAGGTTTGAAACGTGTTACTTTTGGCTTCAATAAATTTGCAATGTCTGAATCTTGGAGTGCCTGAACCATATTTGTATTTTATACTATTGCCATTGGAACCCGCTGCATGGTCCTGGTTTGGTTGCACCCTGGCTCAGATTGATGGGATTGAGTGCAGTTCCTTATTGTTTTTAGGATAGAATAATGGTTTTCCATTATCATAAAATGGCCACACGTTGGAAAAACTTGACTAACAAAAAATAGTAAATTGACTAATTTCATGATTTATTGTCAGTTACCAACCCAGGTATTCACTAAATGCATCACAATAATAATAATAATAATAATAATATCTCACTGGGAAGTTGAACGTGCTTGGATTGTGTTATTGAGAGATATACTAAACTTTTCGATTTTGGCTTGAATCGTGGGTTCCTTAGAGAATTTTTTTTTAACTCAGCAGGAGTTGGCAGTATAAAGCAATTTCAATATTTGACAAGTTGCAGCTGCTGATACATGTTGGAAAACAGATAATTTATAAAAAAAAAAAAAAAAGCTTGTTTGGTAGATATTTTTTAGTAGTGAAATGAAGGGAATCTGCTGGTAGGACACCCATTCACTAGGCCACTGGAACCTTGCTGTGGTCTCTGGGTAGTATTTTTTGTGTCCACCAAACCCTGTCTGGGTCCTACACCTTTTTATCAATTTCCTCCAAATTTTAGCCAGACTGTCCACTTTGGAACATTTTTTTTTTTACTTATGGCATTATAAGTCTTCTGACCTTCAACATGTTGACTTCTTTAAAAAATTTAAGAATTACAGGTAGAAAGTAGGAAATAAAGTAAAAACAAACGAAAAAAATACTATACAGGTCAGGAATATGTATTGTACAGAACTTAAAGTTGAAATTAACTGTTCAGGAATACAAAATAATTTTAAAGGTAATAAAGCAATAATATAGGAAGCACTGGAAGGTCAACGGTTAAAGCAACAAGATCGAGAATAGACAAAACTTGCAGTAAAACTTCCTACACATTTAAACTCACTACCATTAGAAATTAACATCTGATTATACATTGATTTTATCACTTTTAAATCTTTTCAGTAGTTTTCGTAGATTTTTAGCTAATCTAAAATACATCATACACAAAGTTACATCACATAGATTGAAGGGTCATTTCCTGTTCCAAGTAAAAAGCCGGGTTCAACTAATTACAGACTTCAATTGGCTGCTGACATCACATGTTCTCCACAACCGTGCTATGAATTATTCAATAATGGTTTCACAATTATCTTGTGATTCCAAGATGGCCGCCTCCACACTGCGACACAGGCAGATCTCCAAGTGGTAATTTAGACAATCTTACTAAAGCTTGCATGGATGCAAATAATATTAAAGGACCACTATAGTGCCAGGAAAACATACTCGTTTTCCTGGCACTATAGTGCCCTGAGGGTGCCCCCACCCTCAGGGACCCCCTCCCGCCCAGCTCTGGAAGGGGGAAAGGGATAAAAACTCACCTTTTTCCAGCGCTGGGCGGAGAGCTCTCCTCCTTCTCTCCTCCTCCGTTCCTCCTCCTGGGCTGAATGCGCACGCGCGGCAAGAGCTGCGCGCGCATTCAGCCCGTCGCATAGGAAAGCATTTACAATGCTTTCCTATGGACGCTTGCGTGCTCTCACTGTGAAAATCACAGTGAGAAGCACGCAAGCGCCTCTAGTGGCTGTCAATGAGACAGCCACTAGAGGATTAGGGGAAAGGCTTAACCCATTCATAATTATAGCAGTTTCTCTGAAACTGCTATAATTATGAAAAAATGGGTTAACCCTAGAAGGACCTGGCACCCAGACCACTTCATTAAGCTGAAGTGGTCTGGGTGCCTAAGCTTGCCGATTTCTGGAAAGCTATTTTCTGGTGACAACACCACCTAAATGTAACTATAGCAGCATGGCTTCCAAAGAGGGCATGTGGGCAAGACTTCCATTTAATGCCATTCTGACACCTGCTTAAAGCCAGCACTGATTGCACAGGTGAAGAGAGCTGTAAAATGCAATTGCAAATATGCAGAGACAGTGTGCTATAGAATTCTCTTGGGCGTGCAAAGCTTATTTTATTGTGTGTGCTCACATGTTCATGACATCAAACGTTCCAATAATACTACCTTCCAATAGCTTGCACAAGTCAGGCAGTGGAGGATTAGGGATTTAGAATTGCTTCTGACAGATATCGAAGCATGCAAAAATTGTCCATTTTCTCCTCTATTTGACATTTTTGGCAAAAATACAATGAAATATAGGCACTGTGTGTGTGTTTTATTTTTTTTGTAGCAGCAGAAGCAATTACAAGCCATTACTGTTGAAGGCCTGAAATAACCAAAATCTGCCTTTTTTTTCTTCTCCAACTCATGACTCATTAGTTAGACAATTCCTTCTTAAATTCTGTAGCTGAAATGGAAAGAGTAAAATAGATACGTTGTACTAAATAATGATCTATTTAAAAATAAGTAAGAACATACAATTATTAGCTTTCTCAAGTTTATAAAAATAATTATTTGTCAGTGGTTTAATAAGATAGAGAGAGAATGATTTTGTCTGCATGGTAAGTAAAGGTTGCCTACAATAATGACATTAAAACTTTGGCCTTTAGGAACAAGATATGATATATAACAAGAGAGAGTGTATGAGTTGCTTAGACAACCACAATGAAGTGTTTCGATATGTTTTAGCACCTAAATCAAACTGCCAACCTCTGTCGGTATAAATTCCAAAGACTCGGTCCTTGCAATAATTTTGTTCCAAAAGCCCAAAGCTGGCATTAACCTAATAACTGGATTTCCTCTCTCCTGCCTCTCTCCCTTCCGTCCATCCTAAATGCCTCTGCCAGGCTAATCAGCTTTACCTATTACCCGGTATCTGCCCACCTCTCTGTGAGTCCATTCCCTGGCTCCTCATTCAATGCAGAATTAAATTCAAAATGATCACCATGACCACAACGCCCCTATTAACGCTGCTCACCACTTCTTGTCCTCACTAATCAACAAATATACTCCAGTCCGTTCCCTGGGATCTAACAATGACTTGCTCTCTGGATCTTCTATCCATGCTAGATTGCAGGACTTCTCTTGTGCGACACCAACCCTTTGGAACACACCTCCTCACACTATCAAACTTTCTATTAGTTTGCTTTCGTTAAAACACTTCTAAAATACATTTTTGTTCGGGGAAGCCTACCACTCAATTTTATAAATAACACATTCCACTTACCCAGTAAATGTCCTAATTTGTTTGTCAGATGTTGCATTGTCCCTTAGATGCACCTCTTTTTACTTCTACCAAATGGACCCATGGACAGTGCTGAGGGATGCGTTGGTACTTTATAAATAAAGTGTACCAAGTAAATAAGATATGTGTATTATTTGCATATTAATGTCCATCATTTTGTTTAAAGCAGTAAATCACTCGATTTCAGGTGAAAACAGTTTCCCGGGAATTAAAATCTGAATAAAGAGAAACCATGTGCTCACATTTATACATTGTTTCCCATTTTTCTGTTTTGGTTTGACCTCTGTACTGCATTATAATTGGTTGAGTGGCATCATGAATCTTGATTGAATTAGCTGGTTTAAAAACCCAAGAAACAAACTTAGAAACATTGATTGGATCATATAATTTGTGTTTTAAAGTTACATCCTTAAGTTAATTTTGGAAAAAATCTAATTTCTTAGTATATAATAGCTTTTAATGGTATGTATTAATTAAAAAAAAAAAAGTAATGATTTACAGAACTGGTTTTCTGTTTTACATATACCAAATGCCACATCATTATATTTAATATCTAGCCATGAGATATCTAATTATTTTTGTACCAAACTATGAATACAAAAGTGTCTACATGTCTAGTCGTGCATTGGGACGTCATGTTAATTTTCTCTATCTATGCAATCTAAAATGACGTGCAGGAGCTTCGAATCCAACCTTCAGTGTGCTCCTAAAAAACGTGCTGGCAGTAAATCCTGGTGTTCACAGGGCTGTGAAACGTATCAAGAGAGGATAGAGTCACTCTATTTAAGGGCGCTGAATAGAGGAGCTTTCATTGGTACCATAAGCCCATAAATTTCTATGTGTAAAGAATGCTTCCATTGATTGGGCAACTTCACTCATCAACAGTTCTCATTAATGACCCCTTGTAATTCTTAAGACATCCACCTTAACCCCTTCCCCAACAGAGAGGCTTTCACTGTATCTCAATGCATTTTTTTTTTGCAGAGGAAGTTAAGAGAACTTCCTGGCTCTTTTGAACTTTACACTTGTGATACATACTTATGGAGCAATAAACAGTATACACACAGTGAATGACCAATGTCTAAGGATTCATTGCTCACAAATGCTTAGAATTTTAACATGAGGATTTTATTGTCTCTTCTACAGTCCTCCTTATCCCCAGGCTGGTTGCCACATCATGCTGTGATCCAATTAGGAATGGGTGTGTTAAAAATTGTACTGAGAAGGTGGGAAATAACATTTTAGGGTTATCACTATAGTATGTGATGTTACAGATATAAAAAGCTGCACATGTGCCCTTTGAAGGTCAACCTTGAAGAATTTGCTGACTTTCATTTGATGGTGTTACATTTATCTATAAAGAATTCTGGATCTGAGAAATGGCATTGATAGACAGTAACCTGGGAAGAAGGGCCTGCCAGAGGACTGTTTAATGAGAAAGCAGATAAGCAAGGCTTATTTACAGAATACTAATTACAATGAGGGGTAGAGGAGGGGGGAAAGACTTGACCAAATGTACGTTAATTGCTCTTAAAAGCAAGGTTGCAAAAAAAAACATAAATAAAAGAAATATATAACTACTATTCTCGACCATCAATAAACATAGCGTAAAGATAAAACAAGTTTATCAGAGCAATTTAGATTTGTGATGACAACTTTTACAGACACAAAGTTTATATTTAGATTTATATATTTATAAAACATTAGCACTCCTCTCTCCTTAATGTAATTCGGGGGTGCCCAATAGGTTGACCTACCTTGATTTAATCTTGGCAAAGTATCATGGAAATGTTAGTCTATGTTTAGGACACCATAGGTGTAGCTTATTTCTGCCATCAGTCAAAAAGTTTCATATTATCTGCACATTTATAAAATATGCCACACTTACACAACACGCAGTCTTTTCTGCCAACATTGTGGAATTTGATACAGTTAAGTAACATTCTTTGTGAGGTGGTGGATGTTGATATTCTAAGCTATGTATTACAGGTGGCAACTCTGTCACACGAGAAAAGATGGCAATATTTGGCGAGTATAGATGAATGGCTTTGCCAAGGAAAACCCACAGAACTCAGTGTGAATGGTTATACTCACAGGGGTCTCCTGGAGCAGTGAGGTCCTCCATCCATATAACTTGCATGACCAGTACAGTGTGACACAGCATTCACAGTCATCTTTATCTGCCTAAGAGCTACAGACTTTGGCCATGACTCCGCTATTACCAATGATAACTGATGTGCTGTGAGCCACGAGCACTACTCCATCTCAACCTCACATACCTCGTGCATACTCATCTTTGTCTAGCAGTTTGGTAATCCCTAATACTGCAGTCCACTGGGAAATATCCCAGTAGGCCAGTCCAGGCCTGTACAACATTGGGAGCTAAGGCAACCAGTCCATGCACAAGTCCACACAGTGACAGACTAGGAAAGGCATGTACAATTATTGCAGGGCAGTCTGAAAATGTTTGTCTACTTTTAGATTAGACTTCATTACAATGCGAAACCCACAGAATAAGATAATTCATTACTACTCCTATGATAACATTTGAAGAAAAATATATTTATTTTGGCATTGTTCTTACATTCTAAAAAGTCAGTGTTCCAAATGATTCAGACAAAGACATTGTTTTGTATTAACCCTTTCACTATAAATATATATATTTTTTTGTTAAAAATAACATTTATTTGATAGCTACTATATAAAATTGGGAAAGTACAGCAATGTAAGAAAAGTATATTTAACTGGAATAAAAATATTAAACAAGTATTCAGAACACATATGTTTTATTGGAGCAGTATAACCATTTTTACAGTATTAATATTTCATATATCATAACATATTCTGTAGCGCTGTACTAATGGTAAACAAGTAATGTGTTGGAAAAGTAGTCAGTTTTGAAGTAATATGAGATGACAAGGTACCTGCTCAGATATTCTTTCAGTCTCAAGAGGTGGCATTTAATTATCCAAGTGGTAAAAGTGCAATATATCCGCTGAGTAGATTGACAAGTGTAAAATGCATTTTTATAATTTGCACATATTTCTGTTAGTTCACAAAAATAATAAAACATAATAATTCACTGCTGGATGCGGACAGGTTGAAAATTGTGCTTACTTTGTAAAAAATTGTTCCAGATGTAGAACTCATCATTTATGGTATAATTCTTGTTAAAATATAAAACAATGTTTTTCATGTTAGAGGCACAGATTTGGAAAGCTGTCATAGAACAAGTGAGCACATTAAAAATGTAGGAAACACTGTTTAACCTCTTAATGACCATCCCCATTCACCTCTTAATGACCATCCCCATTGTATGCACTCAATAAAATTTGGTCCCTAAAGACTCTTTGCTTGAACTTCTTGCCCTGCTCCCTGAACGCACCTCTTTGAAACCTTGCACTTGTTAAGCGAAAGGTTTGTTCCATTTTGGAATTGGATACTTAACCCTTAGGGACCCTTGGTACCTCATTCCAAAAAAGTAAAACTTGGAAATCGCATTTCAAAATGGTACATCTCACTCATTTAGCAACAGTAGGTTCCCAGAACTGTTAATTTTAAGTAAGTAGGGCGTACCATACTGCTATCAATTATTTAGGGACCAGACTGTGATAATGTAAAAAGAGAAATCATTGTTCCATAAGATATTAAAAAATAGACCGTTATGGCATAGACCACCATTGGTTCTTAAAAGGTTAACATGGCATAGAATGGAGAATATAAGGCCTTTCCTCAAGTTCTCACCTAATTAATAAAATATGAATCCTGGAAGCACAAAAGGCCTGTCCCTGTTCTGACCTAAGCTTGATGGAGAAAATGTTAACTCACTGGGGAGCTGACATTTAAAAATTTAAAAAAGAGAAAGAAGGCTCTTTGTGACAGTTGCACAGGATTATGAAGTACTTAGGTGTCCTCTTTGCAGTTACCCTTTCCATACTTTGCAGCTTTGTCACAGAACTTCTCATAATTGAAAATTCTTTGAAGCCTCATCACGCCATTCGGAACCAGTTCAATGGCCTCCATGATGATACTCTTTATAGAAGTTTGCCTGTTATAGGTGATTGCACCAGAAAGGAGGGAAGAGAGAATAAAATTGGACACTGACCAAGACGGTGACACTGAGACAAGGAAGTGAGTGCTGTCATTTGGCCACCAGTCTCTTTGTGTGGTCAGGAGACATCTAAGCCGGCTTGCAGCTTAGGACCAGTTTTGGAAACCTGTCTGCTTGAGGCAGTTGATAACACAGACACTGCTAAGAAACTGAAAAACGAAACCGTACACTATAGAGAATAAGGATGACAACTTCAATATTAAACAGTGAATAGAAAACTATGGGAAATTATTTATTATTAGGCCTAGCCGGGTTATTCACTAAAGTGAAAATTCAAAGTGATTTTTGAAACTTAGGGTCAAACTAGCTGAACTACAAAAATCCAAAGTCAGCTATGCTTTCAGCTTGGCTAAATTAGACTTAAATTCACTTTAAATTCTCACGTTAGTAAATAACCCCATTGGCCACTGATCTACGGACTAATGCTCAGCACTCTCAGTCTCATAACAATCAGCCTTTTGCCCGACACTGAGAGTGATGAGATTTTCAATATAAAATAGCAAGCTGTACTTGGTATTTATTCAATACATTATTGGGAAAGAAGGGGTTATACAGAAGTTGTGTCTGTCTGTATATCTATCTACCTTTCATTCCGGTTTATGTCCCTTATTACAGTTATTGCATATTTTTATATGGGTTAATACAGGGGCAGGCGACCTTCGGCACTCCAGATATTGTGAACTATAGTCCTGAAATACTGTGCCATCGTTGTGGCTGTTAGAGCATTATTGGAGATTCAGTATACCACATGTGGAGTGCCAAAGGTTGCCTACCCTTGGGTTAACATAACCTTTGACATGTGTAAAACCACACAAACAAAACATCAACTGCCCAGCTAATTTCCTCCAAAACAAAGCACAGCACCCCCCACCCCTCCCCTCAACATTTGTAAAGTGTTATGAGGACATGTCAACATATTTATTCAACCTTACTGCTATCTGCATTATTTATGCTGCATTCTGGGTAAAATATTATACGTTTGGATGGTCTGGTTACTCTGAATATTTAATCAAACTTGCACTGACAAAACAGTCTTTCATATCTCCAGTCTGACTGCAGCCATGCCTTTTTTTATAGTGAGATACACTGTGCTGAGTGTATTGGGACCAGTTTAACAAATATTTCTGAACATTTTGGCATGTTCTGACAGCCAGAGGCATAGGTCACATCTGTACATACATAAAACGAATTTGAAGCCCATTTGTTTTACATAACTGTCCCTATTTCTAGTTTAATTAACACAGAGATGGGTAATTATCAGCAGAAATGAAGTTATCGCTTTTAAGAAAAGTTCAGCTAACTTTGAGGAATGATAATGATGTATTTTTTTTCTTTTAAATATAATCCCTTTCCCTTGGTTCTGAAATTGACTTTGGAGTTATTAACTAAACTGAAGACAAGTTTAACTGGAAAAATGTTCCATGTTGGATACTTTGGTCTAAAAATTGCAACCCCCTTTCACAATATCCACAAAATAATAGAGTATCTGCCAAATATACAGAACATAACTGGAACAATATCAACATATGTTAATTGCTTGAAAAATTCTTTTATAAAGTTTACATGCACACTATACACATACATACATTGTTTACTATATTTCATTTACAATTCTGTTGCCAAGGGAAAGAGAATATATAGGAGTATTACTTCCAAGTAATTGTAATCTTGTTAATAAGTGTTTTTTTCTCAATGTAATAATTATGAACATCATAGATGTGTGTGGATTACACGCAAGTTTTCCCATAGTTCTTTAACATTGTCTTGTATCATAGCATGAGAAATGATACCACAAGTCAGTGGGTTGGCAACGGAGAAATCTGTTTATTCTGTCCCACTCATAAAACATGTTTCCTAACTTTAAAATCATGCAATGCAAATGGTCAATCGGAAAAAATAGGTCAGGTGCATTCTGGGAAGTATATCTTCGTAGCACTAGAGGCAGGAAGTATACAATGCCTAAAAAGTATAGTCATACCTAGCAGAATGAATTTAAACTTCCACTATGCTACAAGTAAATTAAACCCTGGGCCATACTTGCTAATTAGACACCGAGCATTCTGTAAAGTTACCAGAGATCATCATTATTTATAGACAGGAAATTGAATTTCTCTTCAAAATGGTTGTACTGAGCTTTGGTGCTCAAAGAATTACAGCACGTCAGGCCTTTTCAAACGAGGTTCACATGGATTATGTCATTCCATAGGCTTATCAGACACGAGATAATTACTTCTTTTGACATTTTTACCAATGTTTATCGAGAGGATACAGAACACATCTCAGCACATTTGTACTTGGCGTACTGAACCATCAACATTACACACATGTTGATTGTATTCTCTGGCTATCGTTCGTGTGCTTCCATAGTGGTCTCCCATACTCATAAAGTGTTATTCAATTTCAAACCTCATTAGATGACTAGAGCCTAAGCAAAAAAGCCACATTCTAATGGCATCACCAATTTATCTCATGTGTTCGGGCAGTTTACTTTGATGAATAATAAAGCACAGAAGATGCATACGTTTCCCCTAAGGATCTCATGAAAGATAGAAAATCGTATGATTGTCTTTTATTATCTTTTTTATAATACATCTGGCTGGTTCTCTGGTCTCTAGGAGAAACATCTGTCCCAAAGAAGACGCTATCAAGGTCAGTGAGATCCCATAGTGGTAGCATGCACCATAAACATTCTTTTATAGGACACATATGCCTTTTGTTTGTGGTTTTAAGTAACTTTCCTTCATTATGGGGATACACTAACCACCAAAGCAACTTTAGCTTAATGAAGCCCTTTTAGTGTATAGATCATGCATTTGCAGTCCAACTGCTTAATTCACTGCCATTTAGGAGTTAAATCACTTCTGCTTCTGTTTTATGGAGCCCTTGTTACACCTCCTCTGGCTGTGACTGACATAGCCGGCATGAAGAAAAAATTGGTTTAACTTTCAATCAGATATTAACTTACTTTAAATGTTATTAGCAAGCTATTAGCAGAGCAGGAGATAAGATATTCCAAATTAAACAGACAATACAATAAGGGAAATATAAAC
Source organism: Pelobates cultripes (assembly GCA_933207985.1). Taxonomy (NCBI): domain Eukaryota; kingdom Metazoa; phylum Chordata; class Amphibia; order Anura; family Pelobatidae; genus Pelobates; species Pelobates cultripes. Next base: position 12,852,573 of record OW240912.1, read on the forward strand.
AGTCAATTTAATTTTACAGGAAGTGTTTAGGAAGCCTGTTCAAGTCACTTGCAGGGGGGTGTGACTAAGGCTGTATAAACAAAGTGATGTAACTCCTAAATGACAGAGAACTGAGAAGTGAGACTGTCTATAGACCAAAACGGCTTAATTAGGCTAATGTTGCTTTGGTGACTATACTATCCCTTTAATAATACATTACAGTCTGCACTATCCTTATACCACTTGTTGTCTCCTATCAGGTCTTGCTTTTGGACAATGTCACCCTGAAGGTATTGACTGGCATCTATTTTACACATGCACATGTTGCATTCTGCATTTTTTTGATTAAACATTTAGCTCTAAGAATATTTTTTTGCAAGTAACCTCATTGCTACATTGCTATGGTTACTCTGTATATATTCTTTCCCGTTGCCCTAAATTCAAGTGTATTTGGCATTATATGTAATGACACACATGTTCTTTCTGTGTAATATTTTGAGATGTGTGAATATTTTCTGTAATAAAAACACAGAACTGGAAATGTAACTTTACCTCAAAAGTGATACTTTGCCTTATTTTATTGTGTGATATATGCACATTTAAGCTTAGACTCGAACATAGTGATATTCTTTAATCTGTACGGGAGACAAAAGACCAATATTTAGATAGATCTTACAGTATTTACAGATTGAAAGGAGTAGAACACAAAACATGTCTTAGTCACAGCAATGTCTTATTCTTTATTAGTGACCAGACATGCCCACATTTTGTATGATCATGCCCCTTCAAAGTCTTCAAAATTCTAATCAGATAACATTCAATGTTAGGCAATTAGGTAATCACAGTACATATTTGAAAATAAAGGTGGTCTGAAGTAATATGTGAACTTTAACTTTGGGGGAACTTTTAAGAAGAATTACTTTGTGCCAATCAGTCTGCCAATGAAGTTCAACATTGGCATCCCAAATGTCTATGAACAATATTCTCATAATTTTCACCCAAATTTCAGAATGGCAAAGTTTATTGGGAAATTTAGTTTGCAAGCATTAAGGATGCGAAAGTTAGCCATCACTGACCTGTGTATAGGCAATGTCTATAAAGTCTCATCATAGAAACGTTTTTGGTGTTAATAAGAAGACATATGTTTTCTTGAACAAAACTTTTAAAAATGTTCTTTACCCACCATCAATTTATTTATTTTTTCTAATTTTTGGCTGATGTGAGGAAGAAACCTCTATAAAAAAAAGTGCATGTCCAATGCTAAAATGTGTGCCACTATCAGAGGGTGAATATCTCCAAATCTCCCAACATTTCACATGGACAAGTAGAGACACTTTAATTTTAGCAGTGTGGGTAGGGTAGTGGCCAGGGGCTAGGATGTATCTTGATGGTACAGACTGATTTCTAAACAAGTTTACTGTAGTTTAAAGAAACACATTACTTCGAGGATTATCCCTCTACTCCTCTTTTCTATCATGATGTCCCTATTTCTCAGAAGCTATTGTTGGTGTATCTTAAGTGTATAACAAAACCCCCCTTAATGAATAGGGGGGGGGTTGGGAGGTATAGGGTATACCTAGCCTGAGTGCTGACAAATCCAGCCCCTGTCTATATCATTGCATGCATTTACAGCATTTGTTCCCAGTGCTACTGACCTCCCTGTCCATGAATCTGTATACATTTGGCTGGGTGCATCTAAACATCATCCTCTTGAATAAAACCGTTTTATTTTCTCGCACTGCAATCCAGAATCTGACTTACACAATAACGGCCATAAAACGACTCCTGATAAAAGTGCGACATAAAAAGCTTATAGCTCTATGTATAAATTCGGTGTTAAAATTTATACTTACAAACTGCTGGCATAACTTCCACAGCTGCTCTAATTTCTATATGTTATGGCTCTGAGTTTTAAACAATGGAATGCAGGGATTTCAAACGCAATCAATGTATTGCAGCTTCTAAGCTCTGTGAACCAGCCTGACAACAATTAGATAATGCAGTCTTTTAACAAAGGGCTAAAAGTGATCGAGTTATACTGGGTTATACATTTATTCTGGGTTACTCCCATGGGTGGTGATTAGCTTCCAACATAGTAGACCATAGTAGACGAAATCCCAAATGCTCATTAGAAGGTGGAGCACTTAAAGCAGGGATCCCAACTGTCCTGCTTTTGGTGAGACAGTCCTGTCTTTCCATTCCAATTTAGTTCTGTATAGTCTTATAGTCTTGCATATTTGTTGGGGGCCAGACTAGAGGTCAGGATGACACACTGGGCAGGCATGTCCATTTCCCAGGTAGACACAACCATAATGGGTGTAAACAGTAACTCCGTTTGTGTCACTGATAATGCCCCCTCGATGGCACATCTACCCATCCCGGTTAAATAACCACAATGCTGTTAGGTTTGATTATAACGTGATGCTGAAAAGGTTAATTACATTTTTATCGACCACAGGTTGCACTTGTGCTAGCTTACACCATATAAATATTTGGATGAGTAAGGTGGTGAAACCTTCTCATGAGAATGCAGATGGTGACCCGAGGCTGTCCAAGGATATTCCATTATTTTATCAAACTGCTTAAAGTACCACTAAAGTCACCAAGACCACTTACTCTTAATGAAGTCCAGACAGACACTAGAGGCTCATTTATGTGATCAAAATTATCTCCTAGAGAGTATTTGATTGGTGCACTGCACCATGATTTTCAATTCATGAGGACTAGCCTTTCACTTGTTTCCCTATAAGTAAAACATTGGATTGGATTATCAATCTTGATTATCTCAGCCAAAGACATGGAGAGCAAGGGCACAGACTGGTGCAGCAGCAAAATCTGAAAGGTAAGTAAAACTCATCTTTCAAACACTCACATGTACCTGAATAGGTATATTAAGACTCTAGGTTTACGAATACATGTCTAGTATGGTATGCCTTTAAAGTGACTATTAATCCATAGTGCACGATCAACATTAAAATGAATCATCTGATGAAAGAGAATACCCCCGACCCTGTCCACCTGTGGACACTGGGTAGTTTACAGTCAACTGTACGTAAAATCAATTTAGACTCAAGAATATTCCATACAATTGTCATTTTAAACTTATTGGAGATCCAGATTCTGTTGCCAGACACCGTAGGGAAGTCGACAAGGTACTGAACCCAAATTCTTAGCAGGATACTGTAAGGTCATTGCTGAGCTTAATGACAGTTCCAAAGGTTACTCTCCCAATGAAGCTCTACAGCTTCTCTTAGTATTGTATGTTTCACCTACAGTATTACAAAATTAATTACTTCCTATATAGGCTTTTATAGTGTAGGCCTTAATGGAGATCACCTGTCTCAGGTCTATACAATGCAGGGGCACAATTTCCTCTTTGGCTAGAATTTTAGAATTTTATTTAATGCAATAATCATATTAAAGGACCACTATAGTGCCAGGAAAACATACTTGTTTTCCTGGCACTATAGTGCCCTGAGGGTGCCCCCACCCTCAGGGTCCAACTCCCGCACGGCTCTGGAAGGAGGAAAGGGGTAAAAACGTACCTTTTTCCAGCGCTGGGTGGGGAGCTCTCCTCCTCCGATCCTCCTCCTCTCCTCCCCGTCGGCTGAATGCGCACGTTCCTATGGACGCTTGCGTGCTCTCACTGTGATTTTCACAGTGAGAATCACGCAACCGCCTCTGGCAGCTGTCAATGAGACAGCCACTAGAGGCTTTGGGGGAAGGCTTAACCCATTAATAAACATAGCAGTTTCTCTGAAACTGCTATGTTTATAAAACAATGGGTTAACCCTAGCTGGACCTGGCACCCAGACCACTTCATTAAGCTGAAGTGGTCTGGGTGCCTAGAGTGGTCCTTTAATTAAACAACCATCCTTTTTTAACAATAATGTTAAAATATTTCTAAACCATACATTTAAGAACTCTACTGATGGCAAAAATCCTTCTATTAAAGGACCCGTCCACACCCATCCAACACTTTAACTTCAGCTTCTACCGGGAATCAGCACTTTTATAAATAATGAATTAAACACCCGGTAGCTGTCAGTCAACCAGCCAGGGGTTTCTTCCTGCTTCCTGTATCTCCCCTGAGTTAACAGAAGAGGCAGGCACACACTTTTGAGCGCACATGCCTTCCCTCCTGCATACCTCAGACCAGCATCCAGAACAAGTATGCTGCTTCTCAATGAGAAGACCCTGATTGGCTATTTCCCCATGTAGAGACAGAAAGTCTCTCCAGGTATGATGGGAGGGCTTGCAAAGGCTGTAATTCATAAGATCTGCAGCTTTTGCTATTTTGTTAAGATATACTCCCAATTGATACATGCATGGAAACATGTATTAATTGGTTTGTATCTACTAAACAGTGATTTCTATTCTTTCCCAATAGGGTCTGCAGAGTGTTCCTTTAAGGCAGACACATTTTGATTACATGTGTAAAAATATATTTTTTTCAACACACACACGAAACACTGAACAGTTCATCGGGGCTTCTAGCAGGTCACTCAGTAATGGAATGCAAGCTTGGAAGGTTCGGACTGCATTACAGTCACTTGGGATCTTGCTCAGCAGAAGAAAATACATTTCTTTAAAACAGTGTATTGTTTGCTAAGTGTTGCTGGAATCTGTGGCATCATTCGGGTTAGTATTTACAAGCCCTGCCCTTGAAAAGGAGACAAGTGTGTAATCGTAACCAGAGAGCTTCACATTCAATGCATCCTTATCTCTGGCTCCACGCAGAGTAAAGTCGCACAAAACTGAACATTTAGCATTTTATTTTAGACTATGGATCCAGCATTGCATGAATTACACCAGGTTACGATATCACACTGTGATTAAATTATGCTTTGAAAGTAACACCTTTTAAGAACAGATATATAAAACCATATTTACTAATAATAACACTTAGATCCCTGTCTCTACCCATAGTCAGCATCACATGTGATACGACTTTTTTCTGAGTCCTTGAAACATTCGATTGGTTTACCTAGTTATTAAAAAACAATTCCCGAACAAGAGACTGATTTAGGGAAAAATCTAAATAACATGAGATCGTAGACTTGCATAAAGTCCATACTCAACACTCTGCAGAACACGTAGTTAAACGACATACAGTAGTTATGACCGGTATTGTAGAAGCTCTCACAAAAAAAATCTCTTTCTAGTAGTCATAGCTCACTTTTTTATCCCACTCAATAAAATATCATATCTGTAACTTCTGAAAATATCAATTTGTTTCTAGCAATAAAGTTGTCAATGTATATAGAAACAATGCCACAATCATTCTGAAACCGCAGCCAATAGATAGCCTTAAATGATATCACATGATCAGTATAACAGTAGCTCAGTGGGGAAGTCTGTCCAGAAGAGATATTTCATACAATGTATAGTATTTTATTTTTATTTTTTTACATACGTGTATATGTGTGAAGATTGCATATCAATCAATTAGTTATCAAATAGGTTACCAATTATTATAAATTGATTCGGCTCATCTTCTGAATTTGTAAAAAATGATAGTACTACAGTAAGATTATTTTGTTAAACAAACTCGTAAGCAGTGAATGTGCGTTGATATTAATATAACACAGAAGAATATTTGCACCATGCTTTTGCTAAATGGTTGACGCCATTAGCCTCTGCGCCAGTGAGGATACTGATTCCCATGTTGGTGTGACTATCATTCCCTAGCTGAAGGAAGCAGAAAGAATTTGGAAGTGAAGTGCCTTGCTACATGAATGGCCTCAGCGTGATACTGATGTTCTATGCATCAACTTAATGTCATAATGGCTGTTTGTCAAAGTTGTTTTATATTTTTTGAGACCATTTCCACTTTTACAATGTAGCATCGGGCTCCGTACTCTTCCATCAATGCAAGATGCTAATAAGGACTGTGTGAAAAGGGAAGACGAGAACGGAAAATAAAAGCAAGACGAGAGATGCAGTGGGTAAAGAAAGCAAATGAATCTCTGTTTCAGGACAATACAGTGACACCTCAAGTTCAGTGAAAGAATCACTAGTACAGCAGCATTTAGAAAATCTATACGAGCAAAGGCAAAATAACATGTGGAGGAGATATAAGACATGTAATTACTGAAAAGCAGAAAATTATCTGCAGCATTCCGTCCAATTTTCTACATGTGAACTACGTTGGTATATGGTGCTTCGAAGAAAATAAAATCAAATCCATTGAAGATATGAATATATAGTAACAGCACTCAAATATAAAGAAAGACACTGTATCTCCGTCGCCTGTCTATTGCTAAGTCACCTTAGACCGTAGGTAAATGCACAGTAGGAACCAGGTTACAAGCCACGTCTGCTATAGCCTTGAAAATGTCTTGGGATGGATCAATATAATGATACCGAACACAGATTTTTTTTTTTTTTTTTTTAAATGTTCAACAGTTATTCGTTCGTGCTACATGCAACCCCACTCCTTGCAAAGTAGTCTAGGGAGCATCACACCAACATTTGTCTGAAAAAGCTGACCATGTCAGTTGTTTTCGAATGCAAGGGCTGTTTCCTGATCAATTGATTAATATGAAGAATGAGAACAGTAACCATTAATCAAGCACAATCCAGTCTGAAATCAATACCTGACAATGTAAAAATAGCTTCATTTTGAAATACAATGTATTTTCTTTTATTTTATCTAATGCTAAAAATCAAAAAAAAATCAGCCAAAGCCGGCACCGAAGGGATGGCACCGGCACAAAGCCCAGGACTTGTATTAGCCACGTGACCTGTGCTCTTACACACATCAATATTTGACTTAGCCTGTGTTAAGTATACAATCTTTAACAATCTTTCAAATCCTACTTTGAGAAACCCTTTGATATCCACCAGAGAAATATGGATTAGCCCAAGATACATTCTATCCAGTTAGATAATGCAACTCCAAGCATTGTCAAGTGTGGCTAAGAGATCTTCCCATTATATTGCTTAAAGTATTACGTGATTAATGGATGAGGTTTTAGTTTGCTATTTTTTTCCATTTTAAAAATATTTTATTTTCAGTGTTGTCATGTCAGCTGGGGCACACATGGTTAAGTCTTTATGGTGAATATGTAGATATGTTTAAGGGGACAGTAATATTCTACTGGCAAACACAGGGTTATGATAGTTTGATAGATAGACAGACAGACAGATAATAGATAGACAGACAGACAGATTATAGATAGACAGACAGATATTTAAGAGAACAACAGTTTTCCACTGTCAAACAGAGGATATATATTCTTTATCATTAACCCAATGTCCTCTCTCACTAGATTAGGCAGTTAGGCAACACAAAGGAAACATGCACAAATGTTTGTCACTTAAAGCGTTAAAACACAAGCTGATATTCATCTACATACAGAAAGAGAATAAAATGCAATCTGTGCTGGCTTTGATCCTGTACTGTCATTTTTTTTTGATAAGTGAATAATCTCTAAACAGACTGTAAACATCTGTCCAATTTCCTGACACAGAGCAAGAATCAAAGTGACACCAACCTTTTACTTAATTCAATGCACCCCCTAATATCAGAGCACTGGTCACCCCACACATTCATCACCAGGACTTAACTAAATCTCTCCCTGGTTAGAACCCTGCCAACAGTTTTAATGCTTCCCACACCAACAGTGTGAAAATTGGATCTCAACTGGATAAGGCAATCCACCCCCTGACTCTCTCTCCATAACACCCTATCCTTTAATCTTCTTAGCACAATCCCAACATTAGGAAACACTGCTGGAACACATTACAGCAAGTGACAGCTAACAGGTTATATGAAATCAAACAAGGGTCAAGTCACAGAAGGAGAGCCATTAAGAGCATCCTTTAAACATGCTTGTCAGGTACAGTAAATAGCAGGAGCATGGGAAGAGGTAAAGTGATAAGCAGTACCTTGCATTGACAAGAGGCACAGACCAAATCCCAGCATCCAGATACTATGAAACAAGAAGGACTGCATGGCTCTGCTTGACAATTCCTCTTCTCTGGCTGATTGTTCAGTAGCTCTCACTGTGTTCTCTCCTCTCCTCTTCCAGCAGCAGACAATATTGTTTTTCTTTTTCTTCCTCCCTCCAGCAGTGATTTTTTCCTAGTTGTTTTTTTTTTCTAATTTCACAAGAGCCCACAAAATCCAAGTCTAGGGTTAGCTGTGACCCCAGGTAGCTGTGACAGAGGATGCTCTGGCTCAGTGATGTGAGTGTTAGTTACAGGGTACCAGAAAAGGATGCACACACTGTCAGGATCTCTCTCTCTGCAGCTCCAGCAGAATGAGAAGCCAGTCAGACAAACCAAAGCTTTTACAATGATGCTAGGTGCTCAACTCTGAAAAGGATCCCACTGCTGCCACCTAGTGACAGAAAACATTTCGTTTCCCAAGCCCTACACATCAGTCATTTTTCCTGGACCAGTTTCTCAAAGTAATGTAGAAAATTCACAATGCAGATATCAAATTGCAAGAATTAAAAAAAAAAAAGAACTGCTTTGTGGCTGGATTCTACAGTGTGAAAGACAAGAAAAGAAGGAAAAAAATATTAATACAAGCATTTGCAGGTAGAATTCCACAATGAAACAATTGGAATGATTAAGATCACAGTAGGCGAGTCATTGATTTTTTTTCATGCAGATAAATACTGTGTGTGTTGTTAACCAATTAAAGATGTAATAAAACTAAGAGTTATGTTGTCATTCTTCCTGCCTTGCTGTGTATGTTGTGCATGAACGTTTTGGATAGTAAAGCTTGTGTGAATGAATACAGCTTGGGGGCGCAATCCTGCAAGCTTTGTGATTGGGTAGAACTACATTCAGCCAATAGCAGTAAACAGAAGAGCTGTATGGATAAACTGGGACATAGAAATATTCCTGAGCTTCTGGCAAGATCCTGGTTTCACTGCTGAAAACCTACAAATGTTTTAAGTTGCGCTGAGGGCCCTCTGAGGACCATATCCAACGCTGGTCATTGTAGAGGTTATGGTGCGATGACTAAAGACATGTTTTCCCTTGGTTTTCTGTCAATGTGATCTAGATATATCCAGAGTTGTCATCAGTGCCCATGGTGCCATCTTCTACAGCCTCACAAAAATTACACCTCAGCAATATCAAGTGCAAATCTACTGAACTGCAGACAACAATTATAGGCTGAGAGCAGGGTGGGTTAACCATAACCACTATAGTTCAGTCATCACTTATTCCCTCTATAACCACAATGATAATGTGAAAATCATATTGTCAAGTGCAATTCTGTCCATCCAGTTTTAGATGTCAGTAATAGGCGGAGGGCGCTGTTATTGGTTCATAGTAGGTTTGTTTATTACTACTTTTCAATTTTCGATGAAGTTACGCTGAGGTGTGGAAGCAGAGCAGTGTGATAGAGAATTGGGGTGCAACACCCATAGACTCGTTGAACTGTAGTGGTTAATGTACTTTGAGCACCCCCTTATACATAGTTACATAGTTACATAGTTACATAGGCTGAAAAGAGACGTATCCATCAAGTTCAGCGTTTTGTACTTTTTTTTATTTCAGGAGCCTCTCTCCACAGACATAGCATGATTAAAATGTCTAAACAATAGGGGCAGCTAAGGGTAAGTATAATTCTAATTTTTTGTATGTGATTCTTCTTTATGTTATTAAAGGCCAACACTTTTGTTTTTGAAAGAGTTATTCATTTATTCACAAGCCTGTTAATGCTTCTTTAGATGTATTAATGTAGGATTAATTATGAATGTTCAGTTTAGTCTTAGCTGCCCCTTAAAATGTATTTAGTTACCTGAGGGTTGTGCTCTGGCTAATGGAAGTAACAGGGTAGCAAAGGATTTTAGTTTAGTTGCCAATATTTCTTTAGCTTTTTAAATCACGTTAGTCTTTGTTTTTTATGTAAAGCTATATTTAAAGGTTCTTTTACAACTTTAAAACAATAATCAAACACAAAGAAAAAAAATGATCAGCACAGCTGGGAGGATTTGGAACAAAAACGGTCTCCTTGGGAACGCCTCCGTGTTTCATTCTTTCTTGCGTCACCTTCTCAATTGATTCTCATCAATTAAAAACGTCCATTAATGCAAAAAAAAAAGTAACATGAAAAATTAAAGCACACAGACAAAATAAAACTTACAACCTCCAATATGTTTGAAAAACAAAATTATTTGTGTGGGATTGCTTACTTATCATCCTGGAAGGGATGGGGAGAGTAAAAGCTTAGATGTCCTGAGTAAATTTAGAAAAGTGTGAGATACTAGAAGCTGGGTTCCAGGTATAAAGGATAGAGGGCCAGGGAAAGGGCTGATGGCTGGTATAAGGTTTCACATTATTGAAGAACGTCTGGTACCCTAGTCTCTGCATTGTACAGTAGCATCCATCAGTTTAGAGCCAGAGCACTTTAGATAGGGTATGTTGGTAAGTTGCAGAAATATCCAGGTTTTAAACGCAATGAAATAATTGCAAAATCCACCCCTTACACATACTATTGACCAGCTAGTGTCACCCCACTTAGACAATAATTAGATATGCTCTTTCTATCTCATTTTAAGCATTTCTCATATTTAGGATCACAATGCAGGACATCCAACGTTATCACTTATCCTCTTCACCGCAATGCCACCATCTTCCCAAGCCAGTGTCACCACCACACCCTTTACCTCAAACCATCTCTTTGTCACCATCTCCTACTTACCCCGGATCATCTTTCTGGATAGCCCTTTCTTTATACTTCATACCTGTATAACAGTCTCACCCTAACCAACCCAGCACCACGTTCTTCATACTACATTGCTGCCCACTCCTTCTGCCCAGACCATTTTATTCTCACATATTCCCCAGTATCACCATTTCCCCAATGCTTTCCCCGGTTTCAAAATACCACTAAGCAAGCATCACCAATGTAATGATCTCCCTTATGTTAATGGTAACTTACTTCTAGTGCTTGTCCTTTCTCCATATCCTCCAGTCCCACTCTTCCCACACTATTCTGTAAAAATATCCAAAACTCCTTTCCCACAAACCCTAAATCATCTTCCCTGATATCTCTCACTCCAATTTCCAGAATACCTCCCTCTATCCCCAGTCTACTTCCCACACTATTCCCTACAGCTTATTTTCCACAGTATCACCCATGGAAACTGCCCACTTGCCTTGTTTATACAACAAGCTCAACAACTTTTACTTTCATCTAATTAAGTAATAGTAATTCCAGGCTTCAAACAGGTTTTCAGTGATATAGGCGGGATATGGTTATTAATTTGACTTTAAATTGACTGTGGGAACTTCCACTAGATACTCCACCCAGCATTTATAAAAATAATACGATGTAAAATACACTCTTAAATGGACAATCCACTGCCTCAATACAAAATAAATGTAAAAAGCACTGTTTAGTATACATGCCCCAAATTACAGCATGTATGCTTTTAGTTATGTGTTTTTTTCATTCGGGGTATATCTAAAAACCTCTTATAAAACCCTTTCTTTCTAACCCTGCCCAGGCTTTTTGTGACTGTCCAATCACAGAGTTCCCAAATGCAGCTTTGCAAGACAGATGATCTCTGGAATTGCTGTCTCTTGAGTTTAGCTCAGCTAAGCTAACCAAACCAGGAAGTATCATGACCTGCTGTCTGCTTGAATGTCAGGGGGGTAACCAGTATTATTTATAAAAGTTTAAATTTATATTGAAATCTGTATTTTTTGCAAAATGAAAAAAGAGAACACACTAGTCACACATAAAGTTTTTCAGCATGCTGTAGGGTTTCAGGTGTCTGGTGTGTCCCTTTAACTTACTTAAAGGGTTACTATAGGCATCAAAACAACTTTAGCTTAATGCAGCAGTTTGAGTGTACAGATCATATCCCTGCAGTGTCACTGCTTATTCTATTCTCCATTTAGAGGTTAAATCACTTTTATTTCTGTTTATGCAGCCTTAGCCACACCTTCCCCAGCTGTGACTAACACAGCCTGCATGAAAAAAACAACTTACTTTAGCAAGCTACTCACAGAGCAGGATATCAGAAAGTCTAAATTAAACAGAATGTTCAATAAAGGAATTTTAAACATTAGATGTAACTTTACAGGAAGTGTTTAGGAAGGCTGTGTAACTTACGTGCTGGGAGGTGTGGTTAGGACAGCATGAACAAAGTGATTTCACTCCTAAATTGCAGAAAATTTTAACATTTTAACCCCTACTGATATTTTCCAACATTATACTAACGCAGAAAGATGTGTAAAAAATTAAGATGGTTAAAAGCTGTTTAGACTGAACAGGAGAATTAAAAAGATGTCTGAACTTTTGTGTGCAGATCCCACCCCAAAACTTTCCCTAAAATTATTATTCCTCGTTACCCTGCTCATCAGCCTGCTCTATTGTCCCCAAGCCTCGTTAGGGTGACACTTATTCAATGTGCTGGCCAGGACTAACTCCCAAAAGACAAAAGCAATCAGCACAACCATAACAACACAACATACTCTATAAAAACAAAAAACTTCCTGTGGGGGCATAGCGGGGGGGAGGTAAGGGGAGGGGAAGCTGCTTTCTCCTCCAGACTAAGCTGAAAATGGGAATAGTAAGCTAAACTCTGCTCATTTAGACTCCTACTGTACAATATTTTTGCATTGATAGCATGGCCATTGGTATGCCAACCTACTACTTAGGATTCTTGACCCTCCTTTCCTAAGTTACAAGGGGTCACTTTCAAAATATTGAAATATCAGTGGTGCAAACTTCTAAATATGTTAGCCCACTGTCATGTCAAGAGATACAGTGTAATCTAAATAATCTAGGTTATTCCTCTTTCAGGTTTAATAATATGAAAGGAGAATATGTGAAAAAAACTATTACTTTGAATCGAACAAATAAAAACATGCGAAAATTTCCATTCAGGATTGCTTAAGAACCATCACATTTTTTAAACTAATATGTTTAGTATGTGAATATGTTATATTAGTGTAAAGTGAAACATTTCACATTTCTGGGCATCTGTACCAATTAGATGTGAACTGAAAAACTGACTTTTTATTTAGCCATTCTGGTGAAAAATGCTAAGAATCCGTAAATATTGTAAAGGGAAGGTGGGAATCAATGCTAGAACAGATGGAAAAGAAGGAAGCTCATTACCCAGCCTTAGAATGGTTGGGTTTAACCCATAGAACATTCAACGAGGTGAGGGTAAGAGAAACCGAATATAACTACAAAGTATAACCAAGCTGAGTAAGGAATTTCGAAGAACTGCAATACACCCAACATACCAATAAGTTGGCTGTTCTAGCAAATTAACCAAACTCTTCAGCAAATGTTGGTATGTTGGTAGAACAAATAGTCAAAATGTGTTATTTGTTTAATAGTCTATAGAATGGTATATTTTTTGCTGTCTAAACTGATGGATATATTGATTAGACAGATAAACAGACAGACAGACAGATAGATAGATAGATAGATAGATAGATAGATAGATAGATAGCCAGATAGAGCGATAGACAGAAATACAGACAGATAGATAGATAGATAGATAGACAGAGAGACAGATAGAGCAATAGACAGAAATACAGACAGACAGACAGACAGATAGATAGATAGATAGCCAGATAGAGCGATAGACAGAAATACAGACAGACAGATAGATAGATAGATAGATAGATAGATAGACATACAGACAAATAGATAGATAGATAGATAGATAGATAGATAGCCAGATAGAGCGATAGACAGAAATACAGAAAGACAGATAGATAGATAGATAGACAGACAGACAGACATACAGACACATAGATAGATAGATATATAGATAGATAGATCGACAAATAGATAGACAGACAGACAGACAGATAGACAGACTGATAGATATAAAGATAGAGAGAGATAGAGAAATAAATAGATAGACAGATACATAGATAGACAGGCGCAGATTTTTTTTTTACATCTGTAAAGTTTATGTGCTTTACACAATGTTGGTCTCTCCTGATACTTAGATTTTATCTATGATTTCAAAGAAATAAAGCTATAAATTATTGGATGGTGCCTGCTACAAACACACAAAATGTATAACCTTTGAAGAAAGAAGTTTAAAGCCAGTGGGCTGTGAAGCCCAACATTTGTAAAATTACTTACTTTTAAGTTCTGGTACTGTGGACTTAAATGTCAAATCCATACTATTTAAAATTAATAAAGTTTTTAAACTCTAGTGTTTTCGTAGGATTCATCTGTGCTCTCTGAAATATATACCGTCAGTGGTAGCAGTTGTGTTTATCATATCTAGCCAGTGAGAATTTGTCAAAAACATCCTTATTCGCTTAATTTTGGCTCTAGCAGAGTCACAGGACAGATATATTAGAAAATATGTTGGTGATCTGTGTTCAGCCAAAAAAGCAAAGAAGCTAATATTGTAATATTTTTAACTTTATTTAAAATACAGTGAAAAGATCCAAATGTCAGGCTAACCTGCAGTTATTGCTAGGTCCATAAAATGTCCTGCATTCATAAACTATATTGAATTAAAGAGCAAAGTGAACACTCTTCATGTAATAACATTCTTAAATTAGCTCTGGGGTAACCAATCACTTTGAAAATTACACAGTAATCTAAGTGGCTTCACCGTGAGTTGAAGTATGTTGAATTATATAATTCTAGTTGTTCCTGATGGAACTCTATCTACCATGTATTACATTTCAAAATAAACTCTCAGTAATGGCCCACAGAATGCTTTCAGACACTGATTACAATATGATTATGCAAAATAGCAAAGGCCTTGGGCCAAGGTCAATAAGACCTTAAAAACATGTAAGGTATGTGACGTCAAGAAAAGCCAAAAGCAACGTATAAGAGAAATACATTGTGAAAGGAATGAGTCATAATAACTTGTAATGCTTATATCAGTAGATCTCAAGTAATTGTTGCATTCATTTTCAGATGAATAAAAAAAATGAATACAAAATTAATTTTTTGTTAATTTCATCCAAAACATAATATTGGTCAATAATTGACAAATGACCTAATGAATGGATTGGTCCATTGATCAAAATTTGTTCAGAACCATTTGTTTGTTCGTTAACAGGCTGCTGCACTGCTGAGTGCATGATTATCTCTCTTTAGGGGGCTGTCGTGAATGCCAACTTTTGGATTCGATTTAAATAAATTAAAGCAGGGAAGATATGACAGGTAGCTCGTGACGGTGGTGGGTAACCCCTAAGAGTATGGATAAATGACAATAAAGAACCAAGCGGAGACTCGGAGGATGAGACAGTTTAGCCCTCACGAGTCTGGGTTATTCTCCTCACTTTAGAGGGCAGACTCATGTGGGCTAAACTGTCTCATCCTCTGAGTCTCCCCTTGGTTCTTTATTTTCATTTATCCAAACTTTTGGATTTACTCCACACATGGATTAATGGGCACCTGAAATTCAATACGTGAACAACATTTTTGTCAAATTTAGAACTGACCAAATAGATATTACAAAATATTTCAGACTAACTGAAAACTGAAAATGATCAGAATTCACCAAAACCTGAATTCAATCTGAAATTAAATTTTTTGGGGGGTAAATAATATCAGCACATCACACAGGACTCACTCGCATGAGCATTCAAGAAAAGAAAAGCTGGGCAGATCCATTAGTGATAAAGCAGGCTCAGGAAATAATCAGTGAGAAATGAGTTACACCCTTCTGGGTTGAGTAATCAAGAGGTCCACTTCTGTATTACCCTAGTTTGGGCTAGCAGGAATTAAGCATTTCTGGAAGCCCTAGATATACAAAAGTCAACATGCGTCCATTGTCTTTTGGCTTTTCATACCTTTTATGTCTCCACATGTCAAAGAGAATCAGAATCTCATTGGTGAGAATTGAAAGGTCAAAACAATTAACTCGGGCGTCTTTATCCTGCAGATAGGATCTGGTGGCATGACATATTAGATGTAGATTGACTAAATCCAATACAACAAAGGTCTGGGCTAATAGGAAAGAACCAAGGCAGGTTTATTGAATAATGGTGCACAACCTTTGGGCTTCCAAAAGAGGCTTTCATGAAAAAAGTGAACAAACCTGCCTTGGATCATTCTATGCATCCGGCCTTTTATTGTAAAGGATTTTGTGAGTGAAATATACTCTGGGCTGGTGGTATTAGTGTGGTCTTCCTTATGTGCCCCCCCTGTGTCCTTGTCTGGATTTAATAAATGGGTAGAACCAAAACCATATGCTTTAATGGCACAAATAAACTTAAACTAGTTTTAATAGGCCAGAATAGGTGCTACAAATAAGTGTGGGATTTTTTTATTTCTAAAATAAAAGAATTTATTCAGATGGCATTGTGTCCGAAGAAAGCTAATGACAAAATTCATATTGAAGTTAAGTGCACATTAGAACATCATACATCTTTGTCTTGTCTAGGGTGTATGGATATATAAAATAGCAGGAAGATGGAAGTTTGTAGTTTAGTTTGTATTGCAATCCTGCTTTCATTTGCTCCTTGCACGATTTTACATTTTCTGTGAAATTCTTCTTAGACAGCAGTTTTCTATGGGACTATTCACTGAATCTATCTAGTTTTTTATTTATAGTAGACAGAATGGCATATCTCATAGTTGTAATATCACACACAGAGTGGTAAATGGGAGTGGCAGGAGGACAAGATTGAAGTAGAACTGTTCACGATAAAAACGTGGTTAAAATTTTGTATATATGGGTTTTTGGTTCAGAGAAATTTCTCCCATGTGATTGTTTTGGAAAAGCAATTCTGATGAAATCTGAAGTGACTGGGCAGCAATTGTCTCCAGTCGCTAGTAAAATACTGGGGAGGAATCTATCACTGTTCTCCATGGGCATCAGCCGACCAATCAGAGCACTATGATATGCAGATCCCATCTCTCACAAGACTGGTCTGGGAATATTCCCACATATTTGTCCTGATTTGCCTGTTTGCATTCCCTGATTGGTGGTGTGCAAACGCCAGGATAGGTGATCCTAACTTGCAGAGAATAGGGAAACAGCTATCTTAAAGGAGTTAATTTGAAAACCGAAGATACATATTCTTTTTAATGTTATGCTAAAGATAGGCGAAAATGGAAAACCAAATTTAAAAAAAAAAGAAATTAGAAAATAGAAAGTAGAAAACAAGCAGAGGTCCAGGATTCTGGAAGTACACATAAACGGATAGACAAGCAGAGGTCAGGAATATCAGATATACATAATGGTCAAAACAAAGCCGAGTCAGGAACAGGAATATAATTAATTTTTAATTGCACTCTAGCGTAACAGAAACCATGACAGGGCTCATACTACCAGGAAGAGGGAAATATAAATAGGATGAGCTTAAACACTATTGAATAGCATCATCACCCTGCGCCAAATCATACAAAGGATTGTGACTTGGGAACAGAGCAGAAAGTGTCTTATAATTCCGACCCTTTAATTTTTTTTTTATTAAAAATTCAGTGTTTTGCTGAATCCTGTAACTTAAAGGACACCTGCACTATGTGTATGGCTGCCATGATTAATTGGCACCTCTGCGACCATTGTAACATAAGAAACATGTTGAACATCCTATTCGGATGCAGGAAACCACCATGTGTTCTTCGTTCTCCATCAGGATGCCGTGTGGTGTTCTCCTGCATACGAGAAGAGATGCAGACCTTGAGGCTACCCCGAGACTGCAAATACCCCACTGTGTTTTAATAATCCACACCTTAACCCAATGGGTGGGGCATGAGGTGGTGGACAAATGCATGTCCATCCCTTCTTTAATTCCATAAAGCCCACACCTGCTGATTATGGGAGGGGTAAAAAAGGATAGTTTAATGTCCCCCTTTATTATAACTTTAGTAAGTCCCTCATATTTTTTTTTTTTTAAAGAGCTCAAACCTGCTGGAAATGGGTGACCTGTCCCCCCCATTACTTAATTGCTGGCCTTACTTTGACGCCCAAATGTGGGTGCGACGTAAGAACCAATGACAGATCCCCCACCCAGTATTGACCCCTTTATGTTTGTTTTTTTAAAGCAAGTGTTGGCCAGGCTTCACATTTGAATCATGAACCAAACCTAATGGCTAATTTTGCTTTTTTCATGATACATTCATATGACATTCATGAGTTACAGAATTTGGATGAATCATCAACTTTAAAAAAAAAAAAAGTACTGAGGAGTCTCAAAACTCCTATCTCAAAAAATGATGTCCACAAACAAAACTGAACTTTAAAAAAAAAAAAGGACAAAGTATTGAATATTTGAAAAGGCTTGCCCAGTAGATTTCCATGACTGCCCAGCAGGAGAGGGGTCATATAACTCTATCATCTGTGGTGTAGACATCACCTTAGCATTTATAAACAGTGGTGGGACCTAAGTGGGGAACTGATTTTTCTTATAATATATATATATATATATATATATATATATATATAAATAAATAAATAAAACAAGAGGGGGTTGGCTGCACTCACCTGAACATGCATAAATGGGGGTGCTGCTGGGGGCCAAATAATACAATACACAAGATCCAGCGCACTCACCTATCCACTAAACAGCAACTTCAATGTTGAAAGATTTTATTTGTTTTTTTAAAAACACCTAATCTAGGCAAAAATAATGGGGGTTTAGTTACATTATATGATCATACATTGCATAAGCCTGCCACAACGTCAATGTACCCCATCTTTGGCAGGTCCTACACTAACAGCCTAATGTCTGCTCTTACGAGATTAACCTAGTTGGGAAAAAAATTTCAACATTGAAGTTGCTGTTTAGTGGATAGGTGAGTGCGCTGTATCTTGTGTATTGTATATATATATATATGTGTTATGCTCAGCTTGCACTAAATTAGGCTGAATTGAATGAAAAGGTCAAATTTATTTTAAATTTGCATTATGTTTTATACACTTTTGATATGATTTTATGTAATTTGTTGACATAAATGTATTATTTCTTCCTATGTAGACATATCAGCAATTAAAAAGTAGAAATATCTAATTCTAATGAATCAAATAATCCTTGTATTATGTAACTTGGTTTTTGTTCACCGTTCCTAATTTTTCACAAATGTATTCATTACTTTGTTTTTGAGCTTTTTTGACTTTATCTTAGTACATCAATTTTGAGTTGACTAAGGTTATTCACTGAAGTGTGAATTGTTGAAAATTATAAGTTAATTAAAACAAGGTCATTAACTTAACTCTAATTTGTAGAGAGTTAAATGTGACTGGCAAACTTTAGACAAAAAATACCAGAATTGTGCAATGGGAAGGTAGTGGTATAAATGTGAGGAAGTTCGGTCAGTTTCTTAAAGCATCCACTGACGGTTTGTAGCAAGAAGCATTTCCTGGTGGCTAACTGACTTTTGGCAGTCTAACTGACACTGGACGTCCTCACACTCTGCATGAAGACATTGAGCATCAGAGAAATCCCCACAGGAAAGCATTGAAACAATGAGTTCATGGTGCTTGCTGTACATTATTATTATTTTATTATTTATATAGCGCCAACAAATTCCGTAGCGCTGTACAATGGGTGGACAAATTGACGCACAGGAACAGAGGTTGTTGAGGGCCCTACTCAATGAGCTTACATGCTAGAGGGACTGGGGTATAGTGTGTCATGGTACCTGTAATATCCACCTCAGAGGAGGTCAGGCATCAGGACATGGTCCCCCACATGGGGGCTTATACTCCTGGTCATTTCAGCATTTTCGTCCGTTTACACGCCGGCCGCGATATCTCCGCCCACTTTCATGACGCGACTCCCAATAGCCGACGTCATGACATCATTGACGTCACAGATCGCCAGAAACCACAAATCAGGACCTTTTGGGGGAGTGGTCACCAATTAAGGAGCCAAGGTATAAAAAGGAATCATTTGCAATAACTCATTGCCCGGTCTTGGTTCTAGCTTGGCTGGTCACTCAGTGCTCTTGGTTCCTTGTGATTATTTGGTTTTGACTTGGCTTTTTATCATCGTTCTTACCTTCTCCTACCCTTTGACCCGGCTTGTCTCTCGCTTACCTGTCCTCCAGTTCCCTCAACCTCGGCTTGTCTTTTGACCATTCTTTGTCTCCTCTACACGTTAGTCCGGCCATTCTAAGGTCCGGTATACATACCTTATCCTGTCTGCATTCTGCGTGTTGGATCCCTGTCACGATCCTGACATTACGACAGGGCAAATGGATCCTGCAGGTGCTAGCTCTCAGATTAGTTCCTCTGACTCTAGATTTGAGGCCATGGACCATAGAATGGACCAGATGGCTCTAGCCTTACAGTCTTTATTAGCACGTCCTAGTACTCCGCCTGAGGAGATGCGTACTACCACTATCAATCCTGTAAGCACAGGTTTAGAGTTAGCCACAGTGGGTGCCTCCTCTCGTGTTACTTCCCCTTTACGCTATGGTGGGTCACCCGATACGTGTCGAGGTTTTTTAAACCAGATAAGCATTCATTTTGAACTACAACCCCGAGCATACCCTACTGACAGGGCTAAGGTTGGATTTATAATAACATTACTAATAGGCAAAGCTCTTAGATGGGCTAATCCTCTATGGGAAAATGATAACCCTTTGGTGTACAATTATAATGATGTTGTCGCAGCTTTCAGGAGGACTTTTGACCCCCCAGGAAGGAAGGCCAATGCAGCCAGGTCACTGTTACGTCTTAAACAACAGAATAGAACCCTTGTGGATTATGCCCTAGAGTTCAGATCCTTGGCAGCAGAAGTCAAATGGAACGAACAGGCTTATATGGATGTATTTTTGAACGGGTTATCTGATGAGATTTTAGATGAGATTGCCACAAGAGAACTTCTGGAAAATTTGGAAGATTTAGTGTCGTTTATCTCCTGAATAGATGAATGTATGAGACAGAGGCAGAATACTCGGGAAAGAACCCATAGACCCTCTATAAGACTTGCCCCTTCCTTCAAGAATCCTGACTCCACAATCCTAGCCCTTCCTGAACCCATGCAAATAGGGACTACTCGCCTCTCCGAGGATGAGAGACAATACAGGAGAAGGGAGGGTCTTTGTTTATATTGTGGTCTAAGAGGTCACCTGCGCCTAAATTGCCCTACTCGGCCGGGAAACGCTCGCACCTAAGTTCCTCTAGAGGACGGGCCTTGGGTGTTTCGATCTTGTCCTCTATGTATAATTATAAAGACCATAGGCTTCTTATTCCTGTCTCTTTAGCTTGGGAAAGGGGAGTTATAACTATGATGGCTTTGATAGATTCCGGAGCAGCTGAAAGCCTTATAGATCAAGTTTTTGCCAATAAGCATTGTCTCCCATCTCAACTAAGAGATACACCCTTGGCCGTTGAGGCCATAGATGGTAGACCATTATCTGAACCAGTGATATTTCATGAGACTATACCCGTTAAGTTAACCATTGGTATCCTACACAAGGAAATTATGTCCCTCTTATTAATCTCCTCTCCTTCTGTTCCAGTGGTCCTTGGATTTCCCTGGCTAAAAAAACATAACCCTATCATTGATTGGGAACAAGGAGAAATAATATCTTGGGGGCCGGGTTGTAGGGAAGGATATTTGCTGGGGGTCACACCCGTCTGCTCAGTAAACACTCCTACCAACCCATCCCAACCTACAGACTTACAGATACCTTCTCAGTACCTGGATTTAAAGACAGTATTTGACAAGAGGAAGGCTGACACTTTACCTCCTCATAGGTCTTATGACTGTACTATTAAACTCTTGCCTGGTACTATGCCTCCCAGGGGTACGGTGTACCCTCTGTCCACTAAAGAAAATCTAGTGCTAGAGGAATATATAAAGGAGAATTTAGACAAAGGATTTATTAGGAGGTCTTCATCTCCGGCTGGGGCCGGCTTCTTCTTTGTGGAAAAGAAAGACGGTACCTGGCGGCCTTGCATAGATTATCGGGGCTTAAATAAGATAACCATTAGGAATGCATATCCCATTCCTTTAATTACAGAACTTTTTGATAGACTGAAGGGCTCCAAGATTTTTACCAAGTTATACTTAAGGGGAGCACATAACTTGGTAAGAATTAAACAGGGAGACGAATGGAAAACTGCTTTCAATACCTGTTGCGGCTATTATGAGTATACTGTAATGCCCTTCGGACTATGCAATGCACCAGCGGTCTTCCAAGATCTGATTAATGAGGTTCTTAGGGAATTTCAACATGAATGCGTTATAGTGTATTTGGATGATATACTAATACATTCTAGGGACCTTGAGACTCATCACAGACAAGTCAGAAGGGTATTACATAAACTTTTACAACATGGTTTGTATTGTAAATTGGAGAAATGTAGCTTTGATCAATCTCAGATAACTTTTTTAGGTTACGTAATTTCCAAGGACGGGTTTATGATGGACCCAATTAAACTAAAATCAATGCTAGATTGGCCGTTGCCTAAAGGACTCAAGGCCATACAGAGATTTATCGGTTTCTCTAACTATTATAGGTGCTTCATTAAAGGTTACTCTTCTATTATTGCTCCTATCACTAATATGACTAAACAGGGGGCTAATACCAAGACTTGCTCTACTGAGGCACTATCTGCTTTCGAAACGCTCAAAAATACTTTTCCTTCAGCACCAATATTGGTCCATCCTGATACCTCATTACCTTTTTTACTCGAGGTAGACGCATCTGAGACGAGTATAGGGGCAGTCTTATCCCAAAGACAGAGTTTAGATAAACCATTGCACCCATGTGGTTTCTTTTCCAAAAAAATGTCAGATACGGAAAGAAGATATGATATTGGAGATGGAGAACTACTGGCGATTATAAAGGCATTAAAGGAATGGAGACATTTGTTAGAGGGGACTGTGACGAAAGCAATCTCGCCACATTGCATTGGAGAAGCCTGGTTGCTCGCCCGTCTGCCTTTGGATTATGGCCCCATGTTAAAAGACTTTGTTTCCCCTGCAGAAAAGACTTATTCGTGCTTTTCTGCCCGGTGTTCGGTAGATTTATGACTAGACCACCTGGGAGCTGGAGTGTGCCGGCAATTAGCCTCCCAGAAGCTGCGGTTAACCGCAGCTTAATTGACGAATACTGGATGGCCGCCATTCGTATAACGAATACGAGGTCGCGGCCATTTTAAACACGCGAACGCACAGTGGTGTTTGACGCCTAACTCATTGAACTAAAAACGGACACAGTTTGGTGCAAACACAGCTGAAGCTGCCGACCTCCCTTCTTGTTCGGTGAAAGTGCACGAATGGCCCGGTGTTCGGTAGTTGTACCTGACTGCACTATACCCCAGATAGGAATCCCATGGAGCTCATTCGTATGAGAACTGACTTTGTAAAGACTTTGGCTCCATGGCGATTAAACTGTATTCGTGTGGTCTGAGCGCCATTCGCTTAATAATGTGCGCTCAGACCTGAGCTATCTGGGGATATGTTAAATGTATATCTTTACTGTAACTGTTCCAACATAGTGTATTTTAATAGTAATTCATGTATTGGTATCCCCACATGCATAATGGCGATTTGCCTTTGTCCTGGGAAATAATTGAATTACTTCTCAATTATCTCCAGGGCAGAGGGGAGGAAGCCAGGATGCATTGTGGGAATATAATGTGACTGTGTGTCCTGTTTGGCTGATTGTCTGTCTTTTGTCACAGTCTCCCATTTGTCCCCTAGGGGAGTGTCCACCAGGTGGGAGACCTGCATAAATACTGGGCAGGTAGCCCTCATTAAACAGACCACTGCTTGACCCTCAACACGGAGCCTTGTCTCGTCTTTGGGGGGATTTACTGAATGCTGATAGAGACTGATTGCTAGGAATGTGATTCGTATGGTTCCAGTTCGTGAGTTTGGAGTGTTACATTGTATGCCGTTCGGGAGTTTGGAGCATTCCCTTACATGTGGTTCGTGAGTTTGGTGTTCTACAGTAGCTGTGCCTGCATCTCTGAAAGGGGACGATCGCCTAAACGGTTTTAACCCCTTGGGTGCTGAAACGGTCCATTACAGGGGCTTTACACCCTGTTACCATTTTGACGGACCACAAAAATGTATCCTACATTGGAGAGGCCAAAAGATTGTCCGCCATACAAGCACATTGGTCGTTGTTCCTTATTCATTTCAATTACTTGCTCACATACAGACCTGGTGCTAAAAACACCGAAGCAGACGCGTTGTCCCGCCAACATGAACCTACTACGGTTACGGAAAATGCTTTGTCTCCTATTGTTCCAAAACAAAATATTATTGCTAATACGAATGTCAAAATACACTCTCCGTTGCTTTCAGATATAGAGAAGGAACAATATCTAGCTCCAGAACATACTCCTGAGGGACGGTATTTCGTTTCCCCTAAGTTCCAAGTAGACGTGCTTCGCTGCTTTCATGATAGTAAAGTTGCTGGACATCCCGGCATACACAAGACATATTCTCTGATTTCTAAAGACTTCTGGTGGCCTAATCTATGTAAGGATATAAAGGATTTTGTCAGGGCATGCGATATATGTGTAAAGAATAAACTACCGCATACACTCCCTTGTGGCTTATTGCAACCCTTAGACATACGCAACAAACCTTGGGCCAGTTTGGCTATGGATTTCATTGTTGATTTATCGGTTTCCAATAAACATACAGTTATTCTCACAGTGATCGACCGGTTTACCAAAATGGCTAATTTCGTTCCTTTGCCTAAACTTCCCTCCTCGCCCAAATTGGCCGAGATATTTGTGAAGGAAATTTTTCGCTTACATGGTATTCCCACTGAGATCGTGTCGGACAGAGGTTCCCAGTTTGTTTCTCGCTTTTGGAAGTCCTTCTGTTCCCAGTTGGGCATCAAGCTGAATTTTTCATCTGCCTATCACCCACAATCCAACGGGGCAGCGGAACGCACCAACCAAAAGATTGAACAATATTTACGTTGTTTTATTTATGAACACCAAGACGATTTGGTCGGTGTAATTCCTTGGGCAGAGTTTGTGCACAACAATCTTGTTTGTGATTCCACTTATAATAGCCCCTTTTTCTTGAATTATGGCTTTCATCCTACTGTTCTTCCGTCGGTATCGCCTTCTCACGGTATACCTTCGGTTGATGTACATGTTGCCAATCTGAGAAAGTTGTGGGATCAGACTCGGCGAATTCTTACTCGTAGTTCCGCGGTGTTCAAGCTACACGCTGATAGACATAGACTGTCTTTTCCCCGGGTGATAGGGTGTGGTTGAGTACCAGACACATCCGCTTGAAAGTCCCTTCCATGAAGTTTGCCCCGCGTTACATTGGACCTTACAAGGTTTTAAGGAGGATTAACCCGGTTGCTTATCAGCTGGATCTGCCTCCTGCCCTGCGCATCCCTAACTCCTTTCATGTCTCTTTGTTGAAGCCTCTTGTTTGTAACAGATATTCTTCCCTGGCTTCTTCTCCCCCTTCTTCTCCCCCTTCGGTCCAAGTTGAAGGTCAGGAAGAATATGAAATCAAGTCTATTCTTGATTCTTGTATTACTCGGGGGAGGTTGCAATATCTCGTGGACTGGAAGGGTTATGGTTCTGAAGAAAGGTCTTGGGTGCTTCATGGGGATATCCATGCCCCTCGTCTTCTTCGGGCATTTCATGCTCGGTTTCCATCTCGCCCCTGTCCCATCTGCCCGGTGGGCGTGTCTGAGAGAGAGGGTACTGTCATGGTACCTGTAATATCCACCTTAGAGAAGGTCAGGCATCAGGGCATGGTCCCCCACATGGGGGCTTGTACTCCCGGTCATTTCAGCATTTTCGGCCGTTTGCACGCCGGCCGCGATAGCTCCGCCCCCTTTTATGACGCGACTCCCAATAGCCGACGTCATGACGTCATTGACGTCATTGACGTCACGGATCGCCAGAAACCACAAATCAGGACCTTTTGGGGGCGTGGTCACCAATTAAGGAGCCAAGGTATAAAAAGGAATCATTTGCAAAAACTCATTGCCCTGTCGTGGTTCTAGCTTGGCTGGTCACTCAGTGCTCTTGGTTCCTTGTGATTATTTGGTTTTGACTTGGCTTTCTATCATCGTTCTTGCTACCTTCTCCTACCCTTTGAAACAGCTTGTCTCTCGCTTACCTTTCCTCCAGTTCCCTCGACTTCGGCTTGTCTTTTGACCATTCTTTGACTGGGGGAAAGACTAACGGAGAGGGGAAGGGAGTTCCACAGAAAAGGTGCAGCCCTGGAGAAGTCATGGAGGCGAGCATCAGATGTGGGAGTATGGATAAAGGATAGACGTAGGTCTTTGGCAGAGCACAGGGACCCAACGGGACATACCTGTGTATTAGGGAGGATAGGTAGGTTAGAGCAGCATTATTTAGGGACTTGTAAGCAAGCATTAGACCCCTCCCTCCAATGGAAGATGTCAGAAGAGTTACTACAGTGTAAGGCAGTTCTCCACAATCCTCTTCTCAAGACTCACCTAACAGTCCAGGATTAAGGGATTACTCGGGTTTATCTAGGGTGTTTAAAAAAAACAAACAAAAAACAACTAAAACAACTAAAACACCTCTAGGAGAAGCACTGATGTAAGTAATGCAGATTTGTATTCCTTACACTATACGATCCTTTTTAACTGTTTCCCCTATAGTTTATTCAATATGCTAAATAAGGTGAATTGTCCAGGGAATTATACGTTTTGGGCAAAATAATTAAATGTGAAATTTTTTCCCCCAGTTTAGCTCTTGTTTATTTTGTTAATAATAATTTGCTGTTATTATCTTGTTAATTCTCACGTTTTATTTTTTTCAGTTTACGGAACAAACCCCCTTTTCTGTTGAATTCAAGGTTGATTAAAGGAAGATTCACTTCCATGTGATTTTTTTTATATTATATAGAATGGACTAGGATGCACTCTCAAAGGACAATTTGTTTGTATTGGATTTTTTTCACACATGACATGACCAAATAACATGTTGCAAAGCACGATGGTGCAAACGTTTTTTTTCCTAAAGCTTTTCATTTGGAATAGAATTTACCCCTTTGTTAGATGATATCTACAGGACTGACCCTTTTGAAATGCTTTATAGAAGGATTTAAGTTTGCTTACATAATGCTAGCCATGAAAATTTCATATCCAATACTTCAAGAGACTTTTAAGGATTAAACATTGCAAAGGACGACGGAGCATGGACAGATGCTTTGAGCAAAACACCAGTTAACAAAACATTGGTTCTTGTCAGTTTCTGTAACTATCAACATAACTGCCTTTCCCTCCACACAGATTCGGGGGAAAAATACCAGAGTTGTCTTTCTTTGTGGTTTTAGGCTAACATTGTGCACTTTTTGTCACAAATAATATATCTTTATTTATTTGCTATTTATTTATCTATATATCATTTTCTTCAGGGATCAGAGTTTAGTAATAAAAAAAACCACAAGCTATAATTGCAGCTTTAAAACTCATTTAAAAAAATCCCATTTCATATCACTCCATTAGCAATTCCTTGTTAGTGATTCCTCACACCTTATATTTCCATTCCGTTGGCTAGTTACGACCATTTACACATGTGTTTTAAGTAGTTAATTCAAAAGAAGAACAAAGCAAATTCTTCAGTTGTGCAACAAAAAGGAAAAATATTCCTTCTTCACTACAAAAATGTCATATCTTTTTTTCTTAGCTCAACAATATATTACCAAGTATATAAATAATTAAATCCTTGAATATTTTTTTCAGATAGAAAATTAAACTTTTTTGTTCGTATAATAAAAATGATTTCCTCTGCTCTTGGTTAAATCCCCTTTTCTCAATCATCAAGTAATGACACATTGTCCTTTGTACAGTTCTGTTAATGAAAAGGCTACCAGAGAATGGTTTTGCACTGATACTGTATATAACACATTGTTTCCTAACTAAACAGTCAATGTTCTAAACTTTATAAACATGAATGGTGATTTAGAGTGAAGTGCTGTATATTGTGTTTTGTATAAATTGCCCCTTTTGCTGATGCAAGCGTAGATGCGTGCTGTTTATCTGCTTTTTAATCCCATTTTGTGTGGTGTAAGAGCACTTTTTTCAATAAGTACTGTAATGTTGTATGTCAGGACCCAGTAGATTTGGATGTCTAGCAATGATGTGTCTGTCTGTCCTCAGCATTTCCTTCGGGATATCAGAAGAGGAAAGAGGCAAAATTAAAGGGTCACTTCAAGCATAGTATCCAGTACCGCCCCCTCTGAAGCGGTTGTGATGTTTGGAGTACTCGGCACTGCTCCCCGGTAATAGGCAAATCCATTTTTAATGGTTTGCTCTGATTTCTGGTCGCACCAGGCACAAGACTTCTGTAATGGTGGCTGAATCACATCGGGCTTCTGCACAGCAGTAGAAGCATGATACCGATCCTGCCACTCATTCATTGGCTGAGAGCACCAGCTGATTGCTCTCAGCCAATAAATGAGCACATGTGCACAGAATATGCACAGCGTTGACATTAGAAGGACTGAAACTCTCATTCTGGAATGGCTAATAACACTGTTGGAGGTGGAGTTACATGCAGGTAGACCAAATATCTCTGTTTGTATCTCTGTTTTGTCTCTGTTTTACTATGACCACTTGAAAACACTTTAATGATGGCAGCCACGAATCATGATTGCTGCCTGAGAGCAGTAAACTCTCAATTTCAATTGAGATTTCAGCCCCCCCCTGAACAAATATGTCCATGTGCTTCATCATGAAGGAAGCAAATATAAGCATGAATACTTTTGTGCATGCCTGTATGTGCCTGTGTGTATGTGTTTTTGTTTGCATGCCTGTGTATATGTGTCTGTGTTTCTGTGTTTTGGTGCCTGCCTGTCAGGTGTGTTCATGTGAGTCGGTTTGTTTTATTAAATCCAAGATTAACATAAACAATCTCTGTCATTGCAAAAAAAATTCAAAAAAAATATAAAACAAATCATGTTTTAACATGCATTATTGTACATAAAAGCATGCCCGTGGTTGTAGAGACTCGACCTGTTGTCTTTTCTCTTAAAACAATTAACAAGCAATTTTTTCCCCATATATACACCTCATTATTTACACACATACCTGGTATGAAGGTGTTATGACAATATGGAAAAGTGAAGAGAATCTTTAGAGTTACAGAAAGGTGAACTGAGGACTTTCACGTGGAATAGCTGAGGTCCTGTGTTTTCCTTATAAGTCGTGTCTTAAAATGTGCTGCACCTATTATTAGTATTGTCTCGCATCCCTGTACCTGTCCGAGAGGCTTTCAGTCTGCATAAAGTGACAATTTGCTGCCTACAGTGAGCAAATGCAGCCTCTCCATCATGGTCAATTTCACCCACCTCATGAATCTTCGTCTGCAGATAAAGTCAAAGTGCTACTAAATCTTCCCTTAAAACTTGTGTGCTGCAGTCCAGAAAAAGATGAAGTCTACAATTTATTGTGTATTTTTGCTGCTTATGTAAAGGTGAAAGTTTCTCACAAGCAATGCAGTCAGCGTGTCCGTAATCCAATGTTTCATTCTGTGACCGCCTTTCATTTAAGGGGTGCCCTGGCACCAACATGTCGTCATGACAACAGAACATGAAGGCCTTAGTTAAACAGCTGTCCAGTGGACAAAATAATAAAAACAAAATAAATAAAAGGAATAATTAGCAATAATGATTTTGTTGAATTATATTTTTGATGCTTTAAGCATGGATAATCATAAAAAAATAAAAATAAAAAGCAAACTATCGTAAGTACATAAACAGGGTTATTTACTAAATTGAGAATTAAGTAAATTCAAAATAAAATCCTAAATGTAAGAGACTCCCTCTGTACTTGTAAACTATCAGGTGTAAAAAATAGAAAGTTTAGAAAAGTACAAAAGTGAGAATTTAACGTGAAATTCAGTTTTAAGATCAGACTAGCTAAATTGGAAAAAGTCAGCTAAGGTTTAGTCACCTTAAATTTTAAATTCACTTTGATTTTACTTTTAACTCTGTTTAATTTGTTACAATTCAGTGAATTATTTTTAAAATAATATGATAATAAAATAGTAAGTATTTTTAAGAGAAGTATACACTGATCAGCCACAACATTAAAACCACTAACCTGTGAAGTGACTAACATTCATTATATTGTTACAATGACACTTGCCAAAGGGTGGGATATATTAGGCAGCAAGTAAACAGTCACTTCTTGAATTTCATGTGTTGGAAGCAGGAAAAATGGGCGAGCAAAAAGATCTGAATGACTTTGACATGGGTCAAAAAGTAACGGGTAGAAAATTGGGTCAGACCATCTCCTACACGGTTGTGGGGTGTTCCTGTATGCAGTGGTTAATACCTACCAAAGGTAGTGCAAGAAAGGATAACCAGTGAATTGGCATCAGGGGTGCCCTTAGTTTATTGATGCTCATAAAAAGAGAAGGCTAGCCTGTGTGAAGGTGTTATGACAATATGGAAAAGTGAAGAGAATCTTTAGAGTTACAGAAAGGTGAACTGAGGACTTTCACGTGGAATAGAGGTCCTGTGTTTTCCTTATAAGTCGTGTCTTAAAATGTGCTGCACCTATTATTAGTATTGTCTCGCATCCCTGTACCTGTCCGAGAGGCTGTCAGTCTGCATAAAGTGACAATTTGCTGCCTACAGTGAGCAAATGCAGCCTCTCCATCATGGTCAATTTCACCCACCTCATGAATCTTCGTCTGCAGATAAAGTCAAAGTGCTACTAAATCTTCCCTTAAAACTTGTGTGCTGCAGTCCAGAAAAAGATGAAGTCTACAATTTATTGTGTATTTTTGCTGCTTATGTAAAGGTGAAAGTTTCTCACAAGCAATGCAGTCAGCGTGTCCGTAATCCAATGTTTCATTCTGTGACCGCCTTTCATTTAAGGGGTGCCCTGGCACCAACATGTCGTCATGACAACAGAACATGAAGGCCTTAGTTAAACAGCTGTCCAGTGGACAAAATAATAAAAACAAAATAAATAAAAGGAATAATTAGCAATAATGATTTTGTTGAATTATATTTTTGATGCTTTAAGCATGGATAATCATAAAAAAATAAAAATAAAAAGCAAACTATCGTAAGTACATAAACAGGGTTATTTACTAAATTGAGAATTAAGTAAATTCAAAATAAAATCCTAAATGTAAGAGACTCCCTCTGTACTTGTAAACTATCAGGTGTAAAAAATAGAAAGTTTAGAAAAGTACAAAAGTGAGAATTTAACGTGAAATTCAGTTTTAAGATCAGACTAGCTAAATTGGAAAAAGTCAGCTAAGGTTTAGTCACCTTAAATTTTAAATTCACTTTGATTTTACTTTTAACTCTGTTTAATTTGTTACAATTCAGTGAATTATTTTTAAAATAATATGATAATAAAATAGTAAGTATTTTTAAGAGAAGTATACACTGATCAGCCACAACATTAAAACCACTAACCTGTGAAGTGACTAACATTCATTATATTGTTACAATGACACTTGCCAAAGGGTGGGATATATTAGGCAGCAAGTAAACAGTCACTTCTTGAATTTCATGTGTTGGAAGCAGGAAAAATGGGCGAGCAAAAAGATCTGAATGACTTTGACATGGGTCAAAAAGTAACGGGTAGAAAATTGGGTCAGACCATCTCCTACACGGTTGTGGGGTGTTCCTGTATGCAGTGGTTAATACCTACCAAAGGTAGTGCAAGAAAGGATAACCAGTGAATTGGCATCAGGGGTGCCCTTAGTTTATTGATGCTCATAAAAAGAGAAGGCTAGCCTGTGTGAAGGTGTTATGACAATATGGAAAAGTGAAGAGAATCTTTAGAGTTACAGAAAGGTGAACTGAGGACTTTCACGTGGAATAGAGGTCCTGTGTTTTCCTTATAAGTCGTGTCTTAAAATGTGCTGCACCTATTATTAGTATTGTCTCGCATCCCTGTACCTGTCCGAGAGGCTGTCAGTCTGCATAAAGTGACAATTTGCTGCCTACAGTGAGCAAATGCAGCCTCTCCATCATGCAGAAGAGTTACTGTAGCTCAAATTGCTGAAAAACTTAATTCTGGCCATGATAGAATGGTGTGCATCACAGTTTGCTGCGTATGAGGCTACATATGCACAGACCACTTAGAGTGATAGCCCCATGATAACCACAGCTAAAAGTGAATCAAATTATATTTCAGATCAGGTGAATGGTCTGGGAGTGTATGTATCAGTTACGTACTTAAGACATGGCAGCAGGATGGACTATAGGATGAAGGCATGCCGGTGGAGGCGGTGTTATGCTCAGGACAATGTTCTGCTGGGAAACCTTGGGCCTGGCACCCTGGCATTCATGTGGATTTTATTTGAAACATACCACTTACCTGGAGATTGTTGCAGACCATACGCCTTCATCTCAATGATGATCTCTCATGGCAGTGGCCTCTTTCAGGAGGATAATGCAAGGACAAGATCCA
Organism: Pelobates cultripes; assembly: GCA_933207985.1. Lineage (NCBI taxonomy): Eukaryota > Metazoa > Chordata > Amphibia > Anura > Pelobatidae > Pelobates > Pelobates cultripes. Next base: position 12,884,839 of record OW240912.1, read on the forward strand.
TTGATAAATAGCTTTTGCCCGAAATGTTTGTATTGATACTTGTTCTTCTAATTAAAGCTTTAGCACTTGTTGCACATACTTATGCACTTACCTCCTTTTTATCATAAACTTTGTGTGCCAAAAATATTTAGGTTTTAGGAACATGACAAAGAGTACAAGGTATTGCCTTGACCTCCAAATTCCCCAGATCTCAATCCGGTTGAGCTTCTGCAGGAAGTATTGGAACAACAAATACGATCCATGGAGGCTCCACTGTTAAACTTGTAGGATTTAAAGGATCTGCTGATAATGTTTTGGTACCAGATCTCACAAGATATGCTCAGAGGTCTTGTGGAGTCCATGCCTCAATGCATCTGAGCTGTTTTGGCAGCATCAGCAGGACCTACATGATAATGTTGGTAAGATAGCTAGTGTCACGATAGTGACCCCTTCACACAGATGGTAACCCAGAAGGGACGTATACCGGACCTTAGGGTGGCCGGACTTAACGTCAAAGAATAGTCAAGAAAAAGCCGAGGATCAAGGGAGTACGGAAATCGGGATAAACGAGAAAGCCAAGCCAAAAGTCGGGGAGCCAGATAGGAGAATAGTCAGAACGAAAGCCAAGGGTCAAAATACCAGAAAAAACAGCTAAACAGAATAAGAGCACTAGGGGAACAATCAAGAACCACACTAGGGCACTGAGGGGTGGACAGGGATGCCCTTTTATACTAATGTGTGTGTCACTTTAAAGCCACGCCCCCAAAAGGTTCGGGAGCGTGGCCGCGTTTGAATTTTCGCGGCAAAATCATTATGACGTCGGCGCGCATGCGCCGCGTCATAAAACGGATTTTGCCGCGAGCGGGCAGCGTCCGAGAGGCTGCGCCGCCCCCCGGAAGCAGCCGGGGAAACTGCCGTGCCGCGCGGGATCGGCGGACACAGGTAAGGTATCGTCACAGTACCCCCCCCTCGAGGACCGCCCCCAGGGCTGGCAGGACAGGGTCCGTGAGAACGACGCCTATCAAAGGAACGGACTAGGCGAGGCGCGTGCACGTCCGAGGCATCCACCCATGACCTTTCCTCGGGACCGTACCCCTTCCAATCCAACAGATACTGGAGCCGACCTCTAGAGATACGAGAGTCTAAAATAGATTTAACCTCGAATTCGTTTTGGCCATCAATGGGCGTAGAAAGAGGAGACCTGGGCTTACGAGTAAAGCGATTACAAATCAAAGGTTTCAGAAGAGAAACATGAAAGGAATTGGGTATCCTCATATTAGCTGGTAGATCCAGGCGATAACAGACTGGATTAATCCGTTGGAGGATCCTGAAAGGACCAATGAATCGCGGAGCAAATTTCATAGAGGGGACTCGTAATTTAATATTGCGTGTACTTAACCACACTCTATCTCCCACTATAAAATTCGGAGCATTCTTGCGCCGAGTGTTCGCTTTACTTTTTTGAGCATCGGCCTTATGAGTCAGGATACGCTTGACCCCTATCCAAGTTTCTTTCATATTCCTTACAGTATAGTCAACACTTGGCACTGCCGAGGATGAAAAGGAACTCGGAAGAGTAGTAGGGTCAAAGCCATAATTTATAAAAAAGGGGCTATGTTGTGTTGATTCGTGAACCCAGTTATTGTGGGCGAATTCAGCCCAAGGGAGTAACTCCTTCCAATCATCTTGGTGATCGGAGATAAAGCAACGAAGGTACTGTTCTAGTGACTGATTCATTCTCTCAGTAACTCCGTTGGATTGGGGATGGTATGAAGAAGAGTGGTTAAGTTTGATACCTAACTGATCACAAAACGCCTTCCAAAACCTGGAAAGAAACTGTGAGCCTCTGTCAGAGACTACGTCTGTAGGGATACCGTGTAAACGAACCACCTCCCTTATGAATATCGTGGCCAGTTCTGAGGATGAAGGAAGTTTAATTAAAGGGACTAGGTGGGTCATTTTGGAAAATCTATCGATGATAGTTAGAATCACCCGGTGATTTTTTGAAGGTGGTAGGTCTACTATGAAATCCATGGCGATACTTGACCAGGGCATTTCGGGAATAGGTAACGGCATGAGGAGGCCTAAAGGGCGACTTTTAGGAGACTTATTAGAGGAACAGATGTTACAGGCTAGGACATACTCTCGAACGTCCTTCTTGTAAGAAGGCCACCAGAATTGCTTTTCAAGTAGTGCTTCTGTTTTATGGATACCGGGATGACCGGCAATCTTGGAGTCGTGTACCAAGGATAGGATTCGTCTTCTATAATTGAAAGGTACGTATAATTTCCCCTGAGGGATAGTCATGGAGTTGTGGTTTTGACATTTAGACAATACTTCTATTAAGCTAGAAGAGATTTTAGTACATACTGTGGCAACTATTTGTGAAGTAGGGATTATGGAAGATAAATGGGTTACTGGAGGAGATAGGTGCTCATGTTGCCGAGATAAGGCATCTGCTTTCGTATTCTTAGAACCGGGTCTGTATGTCACTATGTAGTTAAAACGTGTTAGGAACAAAGACCAATGAATCTGCCTGTCAGACATTCTTTTAGCTTCTCCAAAATAGGAAAGATTCTTGTGATCAGTGAGGATGATGATCGGTTCAGATGTCCCCTCTGATAGATGCCGCCATTCTTTGAGTGCTGAAATGATAGCCAACAATTCCCTATCACCTATATCGTATCTTCGTTCTGTTTCCGTCAGTTTTTTAGAAAAATAGCCACAGGGATGCAGGGGTTGATCATTCGAGGATCTCTGAGAGAGTACAGCCCCTATCCCTGTCTCTGAAGCATCCACTTCTAACAAAAAAGGATGCAAAGGATTAGGGTGACTTAACACCGGGGCTGAAGAAAAGGCTAGCTTCAATTTTTCAAAGGCTTCCTTAGCTTTGGTACTCCACACCGTATGACTTCTATTCTTTTTTGTCATAGCGGTAATAGGAGCTGTAATAGAGGAAAATCCTCTGATAAACTTTCTATAGTAATTAGCAAACCCCAGGAAACGTTGGATGGCTTTAAGTCCAATGGGTAGGGGCCAATTTAAACTTGCTTCTAGTTTTTTAGGTTCCATTTGAAAACCGGAACCTGAAATTATGTAACCCAAGAAATTAACCTTCTCTACGTCAAATAAACATTTTTCTAATTTACAGTAGAGTCCGTTTTTTAATAATTTGGATAAAACTATTCTAACGTGTCTATGGTGTTCCTTGATATTCTTAGAGTAGATGAGTATGTCATCTAAATATACAACAACAAACATTTGTAGACAGTCCCTTAATACATCGTTTATGAAATCTTGAAAGACTGCTGGAGCGTTGCATAAGCCGAAGGGCATAACCCTATATTGATAATGGCCATAGCGAGTATTAAAGGCCGTTTTCCACTCATGTCCCTTCTTAATTCGAACTAGATTATAAGCTCCCCGTAAATCTAGCTTAGTGAAAATGGTAGCACCCTTTAACCTATCAAAAAGCTCAGTAATGGGGGCGGGGCCTGGCTGCCAACCTGAATGGACGCATGCAGAATGTGCTCCGTATGAAAAGCTCCAAAAGTGCCCTAATTACGAACTGTTACCTGATCAAAATCAGATACCTGAAGATTGGTAACAAGCTGACTTCATCTCTGCAACACCAGGCAGCTTTGTAGATGCAAAACGAGCAGCATAGCCTTGAAGCACAACTGCGGCCTACAAGGGGGGCTGGCGTGGAAGAAGCGGCCGATCTTCCTGCTGGCAATCCTGCTGACAAACGAGAACGCAGCAAGAGCTCCCTTCCCCCCCCCCTTGCCGGCGGGGGTTATCCCGGCTCCAGCACTCACACCGTATTCCTAACCACCCACTGGCCCGCCGACCCAGCACACGTTCATGAGGGACGAATTGGCGGGAGCCAAGATGGCGGGCGCAGGTCCTAATAACATGCCACGAGGCCCGAGGGAAGAGACTCTCACAAAGCTGGATGCAATATTCAAGGCATTCTGGTGCAGGCTCGAAGAGAGGCAACAGCGTGCTGGCATGCAAGGCTACGCACCTCCGGCGGCTGATTCAAAGTGCCAAAATAAGCATGCACCGGGGGCCCATAAACGGGTAACCCCCACACTGCGACCACACACCACCGGGGTCTCCCGTTACTCATCACCCACACAAGCACTGACTCACACTAAGAAGCGGAGGACAGTCCGCAATCCAGCTGTAGCAGTCCCACATCGAAGCAACCACAGGAGGAGACCCACTACAGCACAGGCGACTCACCTAAAGTGCCACATCCAGCTGCAGCCCAACAGGCAAATCATTACAGCATTGCTGAAAGCGAAGAGGTCGGCTGGACACTACCGCCAACCACACAACACGAACCCTTTGAGGGATCTTGTACATCACGAGGCAAAGCACCAAGGAGGAGGGTCGCTGTCCCAGGCTATGGCCAACACCATACCACAAGCTTGCACTCACCGGAGCTCACCAGGGACAGACAAAGCCTTGCACCCTCCCTGCCTGACTGGACGTTTCGCTGATCGGGACTTTGTAGACACACTAAAAGGCATCGGTTAGTGGCAAATACAGGGCCTTGCGCTGCCACAGGCCTCTCGCTACGCTAGGCCACACATAGCAGCACCTAAATTAGCTAGCCTAGCTCGATATATAACACATATGGTTGAACAGGAACCCAGTGCCGTTATTACGCTCCATTGTTTTATATTGTTTTACCTTGTTTATATGTTAGTCATACGACATTGCACCAATAGTATTTTCAATCTACCACAATTAGCCGGGGCTGTTTAATAGGTGTCAGAGGCCAGTGGTATACTAACATATACCTTCTCAGCTCTCAGTTGTAGATCCATAGTTCAGTATGTTTAATCACACCCATAAAATTGTGCACTCTCCTCACAGGCTAAGACACCGTCTAGACATATGTTCCTAGAATGATGATTGCTGCCAACATGGCATCTCAAGCCCGTAAAAACCTAGCTTGCAATACTCTCTACTATTATTATAACCTGTATTATGTGAAGCCTGCTTCTTATTTTATTAGTTATCGTTTTGGATATAACTCTGTGTCAAGCATTAATAACCCAAAAAATGTGCAAAGTTTTTTCCCCAGCCTAATTACTGTGAATCTATGTTTAACGCTGCATGTTCTAGCTGTTGTGGCAGGATGTGCTATATGTGATTTTTCCATGCACAAATAAAATAAAGAAAAAAAAAAAAGCTCAGTAATGAGCGGAATAGGATATGCATTTCGTATTGTTATTTTATTTAATCCCCGATAATCGATGCAGGGTCTCAGGTCACCTTCCTTTTTGGAAACAAAAAAAAACCCTGCACCAGCCGGGGAGGATGATTTGGTAATAAAACCCTTCTTCAAATTCTCTGTGATGTACTCTTCAAGTACTTTGTTTTCTGTCACAGAGAGGGGATACACGGTACCCCTAGGGGGCATAGTACCAGGCAACAAATCAATAGCGCAGTCATAAGAACGATGGGGTGGTAATTTGTTTGCTTCCCTTTGTTCAAAGACTGCCTTGAGATCCCGATATGGTTCGGGTACTTGAGTGGTTAATGGTTCCATGGTAGGAACGTTGAGGAGTCCTATAGGTTTAACTCGACTGATACACTCCTTAAAACAAGAATCACCCCATTTTACAATCTCTTTCCTCTCCCAGTTAATTAGAGGATTATGCTTGGTAAGCCAAGGAAACCCAAGTATAATCGGAAAGGTGGGAGAAGGTATTTGCTGTAGGATTATGGTTTCTTTATGCAACGAACCTACAGTCAAGACTAAGGGTTTGGATTCTTGAGTAATAAAAGGAATGGATAATGGTCTACCATCTATGGCCTCAACGGCCAAGGGTGTTGATCTTTCTCGAAATGGGAGGTTGTGATGTTGGCCGAAAGTACGGTCAATAAAGTTCTCAGCTGCCCCAGAGTCTATTAGCGCAGAAGTAGTTATTAACTTTCCCTCCCATTCTATAGTTATCGGTAGAAGAAGCCTGAGTTCTTTCCTATCTTGGAAGGAGGACATACACGTTACACCCAAGGCCTGTCCTCCTTGAGGGCTTAGGCGTTGGAGTTTTCCGGCCGGCTTGGGCAGTGTAGGCGGGTATGTCCTCTTTTCCCACAATACATACAAAGTCCCTCCCTTCGTCTATATTGTCTCTCAGGTTCAGGCAACCGTGTGGCTCCCAGTTGCATGGGTTCTGCTGGAGCGACAGTGGTTTCCTCAGATGAAGGAAACGTTAATGCCAGGCGTTCCGGCATACGCCTAGGTCTATCCCTGGTGTTTTGTCTATGTCGGAGACGTTCGTCTATATGTGCTAGATATGTAATTAATTCCTCCAACACATTAGGGAGGTATCGGGTGGCTACCTCATCTAAAAGTTTATCAGAAAGTCCATTCATGAACACATCTACAAAGGCCTGCTCATTCCATCTGACCTCTGCAGCATGAGTGCGAAATTCTACGGCATAGTCCACCAGGGAACGAGACCCTTGTCTCATTCCTAATAGGGTTTTAGCAGCATTGGTACGTCTTCCAGGGGGATCAAATGTTCTCCTAAAGGCTGCGACAAACTCTGTGTAGTTGAAAACTATGGGATTGTCGTTTTCCCACAATGGATTGGCCCAAACTAGTGCTCTATCGACTAACAATGTTATAATATAACAAATCTTTGCTCTATCAGTAGGATACGCCCTAGGATGAAGTTCAAAGTTAATACTAATCTGATTGAGGAAACCCCGACAACCCTTAGGATCACCTCCATTACGGAGAGGGGATGTGGCATGGGCAGAAGACCCCCCTGCCGCCATCTCTAAATGAGGTTCCTGGGGTCTATGACCCGGGATATGGTCCTCTGGCTGTAGATGTGCAGTCCGAGCTAACAAGGTCTGAACAGCTACAGCAAACTGGTCCATATGATGGTCCAGTTCCTCAAACCGATTATCAGGAACCGGGCCATGAGGATTAGCACCTGCAGGGTCCATGGCCCTAGTGTAATGTCACGATAGTGACCCCTTCACACAGATGGTAACCCAGAAGGGACGTATACCGGACCTTAGGGTGGCCGGACTTAACGTCAAAGAATAGTCAAGAAAAAGCCGAGGATCAAGGGAGTACGGAAATCGGGATAAACGAGAAAGCCAAGCCAAAAGTCGGGGAGCCAGATAGGAGAATAGTCAGAACGAAAGCCAAGGGTCAAAATACCAGAAAAACAGCTAAACAGAATAAGAGCACTAGGGGAACAATCAAGAACCACACTAGGGCACTGAGGGGTGGACAGGGATGCCCTTTTATACTAATGTGTGTGTCACTTTAAAGCCACGCCCCCAAAAGGTTCGGGAGCGTGGCCGCGTTTGAATTTTCGCGGCAAAATCATTATGACGTCGGCGCGCATGTGCCGCGTCATAAAACGTATTTTGCCGCGAGCGGGCAGCGTCCGAGAGGCTGCGCCGCCCCCCGGAAGCAGCCGGGGAAACTGCCGTGCCGCGCGGGATCGGCGGACACAGGTAAGGTATCGTCACAGCTAGTAGGCTAATGCATCATCAGTAGAATCTGTTCAACCCTTGGGTTGCAGGTTTGAATCCCAGCAGGGTTGACTTAGTCCTTCATCCTTTTGAGGTAGATGAAATGAGTACTATTAAATTGGGTAAAAATAACAACCCCTGGATGTTGGGCTG
>OW240912.1:12892588-12921502 GCA_933207985.1 Pelobates cultripes
AGGTAATATCCCCAGGACGTACTTGAAAACAATAGTAATCTGAATGTGCCTTTCCTGGTTAAATACTATGTTATTATTATCCAAGTGGTTTTAACCCCTTAAGGACACATGATGGAAATATTCCGTCATGATTCCCTTTTATTCCAGAAGTTGTGTCCTTAAGGGGTTAATGTTGTGGCTGATTAGTGTACGTACCAAAAGCAACAACTGAAAAATAATTGCAAAAATACACTGTGTGTGAAAATGCAATATTCGCCATTTTAGATTGTTGTTTTAATGCCAAATATCTGCATTCTACTATGGACAAAATATCCAAACTACAATAAATAAAATGAAACAAAATGTGTACAGAACATATCACCTGCAAGATATTGCATGATAAATGAGCACATTACTATTTACATGTAGCCAATGCATTGATGTTTTTATTAAACCATTGCTGATTATGTTTATAGTCAACAAATGCCCTAATTGTATTGGTGAATATATGTGTGCAATTATGTGATCTACTAACAACTCAGTATCTAATAAGTAACTAATTAGTATCTAATTAGTAACTCATACTTATTCTGCATATATTTAGCAATACACTGATAGTTGCGTTTTCAGACCCATTATCAAGAAAAAAAAGGCTGTCTGTCTCCTAATAAATAGTGATGTCGCGAACATGAAATTTTCGGTTCGCGAACGGCGAACGCGAATTTCGGCAAGTGTTTGCGAACCCGCGAACCGGGCGAACCGCCATAGACTTCAATAGGCAGGCGAATTTTAAAACATACAGGGACTCTTTCTGGCCACAATAGTGATGGAAAAGTTGTTTCAAGGGGACTAACACCTGGACTGTGGCATGCAAACTCCGATCCGCGGCTGCATCTTGCAGCCGCTTAGTAGATAACTCCCTAATTCCCACGGTATTAGAGAGCTATCTACTAAAAGGCTGAAAGACCTAAATTGGTTTTTCAGCCACATTTACTAATGCTAAGTAAAGATTACTTAGTATTAGTAAATTCTGCCCCTACTCGCTATGCAGCGAGTAGGGGCATGTCTAGTAAGCAGTGAGCAGCCAGTGGCTGCTTTTTAGTATTTAGGGCCCCCACCCGCCGCTCAGGGGTGGGGGCCAGGGGGGAGGACCTTAGGTCCCCCCCCATTGTGATTTATTTGCCCCCACCCACCGCTCAGGGGTGGGGGCCGGGGGGGGAGGACATTAGGTCCCCCCCTTCTTAGTATTTAGGGCCCCCACCCGCCACTCAGGGGTGTGGGCCAGGGGGGTTGGCAGAAGTTCCCCCCCTATTGTTTTTTTTAGGGCCCCCACCCACCGCTCAGGGGTGGGGGCCGGGGGGAGGACAGTAGGCCCCCCCCCATATCATTGAGTAAACTTTGACAACCCCCACCCCCGAGCGGCGGGTGGGGGAGGTTGTCAAAGTTTACTCAATGATATGGAATAGGGGGCGGACCGAACATCGCATATGTTCGCCCGCTGCGGCGAACGCGAACATGCGATGTTCGCCAGGAACTATTCGCCAGCGAACTGTTCGGGACATCTCTACTAACAAACTGATTTTATTCTTACACTGGATTGAGTTGGCTGTTTCCATTCTTCTGAGATAAGCAGGTTACCTTTGTCTTATTCTGGAAAAGGTTTAAAAATAAAGTAATGCAAATAGCACATTAGACACAGTCCAAAATACTACATTTTCTAATAATGCCCCATGAACGGAATTAGGAGTACAATGATTGAGCATGACAAAAGAAGCGCTCCAAGGACCATAATCACTTCAGCGAGCTGTAGTTGTTATGGTACTTGAGTGTCCTGGTGCTTCCCTATTGTATGCAGTAAAACCATGTTTGAAAGGCTTGGCTTCTTATCTGAGGACCACCAAGTGCTGTTTCCCACCTTCACTACTAAGGCAGGAGAGTCACATGTTCCTCTCCTAATCTAATCCCAGAAATGTAGGGCTTAGTTCATTGGTTGAAAGAAAGCAATAAGCTTATAGGTTAAGGCTATAAATTAAGCTGTGCAGGGCTTTGCTCATGAGAAGGAGATTCAGGAGGTTCTTGCGAAGGATCTTCGCATTAGTGCTGGAGACAAGGACCAGTACCCACTAAACCTCCGGTAAGAATTCAAACAATTGAAGAACAGTTTGACTACTTACAATGTCCTGGCACCAAAAATTATTATGGTAATTTGCATGTTCCTTTAAATTTCATTTACATTACAATGAAACCATGCCACTACAGTGATATGTTATATTTATATCCTCAGATTACAATCTCTTTAGAGATAGCTTTACCAGATTCAACACTGTTATTACTCTGAAATGGCAAACCTCTCGTGGGAAATAAATCTTTAACTATTTAAAATCCAGGCTTATTTATAGTTCTTTCTGGACTGTTTAATTTTTACCTGAACCGTGTGTCACATGGAGAGGGCATGAAAGGTTTGGATGTCATGGCAACGGGGAAAACTAATTAAACCTTTCTGTGTTATATGATTTAATACAAGTAACATAATAATACATTGGCAGATTGTCTTTGTTGCCTCAATTTAACATGCCAAGTCTTTCGTTGATGAGAATAGCGCCTCTAACGAACTAAACATTTTTGATGGATCACTTGTTAAAAACTCAGACAAGCATACATCGTTTTAAGTAATTTTTTTTATAGTTTACGGTGAAACCATCTAACAGCACCTTAATAACATGGAGTAAAAATGTATTTATCAATAGGAACACTTGTTGAAGTTTACTGTGGTTTAACTTAATTATAGGAGCAAGTGCCAAAATCTGAAATTAAAATGGAAAATGTATACTTGAATACTTGGTTTAACCTTTTAATATAAAAATGTATGCATATTAAATTTGCCATTGATTCTAGAGGAGTTTTCATGAATTTATTACAAACAGAGTGATAGGGGGTCCTTCATATCTTTCTGTTCGAAGTTTTGAAGTTTTAACTTTTTTTATATTTTTCTTAGCTATTTAGCAGATGTATCCCTAAGAAGTGTATATATTTTTTGCAAGCTTTCTTTGGCGTTATAAGAAAACAAGACTTGCGAAAGCTATGGCAGCCAGTGCCAGCCCACCCCTCTTTTCTCGTAGACGTTTAGTGTGTGCCAGGGAATGGACCAATGAGTGGCTTCTCATTGAAAGGCTTCCTCTGCTGGAGCCACGAATGCACACACACATGACTGCGGCTTTCCAATGCTTCTCAGTGAGATGTTAATGGGGTACTGTAGGAAAAATAACAGACTGACAAGCTTTATATGCCTAGAGTGTTCCTTTTATTGCCTACTAATGGCATCCAGCCTTGCCACAGCTAGTGGCCTTCTGTGCGAGTTAAGATAAGGGTCTCACAAGAAGGCCTAAAAATCATGAAAATGTGCAGACCTCTTTGGTAGAGAAAGTACTGTTATACTTTCTGGAAATAATCTTAGAAAGTACAATGATACTTTGAATGTTATATATTTATTTAATATCAGGAAGTATTACTTTACTGAGAGGGTAGTGGATGCATGGAATAGCCTTCCAGCTGAAGTGGTAGAGGTTAACACAGTAAAGGAGTTTAAGCATGCATGGGATAGGCATAAGGCTATCCTAACTATAAGATAAGGCTAGGGACTAATGAAAGTATTTAGAAAATTGGGCAAACTAGATGGGCCGAATGGTTTTTATCTGCCGTCACATTCTATGTTTCTATGTTTCTACAGATAATATTTAAAATGGTAAAAAAAATAATGTTTTCCATTTATTTCTTTATCAATTCCTTTTTTCATGGATTATTGCTTTTTTTGCCTGTCTGGATTTTTTGGGTCTAAAGCAGTAGGAACAGATACTAGCATTTAACTCCATGCTTACTTTGACCAGAGAACTTTCACATAGGATTGTGATTTGTTTTAGAGAATATTCAACTGCTCACTTTCCTCATTCCACTTTACTTTCTTTGTCTGCGATACTTGTGTTGTAAAGTTAGAAGTCTGTATAAAGAGGAAGTGTCTCTCTTGTATGGGACCATATGACAATGAGTGTAAAAGTTAGGCTTAAAACAATTTACACAAGAATTTAAAGAACTCGATCTGTACAAATCAGCATGCTCAATACACTTTTCTTTCTTAGTCTGTTTACTTAATAGATTTATTTTCAATAAGTCCATCCTTTAATCATCAGAAGTCAACATATCACATCCTGCTTATCCCACACAATTTATTCCTACAATTCAATTTAAAGGAACACTCCAAGCAGTTTAACTTGTTTAAGTGCTTTATGTGTGAAGAGTGTGTGCTTTTTTAATTTTTTTTAAAAAAAAACTGACAGATATTAATAGAAATTGGTATTTTTTATAAATTAACCTGGTTACACCCCCCTGGCTGTCAATCAAGTAACTGGTCATGTTACTTCCTGGTTGTTTACCTACACTGGAGCTAACCTCAAGAGGCAGCAATTCCGTAATAAACTGCAATAATTATCTTTGAGTGTTAACTCCACCGTTAGTGGCTGTTTACAAGACAGCCACTAGAGGGACTTACAGGTCATTAGGCAACTTTTGGTTGCCTGACTGACACTGGACGTCCTCACATGAGGTCATCCAGCATCATGTAAAACCCCATAGGAAAGCATTTTATATGCTTTCCTATTGGGGAAATACTATTGTGAGCATTTACACGGTGGAACATTGGCGCTGGACTCAGGTAAGTGTCAGAAGGGGGTTGGGAACTTTGATTTCTTGACACTATAGTTCCCTTGAAGTGATCCTTGATCATATGGTTTTATCACTATATTTGAATATTTTATCATTTATTTTTTATAGTAATTTAAAAAATATATATTAGATTTCTAGGGATTTTTTTGTAAGGTACATTTTATCTTAACATTTTTCAATTGCATGAAGAACTTAATCGTCTCTTGAATCACTGCAAACTCATGTGTAAGTCTGTAACATTTCAAGACTGCTGATATTTAAAGGTCAAGGGAAACTAACTCAGCTACTAATTCTCTTGAGATATGGTTCCCACCATTCTGCTGACTGGCAGTCAATAACATCTCTATAATGTATCTTTTATAGTCCATATTCTTAATGATAATTAGACCTCATTTATTTTGGGCATTGATTTTTATTCAGAGCTTTCATAATTAGTTTTATCTCTCATTTTGTATTGCACCAAGATGTACGTATTTGATCATTGTTTTGACATCATTAAATCTTTAAATTTATCATTACGAAATGTAACAGGAGAGGTGAATAAGTATACAATTTTATACCTGTACTAACTATAGCAACTCTTGCTACTATCAACTCAAAACTCTCCCATGTATTACAAGTTCCAAATATAGAAAATCTTGACTGCCAAGATCACCAAATCCTATATGTTTAAATAGCTCAATAAATGACATAGGGAAGATGTTAATGCATATTTGCAGGTGAATAATTTGAAGGCAACAGGTAAATTAAATGGTTCCATGCAGTAGATATGAGCAACTAAAAACTGATTCAAGGACTGAATAAGAAAACAAAAAGGGCACAAATATGGGACAACCAGTGTACTGCAAAATATACCATTTTCCGGCGTGACTGAAAGGAAGTGTGCACATTGAGTGAGCACTTCCTTTCAGTCCCGCCGGAAACCGGAACCTGAAATTGAAGTTCCTGTATCGCGGTGCGTGCTGTTAAGCCGGCCCACGCTACAAGACAGGTAAGTAAACCTTCACATTCACTCCATAAGACACACAGACATTTCCCCTCACTTTTGAGGGGAAAAAAAGTGCATCTTATGGAGCGAAAAATACTGTATACAAAATATATTATGCATGGTATATATGTTGCAGAGCACTGTACATTATCCCACCATTTTCCTCTATTGTTCAATTCTAACTTCATTTGTGAATAAAATCAGCTTTTAAATACTGTCCCTTAGCAATCAACCATTTTTTCTTGCCATCAATCTTTTTTGTGCCATTGGTGGAATTCAGAATCATGAATCGAAAAGGACCATGCTTGGCCATTGCACGTTTCGGTTTGTTCTTGAATCAGCAGTTCAGCCTGAAATGAATCTTCAATTCTACTTCCACAATGAGTGCTACTTTATTATCAACTGTATCTTCTTGCAATAATGCTGTTGTATCACTTTCCATGAGAAGCTCATTCAGTAAGTGCTTGACTTTTCATCGCACTCATCTTCACACTAACAAAAGGCAAGTTTGTCAACATTGAGATATGGAGTATCAGAGGTTTTATTTCAATTGTCAATGTACATGCAGAGAATAGGGATCATGGGTAAAATGGAGAGAAAGACTGGATATATTTCATGTCACAATTCTATGTGGTTCCAACATTTCCAAGTTTATACAGTAGTACATACCCTGAGGATGGCAAGAGTCTCTGACAAAAGGAGGTCTTCTACTAAGCATTTGCCACAGGACCTCTTTAAGGAACACGGCCACATGTGAGAATTTTGCATAATACAACGGGGGAGGTGGGTGCTTGCGTACGTGCGTGCGTGCATGCGTGCGTGTGTCCTACTGAACTTATCCTACTGAACTTAGGTGTATGCCTCATCCACTCATTGCACACCTCTATGGAATGTGCTAGAACCTTATAAACAATAATAACACAATTGAATGAGGATTGCAATAACTGAAATTCCTTTACATGTCATTTCAAAATTTCTATAGTTTTTCTTTTCATTTGTCTTTGCTGTCGAGTACATAAGCGAAGAAAGATCAAGTATAATAAGATCCTTCTGTCTTAATATATCAGTATTTTACCAGGATTGATGCATAGAGATTGTATCATAAAAGGTAGCTGTTTTTGTTATTGCAACATAACCTAGTGATGACAATTCATTGACCTCAGAATGGTTCATAGCTCAAAAACCCTGTTGGAACTCAAACTTGCAAGATTTCAACATGTACTCCAGTTGGTGCATTAACCCAAGCTATAAATTGTTTCAATTTAGAAAGAAACATGTAGCTTTATTAAGAAGGTGTTTACTGAGAGGGTAAATATATATATATATCAGTAAGTAGACAAGGTGCGGAACATGACATTGTCTTTTGTGGTTAATTGGTTTCTTCAGGAGGGCTACGTGTTTGCCCCTATAAGAATATTGCATCTAAAGAGAGAAACAGAATCCATTTAATAAAATGTATTCTAAACAATGTGTAAACAGTCTGAGGAATAAAGAAGGAAAGAGGGTCTGCCAGTGAGAGATATGTAAGGATCTATAGTTATATTAAAAGCAGCCAACATGAAATGGCACAGTGTGAGTTAAAGTGAGATGGAAGCAGTGCCTGTATTACGCAGTACTCTGCTATTACCTGGTGATGATAATAGCAGAGCAAACGTAATCACAAGAGTGTTAATGCAGGCTCTAGCTAGATTGCTATCACTAATGGGATCTGGAGGGTGTATAGGTATTGGGTGAAGTGGGGGGGGGGTGACATATTAACTCCCAGAGCTCTGGTTTGTCTCCAGAGTAGGACTGGATTTATACCAACTCTCTGCTTATATCTACTTTGTGACTGTAGGCCAGTTAGATCACACACAGGGTCACAGTACACATTGTGACAACTGTGTCAGTAAAGGAACACTATAGGGTCAGGAACACAAACATGTATTACTGATCCTATAGTGGTAAAAACCACCAGCCCCTCTATCCTCCACCTTTTTGCCTACCTAAATATAGTAAAATCCTACATGCCCCTATCTGCCTCTGCTGACATCATCAGAAGTGGTGGTCTGAGCAAATCACAATGCTTCCCCATAGGATTGGCTGATTGAATCAATGCATCTCTATGAGGAAAGTTCAGTGTCTGCATGCAAAGGGTGGAGACACTGAATGTCAGTCACACTGTTCAGCACTGCCCCAGGAAGCACCTCTAGCAGCCATCTAAGATGTTTACAGTAAAACACCTTAAGGGAATAATTCTACTCACCAGAGCAAATATAATAAACTGTAGTTGTTCTGGTGACTATAGTGTCCCTTTATAGGGTCATCTGAATTCCATAACTTTAGAGCAGCCTAGGGACATAACATGAACTAACGAGCAAGACAATGGATGAAGATGTTCATTTATTTCATGATTTGGAGTTACATCCATAGCTGCAAAAAAATGTGAAGATCGATGTCTCCAAGACAGTAACTAAATGTTGATTTTCTCCAGAGATCAAGTTAGAAGTGAGCTTAAGAGGAAAAAAAGGAGCAGTAAAAAACATTATAATTTATATATTGTAATTTTTTTTTTTTTTTTTTTTTAAAGTGCGTTCAGGCAACAAAATAAATTAAGTTAGTAAAATCACCTCTGCACATTTTCTCATTATAAAGTGCGATTCTCT
Organism: Pelobates cultripes; assembly: GCA_933207985.1. Classification (NCBI taxonomy): domain Eukaryota; kingdom Metazoa; phylum Chordata; class Amphibia; order Anura; family Pelobatidae; genus Pelobates; species Pelobates cultripes. The sequence goes on from OW240912.1 coordinate 12,900,917, forward strand.
AATGATAAAGAGCTGACCATTAACAAGCATATATATATAGAAATATGAGATTATTTAAAAAACAAACAAAAAGGAAAATGTTTTCTCTGTGTTTGCTGTGTGCTGTCTTTACAATGTTTTAGAACATGCAAATAATTTAATAAAACTACTGAATAAGTCAGTAAGTCACCCAAAATTCCCCAATTTCATCTAATTATATAAGTAGCAGGTAGCATAAATCACACAATTGGTGAGAGCTTTCACACATTGTATACTACCACTAAAGTATCCAGGTAGTAAAAACATCCACTATTAATATGCAATAAAACATAAAATACAGATCCTAGTGTAGTATATTAAAAATATAAAATAAATGTAAACCAACTGGTTAAACTCACATATTGCTGAGCCTATTGATAGCAGGCTCAGACGTAAGGCACTCTTCAACAAATATAACTCTGGATAACTGCTTCCAGATCCTGCTTCACATTAAAAATTTTGATGCAGATTTGGTAAGGTGTAAAACAATTTATTGGGAAATTTCCAAAACGTAAAAAAAAATACAGCATACAACTTTCAGCCCGAAGATTAAAAATAAACAACAAAAAGCTAATAGCACAACATGTTTCGACAATACATAAGTCTTTATCAAGTGCATAAGGTCAATTAATTCCAGCTTTCTTTTATACCAGTTTTTGCGCGGTTTGTTTCTTCCTATTTCGCACGCGTTCTTGGACTTCCAGGTTCAGATGAACTACACTATGATCTGTATTTTATGTTTTATTGCAGATTTATAGTGGATGTTTTCAATACCCTGGATACCTTAGTGGTAGTATACAAATTGTGAAAGCTCTCACCAATTGTGTGATTTATTCTATGTGTTTATGTGTTTTTAGGGTGACAAAACACTGGTGAGAGTAGCTACACAATTACATTTAGCACTGTATTCCAGCACTGTTCTTTATCTACATTTCAAGTAGGGAGTAGCAGTCCTATAGATGTGGATAGCGAAATTGTAATCAGGAATGGAGAATTTAGATATTTTAACATCTTCTCACTTTTTCGCTTATTTTCCTATGTTTAAGTATATGTAATATGAGGGGACAAGAAAGGTCTCTCTTTTAGAGCTGCTTTTATGGTAGCACATATAAACAATATATCAGTATTGTTAAAGGACCACTCTAGGCACCCAGACCACTTCAGCTTAATGAAGTGGTCTGGGTGCCAGGTCCTTCTAGGGTTAACCCATTTTTTCATAATTATAGCAGTTTCAGAGAAACTGCTATAATTATGAATGGGTTAAGCCTTCCAATCCTCTAGTGGCTGTCTCATTGACAGCCACTAGCGCGCTTGCGTGCTTCTCACTGTGAAAATTCACAGTGAGAGCACGCCAGCGTCCATAGGAAAGCATTGTAAATGCTTTCCTATGAGACCGGCTGAATGCGCGCGCAGCTCTTGCCGCGCGTGCGCATTCAGCCGGCGGGGCGTAACGGAGGCGGAGAGGAGGAGGAGAGCTCTCCGCCCAGCGCTGGAAAAAGGTAAGTTTTTACCCCTTTCCCCTTCCAGAGCCGGGCGGGAGGGGGTCCCTGAGGGTGGGGGCACCCTCAGGGCACTATAGTGCCAGGAAAACGAGTATGTTTTCCTGGCACTATAGTGGTCCTTTAAGTATATTATTGTTCCCCATATGTAACAATGCTGCCAAACAGAAGATATAAATATATATACGGACCACCCAAGTGCCTCCAGAGAGTATACTTCTCTTGTGGATTCAACAAAAGAAAGAATTGGGCAAACATTGAATAAATGGTCAAAATAGGTTTGTTGGAAACACATGTACAATGTTTTGACTCTCCAAGAAGACTTTTTAGAACGTAAGAAAGGCTTGTTGGTGAGACAAAACATTCAAACTGTCCTTTAAATGTTCTCGCTTTTTGGTTTATAGACAAGAATTGTTTTCTAGACTACCAGAAAATAAAATAGGTTTTATCAGCAGAATTGTTTATAGCAGCAGAAGAAATTATACCCTTTCGTTTTGAAACAAACATACCTTTTACATACTTATATATCTTGATTTTTGACTTACCCTGTATTTCAATAAGTAGTAACAGTGAGCAAATCTAACAATGTTTGGTTCATAAAAAAATATGCAAAAATTGCTAAAGTACCTTCAAATCTAAAACCATATTTCATGTTTATTCATAGGTTTAATATTTCTGAATTCACTGAGGGCAGTGCATATCGGATGTCAAGCAGTTGCTCTTTCTATATTCCTACTGGCTTAAATCCTTGTATTATTCCCCAAATAAATAGGCTATTTAGTACAGCTAGTTAAGAGTTCCCTAAAATCATCAACTTTTCAATTTGTAGTGAACTTGAATTAACTGCTTCCTTCATCTGTAGCCATAAGGATTGACAGAAGTAAAACATAATAAAAAAAAACAACGTATATAAATTTATATACATATATATAGATATATATAATATATAGAAGAGAACATATTTTAATAAAAAGACTTTGATGCAGCCATCTTTCAAGTATGCCTGATTTATTTGTTTTATTTATTTGTGCTGATTATTATAATGTATTTTTTGGAATGAATTCCAGTGTTAACATTGAAGCAATTGCTTAAATGGCGCAAAGCTGAAACTTGTACAATATGAACTGTCATCATCATATTTAAAGAATAAATAGCCGTGCAGCATTTCATTCTGCCAAACTTCTATACAAAGCACGATTACCATAAACATATATCATAAACTGATGTACTTCACATCAAGCAGGCGACGGATTCAGATTTAAGGGAGCCATTCAGTGCTGTTACATATAACTATTTTCTTTATATTAAGTTGTTTTTGAAATCTGCTTTAAGAGAGGATTAAAAAAAAATGCTATTATGATGGTAAATAGAGCTCAGCTAAAAAAAAACCCCTTTATTTTTCATGTTAGTTGTAGCTATGTATCATCTTTATAAAACTTTATATGCCGTAAGAAATGTCATTTCAAGTCAACATCAATTTTCACTTTTTTTCTGGTGTAGATTCTACAGTTAAAAGTATATTTTAGGATATTTGTATCTGAAACATTTTGTTGTGCCTTGACAGTTTACCAGAAATGCAGACAGTAGGAGTTGCCTCTGTAGGTAGTGTAGGATACATAATATAAAAGGCAATGGCTATCAGTGGAAACCCAAATGTTTTTGGACTATATATATTACATTGGTCTTGGTAAAGTCTGATACTCTGATCAAACATACAGACCTGTGGTTTTATAGCCTGTCCTGTTTTTATGTGACAGCCCACTGTTCATAGACTATTGACGCACTTTTATCTGAATCGCTTGTACTGGTGGAACTTGGGATCATGTGGACACATTATCGTATGCTTAAAGTGATGCTACAAGGAGCTCAAACGTCTTCCTTAATTTGGCCACTTCACAGACTCTAGTGGAATCCTTCACATAGGCGGTTAATTGTCTGGAGAGGTTATCCCCTCTAAATTCTCTGCCATTTAGGAGTTAAATCACTTTGTTAATGCAGCCCTAGGCACAACTCTCTGCATCTGATTTACACAGCCTTCCTGCGCACGTCATGTAAAGAGTAATTTAAAAAAGAAACAGGTGGATCGGGGAATGTCAGTAATCAATATGCAGGCAAGCCACTGATCCGGAAGACACTCCTACTCCCGCAAATGCTAAGCAGTACATAAAGTTATGGATTATCCAATAACTAAATACAGGGCGCCACTATCCATTTAAACTGAGGTTTTACCATTTCTTATTATTTTTTATTTGTTCAAAAGACTTTACTGCATGGGTGGTCATTTTGATCCTACTGATTATTCCATCTACATTTGAAAGTTACAACTTTTGAATAGCCGGTTGGCTCTGTGATATATAGGTTAAAACATCCAACTGGAGGTCTTTTTAATTGTTTAGCAATGATGTATATATCTAATTGATTTAAATTATATGATGTATATATCTAATTGTATTTAGTTATTGGATAATCCATAACTTTATGTACTGCAAAGAGTAATTTAATGCTTACACTTCCTGTATTGCACATTCTGTTTAATTTAGAATTTATAATATCCTACTCTGTTAATAGCTTGCTAGAACCGGCAGGAGAATCCTGTGCAGGGGTCAAGTCCTGGGGAAAAAAGTGTGGGAACTCACCCAAGATCCACCCCCCCCCAAAAAAAATCATCTTTAAAGGAACGCTCCAAGCACCATAGTGGTTATGGTACCAGGAGTGCACTGGCGATGCAATGTTGTAAGAGGATTTAGGGATTAACTCATTGAGTGATTGCCACCAGCTGAGCATTTTTGGAGTCTTTCTTTAAGTCCACTTTTGTCAGAGGTGTTACTTATCTGACTTAACCTTGCAGGTTCTCAAACACGGTGCACATTCATGAATCCTTGTATCATGTGCAAATATTGGCATGTAAAAAATGTGCTCTGGGCCAGTTTCAGCTGTAAAATGTATTATCTCTCTAATTCTGGGCAAAAATTAAATTAAGTTCTGACACAAATGTTTTGTATTCATCAGATTATAATTTTTTTTAAAATACCCAGATAATACTGCAGGAGCAACGGGAGTGGCGTTCCTGCTGTGGAAAAAGTGCTGGAACGCCGTTCCCACGAGTTCCTGCAGGACTCGAGCCATGCTCCTGTGTGTAATTCAAGTTCAATTTACAGAGCAGGAGATTAAAACTTTTAAAGTAAATTACATCGGATTGAAAATGTAACTATTTTGTTTTCATGCAGGCTGTGTTGGATTTAACTCCTGCATGGCAGAGAATTTAGCAGTGGCACTTCAGAGGCCTGATTTATACGCAAAAAAACCTCATTCATAAAGTTAAAGTTGTTCTGGTGACTATAGTGTCCCTTTACGTTTAAAACTAGCACATACCTACTAACCAAGCACGGTTAGATTTTGCTGTGGGTAGAATATATCTAAGAGTGCACTCAGACCAGGGCCGGATTAACATAGGGGCTGATGGAGCTGCAGCTCCAGGCCCAGGCCCATGGAATAGGCCCAATTTAAAAAAAAAATTTTTTTTTTTTTTTTTTTTACACACTACTCTTAGGTTTACCACCTGACTGGTATTTTAATGGCACAGACGGTATTTGAGGCTGCCTGGCTGTGCCGGTATTGCAGTAATACTGGCAATACAAATGCAGGTAATTTTCTCAGAATAAATGGAAATTACTCTGCAATACCAGCACCGGCCAGTAGGGGTCACTGTGTGTGGAGAGAGGCAGAGATAGGAAGTTACAGAATATACCTGCCTCTCTCTACTCACTGATCTGCGGGAGAGCAGCTACACAGCACAGAGAGTCCAGACAGCAGCTCTACAGCTCATGTAAGCGAGGGATGGGGGTAAAGGCAGCAGGGACACATGGGGACACTGAGACACTAGGGGACATATGGGGGCACTGAGACACATGATGACACATACACTAGGGGACACTGAGACACTTGGGGACACTGAGACACTTGGGGACACTGGAAAACATGGGGACACAGACACTTGGGGACATATGGGGACACAGACACTAGGGGACACAGACACTAGAGGACACTAGGACACCTGGGGACACAGACACTGGGAGACCTGGGGACACTGAGACACTTGGGGACACTGGAAAACATGGGGACACTGAGACACTAGGGGACACTGAGACACTTGGGGACACTGGAAAACATGGGGACACAGACACTTGGGGACACATGGGGACGCAGACACTAGGGGACACAGACACTAGGGGACACTGAGACACTAGGACACCTGGGGACACAGACACTGGGAGACCTGGGGACACTGAGACACTTGGGGACACTGGAAAACATGGGGCCACTGAGACACTAGGGGACACTGGGACACTTGGGGACATATGGGGACACTGAGACACTAGGGGACACTGGAAAACATGGGGACACTGAGACACTAGGGGTCACTGGGACACATGGGGATGCTGAGACACATGGGGATGCTGTGAGACATAGGGACATTGGGAGACATTGGGACACGGAGACACCATGTCCCCCAGCCAGTGTCCCTAGTGTCTCAGTGTCCCCAAGTCTCCCTGTGTGTCTGTGTCCCATGTCTCTCAGTGTGCCTAGTGTCCCCATGTGTCCCAGTGTCCCCATGTCTATGTCCACAACTGTCCCCGATGTCTCCCCAAGTGTCTGTCTCCCAGCCAGTGTCCCCTAGTCTCCCAGTATCCCCTAGTCTCACAGTTTCCCCTAGTCTCCCAGTGTCTGTGTCCCTAGTGTCTTAGTGTCCCCAAATGTTTCAGTGTCTCCATGTCTCCCAGTGTCTGTGTTCCTAGTGTCTCAGTGTGTCTGGTGTCCCCATGTCTCCCAGTGTCCCTATATGTCCCAGTGTCCACATGTCTATGTCCACAACTGTCCCCATGTCTCCCAGTGTCCCCAAGTGTCTGTCTCCCAGCCAGTGTCCCCTAGTCTCCCAGTGTCCCCTAGTCTCCCAGTGTCTGTGTTCCCATGTCTGTGTCCCTAGTGTCTTAGTGTCCCCAAATGTTTCAGTGTCCCCATGTCTCCCAGTGTCTGTGTCCCTAGTGTCTCAGTGTCCCCATTTCTCCCAGTTTCCCTAAATGTCTCAGTGTCCCCATGTCTCCCAGTGTCCCCATGTCTCTGTGTCCCCGGGTCTCTCAGTGTCCCCATATCTCTAAGTGTCCCCAGTATCCTAGTGACATGGGGACACACTGAGACATTGGGACACTGGGAGAAATGGGGACACAGACACTGGGAGACTAGGGGACTGGGCGACATGGGGACACTGACACTGTGATACATAGGGACACTGAGACACTGGGTGACTTGCGAGACTGAGACACTGGGAGACAGGGAGACACTGGGAGCAATCCATCTATACAGCAGAATCAAACTGTGAGTAGCTTGTTGGTGATTTTACAGAATTTTCTCTGATGTCACTCCTTGTGATTTACATCATGTGATGTCACGCATAACTAATTAATTATACAAATGATTAAGGCTGGTATTTTTTTCAAAGAAAGGTGGCAACATAACTACTCTTCACATACTCTTGCTTAAAGGAGCACTATAGGGTCAGTAACACAACCATGTATTTCTGACCCTATTATGTTAAAACCACCACCCTGGCCTCCCTAAATATAGTAAAATATTACTTGTATTCAATTCTGCAGCTGCTGGCTCAGAAGTGGTGGTCTGAGCAAATTACAATACTTCCCCATAGGATTGGCTGAGACTGTCAACTAGGCAGATCAGGGGCAGAGCCAGCACAAGTCCAACATAGCCCTGGCCAATCAGCATCTCCTCATAAAGATAAATTGAATCAATGCATCTCTATGAGGAAAGTTCAGTGTCTGCATGCAGAGGGTGGAGACACTGAATGGCAGTGCTGCAGTACTGCCCCAGGAAGCACCTCTAGCAGCCATCTAAGAGCGGCCAGTGGAGTTATTTTCTCTGAAAAGACAGTGTTTACTGCAAAAAGCCTGAATGGAATGATTCTACTTACCAGAACAAATACAATAAACTGTAGTTGTTCTGGTGACTATAGTGTCCCTTTAAGTTTGGAAGCTTAAGAGGGATGTATGGGAACAAAACTTGTGTGCACTGGCTGACATTAAAGTTAGTTTAGGTAATGCAGACGTTGGTCTCTCTAACACTGTGGCATGTCCCCTTTCTTCTACACTCACTACAGACACCTTTTCTCTGTCTCAGACTATATACCAGGAACTTCTGCCTGCTAGTAAGAAGGTAAGGAGACAAGTGGACATGTGAGTGCTAGGGGACAGTCCTTAGAAAGAAAGAGTGAGCGCATCATTAGACGCATTTATGTCAAGCTCAAGGTGCTGCCTGCATAATATGCCCTTAGTTGGACAGCCTGCAGGATTGGCAGGCAGCCTAACATGCATTCATGCCAGGCTGACCTTCCAATTCTTTGGACAAACATGCCTTTTTGGGCATGTTCACCCCTTTTGGCAGGTCTTGTCATGTGATTCGCGCCAGTGGCACACCCTTTTACCCTGCCCATTGACTTCCTGCTTCACTGGACACTGCTGTTAGAGGTTATGGATTTACTTGAAAGATGAAAGCATAAATTAGACAGAGATTAGCATAGAGTATGTGTTTTCTTATAGCTGCATCCTATTAGTTTCCCACCAGCACCATCTCCATCAGATACATAACGCTTGGGAGGTAGGACTGTTTTAGTGTTTTTGGTCGATAAGATTCCGTAATTAGGCCCTATCATAATTGTCAGCACCAGGCCCACTGTGCTCTTAATCCGGCTCTGACTCAGACCGAGGACAGTTTTCTCATGTCCCTAAATGCAGGACATCGGGGAACTAACCTGGGACTGCCAGACAGGACCCTAAAAAGGGACTATCCTGCCAAAGGTGGGATCGATGGGAGGTGTGTGTTTTCTTGTCCACATTCCACCCACTTCCCTTTCAGCCCTCATGCACTCCTGTGTTTGCCTGGATAGAGTTATAATAACTCTGCTTCCCGTATCATTTATGAGGGCACAAGATGATACAGAACATAAAAATTAGATGGGTGTAGTACAGCCCGGAACACTGAACACTTCTATTGATCATCAAGAATCTGTACCAGATGTAATATTGTCTAAAGATAAAAAAAATATATTGGGATTTATTCTTTATACTAAACGGGGAGTCCATACTTTATACTAAACTGTTAGTTGTAAACAATATTTTCTTGACATTTTTATATCAGCTCTTCTCAAGTTTCTGCCCAGTGAATAACTCAAAGAATGTTCTCTTAAAGTTTTACTTAAAGCACCATGACCACTTCACTGATTCAAATTGGTCATGGTGCCTGCAGTCTGTATGTCTGGCATTTTGATAATGAAACACTGCACATACAGAATTTAACTCCTCTGCTGCTGAAGTTGAAACTCTATCTCTGGCCGAATCATTGACCAGTCTAGTGGCAAGAGTGGCTAATGCAAATTCTGTGCAAATGTGGTGCATGACGGCAGTACACACAGAATGCTGAAGCCAGATAATCAACTTTGGCACTCATATTTACCTGCTTTGTTCTGCCTGCTGAGTGAGGCAACTGTCTCATTTAAAGTAAGCACTTTAAAATATGACAGCCGTCTCGAAGTGATGCATGTCCCTTTAATTATTTATGGATTGATATCTTTTTTGCAATTGTTAAATATGTAAAGGATATTAATTTATTTCAATTCAATGAGAATTGTAAAGCAGTCCAAGACAGACTTTCAAAGCAAACAAATAAAAAATTGCAATAGTTATACTTATATAGTTATACAAAGTACCCTGTAATATAGATTTGATATTGTTGATATTTAAATGCATTTTAGCACAGATCTTTTTTAATGAAATTCCTGAAATTTGTCAAGCAGTTAGAAAAATCTTCAGCTAAAAAGTGTTGCAATTTTATGTAATTTTATGAAGACTGCTTATCAGATTTAAGCACTTTTATACCCTTTGATAAGAAGGTTACATTGGAGAGAAGAGTGTCTCCAGCTGCAGTGAATTCTCATCACTTGATAAATCTAGCCCGTAACTCTGCAGGCAGAACAGACTCTCCGAAACTCAAAATTAATCTAAAGAGCAAGGTTCATCATCAGACCGGTGCTGTAAAAAGGAGGAGGGGGCCAATGTACAGTTTTTAAAAAAATCTTTAGTATCACTTATTTCAGCCACTTTCTCTTCTCTTTCTTCATCACACTGCCCCAGTGAAAGTCTGTGCGAAATCTTAGATTTTTATGGGGTTAAATGGAAACTACAGTACTTGGAAAACAAAGTTGTTTTCCTAGCACTATAGCTCCCTGTAGAGACCCCCTACCCTTCCTCCCGTATTTCCTCTTCCAAAGGATGGGTGGTCCTTTGGGGGTAGCACCAAATATATAACTTGTAACTCTGATCATGCCCATTATGGGTGGGCCTCTCATGAAAAGTGGATGTACCCATCATGAGCATGCCAGACTCCAGTGCCATACCCCAAAATACAGGACCATGCAGAGGGCACTGATGGAGCATCCTTTGCATGGTCCTAGTGCCCTTTGCACAGCACGGCTGTGTCTTAAAATGAGCTCACAGGGAACTAAATCAGGATGAGATAGAACCATAAAATGAAAGCAGGACATTTGTGAGGCCTGCATTTGTTTTATGCCTCGATGGTTTCAAATGGTTTCTATGCATTTGTTTTGAATATTCACAAGTGCATTGTGGGAAGCATCACCCACTGTAACAATATAAGGTGTACACAATCTGCCCATAAGTGTAATGGGCATCTATTGTAATTGTTTCATGCGGCCACAGCTCAGCTGCTAGAGGACTGCTTGTAGTTGTGAAAATCAAGCAACACTACAGAAACAGGAAAATAAAAAACATCAGTTAAATAAAGAAAAGTCCCAACATCGTAATTACGAGGGACTACAAGCCATAAATTCAAACTAGTATTAAAAGACTGCTTCAGGCACTGTAACCTATAAGGGAGGCTGTGGCAGTTATGGAGTGTTCTGGCACCACTCTATCTATCTATCTATCTATCTATCTATCTATCTATCTATCTATCTATCTATCTATCTATCTTTATATCTCTCTCTCTCTCTCTCTCTCTCTCTCTGTCTGCCTGTCTCTCTGTCTACGTAAATGTCCGTTTCTCTGTATGTCTATCTAACTCGTGCAGGTGTTTTTGAAATAAAAGACACACTTTTTATGTTGCTGGGTTCTGCAGTAACAATATAAGAGAAATGTTTGAAAAGAATGCATAAAACAATGAGCTCTTTGGTTAGATACACTTAATTAAATGATACTAGACAGTATATAATTACTATTCATTAATGATATGATCTAAGCTGATATTTTGGCTATTTTGTTTTCTTTCTTTTTGGAATAGCATTTTACAGTGATTGCTAATAAATGCAGTTTCATTTAGTGTAATGCGGTATAATTGCCTTCACCTTGAAGCTTTGTTTACGAGTTAGTTAATTGAGTAAACACTAATTGAAAAAGTACTTATGTAGTAAAAAAAATATGTTTTTGGGTGTTTACTGGCACAGGCAGAATATATGAGTAAACAACAAAGTCTTATTATTAATACCGACATTATGTTTTCTGTGAAAAGACTACGCTTTGCATAATATCTTTTGCTGTTACATAGTTACATAGCTGAAAATAGACTTGCGTGCATCAAGTTCAGCCTTCCTCACATTTGTTTTTTGCTATTGATCCAAAGGAAGGCAAAAAACCCAGTTTGAAGCACTTCCAATTTTGCAACAAGCTAGGAAAAAAATTCCTTCTTGACCCCAGAATGGCAGTCAGATTTATCCTTGGATCAAGCAGTTATTACCCTTCATTGGAAAAATTATATCCTTGAATATTCTGTTTTTGCAAGTATGCATCTAGTATCTGTCTGTTTGGATTCTGCTAAAACCACTTCTTCAGGCAGAGAATTCCACATCCTTATTGTTCTTACAGTAAAAGAAACCTTTCCTTTGCCTTAGACAAAATCTTCTTTCTTCCAGTCTAAACGCATGACCTTGTGTCCTATGTAAAGTCCGGTTTGTGAATAGATTTCCACACAATGGTTTGTATTGGCCCTGAATGTATTTGTAAATGTTATCATATTCCCTCTCAGGCGATGTTTTTCTAAACTAAAGAGGTTATTGCTGTTATAAATGATATAACAATTGCCAAAATATATTTTTTGTTAAGAATGCATTTATTTACTTATTTAGTTATTGAATATATTCAACATACAAAAGTTAAGCTGTAATATTCATATCTCGTTACTTTAAAATATATTGTGGTTTTGGTTAATTGCCCTCTCCCCACTGTGAGCTGCCGTGTTCCACGAGTATTCTACAGACAGCAGTCAGTCTGTCTAATTGTTTGGATAACTATCTGCAGCCTAATATTTGCTGCTCAGAGAGAGCCACTGATCAACAAAGCTATCATCTCAAAAGGCTAAAGAACAAAAGTAAAGAACTATGTCTGCTATATTTTTATAAATAGACATATATTATAAATTTTTTAATTTATCAAAAATTACATTACAATGGTTACTCCATGTTTACAATACCACAATTTAGTTATTAAGATCAGAGTGATAGACTTGTTTCCAATAATTTTCAATTAGAGACATAAAAAAGAGATGAAGAGACAAATCAGATTCCTAAAGCACTTTAACTTGCTGAAACGTGCTTTACTTCTGAAGTCTGTGTCCTTTTTTTTTTAAATGTTACAAAATGTGTAGATTTCAATAGAAATTTCACTTGTAAAAAATTTACCTTGTTACACCCCTTGGCTGTCAATCAGACAACTGCACTTTTTACTTTCTGGTTGCTTAGCTCAATGGAGCTAATCTCAAGAGGCAGCAATTGCACAGAGCACCTGCCTCGCAAAGAACTGTACTAGGAAGCCTGTGATTGGACAGCCACAGAAAGACTGGGCGGGCTTAGAAGGGGAGGGCTTTCAAAGGCTGTAGGCAAGAAATCTGAAGCTTTTGCAAGCTCTTATTTTAGATATATCCCAATGAAAAAATGCCTAATTAAATGCATTCATATTTTTTATGCTTGTGTATCTATTAAACAGTGATTTATTTATCCTTTTTTTGGGGGGGGGGGGTCAGGGGTGCTTTAAGGAGGTTGCACCTATTGATTTACTAGTGTTCGAGAAAACCAATGTAAGGAATAAAATTAGTTACACATGTATTTCTGTTAAAGAATGTGTGATATTTACTAATCTGACTCACGGTTTAAAAACTAGCATAACTTGACAGATTTAACCTAATTTCCCAGTGTAAAGACTGAACACTGGCATTGCTATAAAATACTCCTGTCTAACAGGTAATACCCTACTGCACACAGAGCTCAAGATACAATTTGTGAGAGAATGGATTCAAATCTGTGCCTAGCATTTTGGAGCAACATTGGAGCAAACGTTGGGTTTTTACTGGTCTAGGTACGTTCACAATTTATTTCAAAATTTCTTTTTGAAAGGCGATTCTGGAAGCACAGTGATATAGGATAGTTGTTAAGTGAGGGATGGCATATGCTTTGTTAAAATGGATTGCAAACCCATCAGGGCCTGGTCACTTATATGAAGGTAGGGATTTAAAGAATGTCTCCTGGGAGGACGATGGAATCCATAGGAGAATGAGTTTGATCTGCGTTAGGGGAAGTTGGGAAGAGGAATTATCTTTCACCCGGTTATAACTGCTACTGCGTGGAATATTTCTGGTTGCCATGAAAAGATATAAAATTTTCTTATTTGGTGATTTCTTCTAAAGAAAAGAGATGTGAACAAAGCCAATAACTCATTAAGAAAAGTATAGTATTTTTTTTTTTTAACTCTTCTAAAGATAATTGTTCTTTGCTATTTGGCTTTCCTGAACATCACATTCTAGTGCTTCCTGGGTTTTGGATGCAGGTGTGAGGATAATTCAATCAGTGTACCCCTAATAAGGCCCTACTGGTACACCAGAAGGTTTCTGTGTCCCGTTCAGAGGTTATACTGCTTGCAGAATAACAGAATTGTGGCAGTTACTTTTTGTTTGTCAATAATTGATCATTTTCACTTTCATTTAGATGCATATACATTCTATAAATTCACAAAAAGTGAGTGTAACGGATCACCTGGCACCCCAACTGGGTACCTCCGTTGAAGGATGCTCCTAGCGCTTCCTGAGGACTCCAAGCACTCTGGCAGACACCACAATCACCGAACCGGAGAAACAAATAAATTCTCCCAAGCATATGAATGCTGTAGACAGTTGAATAGGAACCATATGATAAGGTTTACTCTCCTAGCAGTCAAACTGGAACAGCATACAATAAATCCTTCCCCCAATAATGAGACAACACTTCACTTTGAGGGTTAAAACAGGAACTCTCTGTACTGTCACATACAGTCTCTTTTATTCCCAATCCACAAACATAATACAGCCCACAGGGCGTTACAAAACAACCAATCAATCCGTACAATACACCCAGACACTCCCACACAAAATCCTCCCCTCTGCCTGTGACATGATCACTGAACACAATGGGTAATCTCATTATCACCGGCAGAGGAATACAGTTTTTACACAATATTTATAACTTCTAAAATATACATGTCACAAACATAAAACATACATTTTCATAATCAATCCATTCAGGGGAACAACATATTAAAAAATGGCACGAATCAGATCAGGGGTTCAAAAGTTAAGGGAAAGTCCTTTGTGACTAAATGAAGCATGGTTTTTCTGCCCAAAACCAGTTCCACAGAGTCTTCTATAGTGAAGATAATTGAGAAGTAATTCAATTATCTCCAAGGACAGAGGCAAAACTCCATTAGCCACATGGCAGACAAAGGACAATAAAAGATATAAAAATACAATAAAATATACAAGGTTACATTTATTACATAAAATACAGACATTCTACCTATCCCCAGATAGCTTAGATCTGAGCGCACATTATTACCGGATGGCGCCCAGATCACATGCATACAGTTCAATCGCCATGGAGCCAAAGTCTTTCATACAGTCTTTCAGTATACTGCTGGGCTCCATGGCATAGCTATCTGGGGTAGCATGGCGTTAACAGTCCTCAGAAAGGCACAAACCAGCCTTTCTGCAGGGAAAAAGAACAGGGGCCATAGTCTAAAGGCAAGAGGCGGGCAAGCAGCCCCCTCCAAGGTTGGTTTCGTCACAGTGAGGTATGGAAATTTCTGCATTTTAATACATTTTGTCAAAATTCATTATATTACTAACTTATTAATAAGACTAGGAGTGACTTTAACGTATGGCCCTTCAGAAAGCAAACTATTACACAGCCAGAATGTGGCTTGGCATACAGTGCAAAAGTACGTTCTTATTTTTTATTATAAACAAGCTGAACATGAATTTACTCTTTGTTGACCCAAGTTGATCCATAGTTACATGTCATCGGCATTCCATACATTCGCAAAATAATGAAAAGAGAAGAGGACTGAAAAGAGATGAATGAAATATCACAAAGTCAGATACTGATAGAAATAGTTATAATTTCTGCTTATAGGTTGAGTGTTCAATGGCCTTTGCACTCATTGGCTTCATCCTTAAACTAATTGATTACTTTGACAAAGAATCTTTGAAAATAAATTGATTTGTCCGAAAATAACACTTTTGATTTGTTTTTAATGACTATTTATATTTGTTTTGTGCTACACTGAGCTATTTTCCTACTGGGCAAAAGTTTTTTTGAATGAAATTATTTGTTTAGAGCTGAATCAAAAGGTTTTTGGTTTCAGGCAAATAGATTTTTTGTCAAACGAATTGATTTAGTTAAGTGCGAATGCAATGAATGGACATGTCTAATGTTCGTCTGATAATAGGACAATAGGACTCTATGGCCTATATCTAACAAGACAGGACACATTATTTGCAAAGAGCTAAATGTGAAGGAATTAACTGGAACATATCATTGAAGCTATGGTTATTCCGACATAATTAATATCCTTCCCCAGACTTGCCTTGAAAGGAGCAGTCCCTATTTTCTGTTCCCTTTCCATCTTAATGTCCCCTTTTGTTAGTGTGTTAGAATTTCATAGCAATATTAGAAAGGGTCATATTTTTTCAAACTACCCCAAATGTGTTTAGAAATCAATCTGTGTAAGACCCCTGTCAAGACCCCTAAAGCATTTTCATTCGCTCAAGTGCTATGTGTGTGAAGGGTGTGTCCTCTCATTTTATAAAAAGGGCAGATTTCAATAAAAATTGGCACTTTTATAAATGTATCTTGTTACACTCCTTGGATGTCAATCAGACAACTGGTCCTGTTACTTCCTGGTTTGTTTAGCTCAGTCGAGATAAACTCAAGAGGCAGCAATTGCCCAGAGCATCTGCCTTGCAAAGACTTATCATTGAGCTGCATTGGGAAGTCTGTGATTGGACAGCCACGGAAAGTCTGGGCTGGGTTAGAATGGGAGGGTTTACAAAGGCTACAAACAAGAGATATGCAGCTTTTTAGAAGCTGTTTTTAGATGTAACCCAAATGGAATTTTTTTTTTAATTAAATACGTACACGTTTTGCATGTTTCCATTGTTTATCTACTAAAGAATGTTTTGTTTTTTTGGAGGGGCAGTGGTGTCCCTTTGAGATGCATTGTTCTTATTCTAAATTGTTATAAAAAAAAAAAAGCACCAAACATTTTCAGAAATGTCCCATCCCTGGCCACACCTCCAATAACACCCTTAAAACGTAAGTGTCGTTCTTTGTCCATATGAAATGTTGGGAGCTATGACAAAGCTTATCCTTTAAGCAATTTTATGAAATTGACCTTTTGTACCAGAGGTTTATTAGAACTAATGTTGATTGTAAGTTCTTATTTAGCTTCACTAGTTAAAAAATTGAGCTCCAATCTTTCCTTTGTTAATCCTGAATGGCGTTCACTCAAAATGACTTACAGTTAAACTATTATATGAGACAGCCATATTAGTAAATATACCAATGTTGGCAGCTTCCATTTCAGTGAAACCAAAACGTTTACAATATGTTATGTGAATGAGTGTAAAAGCATCCCACTACCTTTTTACTTAATGTGACACTCAGCAACTTTTTATGACCGATGAATGCTCTTTTTTTTTGTAGCAAATCACCAGAATCTTCTCCTTCTCTTGCAATTAGTAGGAGAAGATTCTGTGGAATTTCTACAAACAGGATATGACTGCCCCGAAGCAAGAACATATAAGAAACATAGAGTAGTTTATTCATCTATAATCTACAACATCTAGAAATGTATTTAATAATAAAATAAGTGAAACAAGATTGTTAGGGTTTGTCACTAAACATTAAAAAAAAATTATGTGAAAATTTCCAAATTCCGTCCACATTGGCAATTAGTAGATTTATTAAAGCCAAATCTGGTCAAGATTCAGTCATTCCAACCAATCGTGTAACATTTGTCCAGAAAAGCAGTGAATTTTGCATCCAAACCAATTTACAGCAGAGATGTATCAATGACTGCATGGTGGCCGATGATAAACCGAACGCAAGTGACAGGATACACATTTGCAAATTACCATTACCATTACCATTTTTACAAGTTGATTGGCCATTTAAAGAACTATTTGCCCATTGACAGGGCTAGCAGCCAGCGGCCAAATAGTTAAAAAAAAAAAACTTGGTGGCACCATAGTTACAAATGTCAACATTTGCAAGCCAATCACCACATGAAAACAACAGATACAAATTTTATGGGGGTCATGTACCTCCATCTGACAACAGTGGGCCTATCTACTACACATTAAAAATTAGCGAGTGTATTTCAGTGATTTATCAAGTTCGTTTAGATGTTCGATTCTCTTAGTGTCTGATGGTTCTTTTAAAGTAACTCCCTGGACTAAAAGGAAGGGAGGGCATGACTGCTGGCCAGCATTAAGTGGGGTGGTCAAAGGGGATGCAATGTTGCAAAAAGGGGGATAAAAGGTGAGGAGCTGGGAGGGGTTTCACCAGAGGCCAGAAGGACAGCAAAGGTCTCTGGCTTTTTCCCGCCCTCCCTGCCTATATATATTGGCGCAATGTGCGGTGTTAGTTTGTTGGTATTGTTATGTGGTTCTGGTTGTTTTTTTCTTTCTCGTTGTCACAGTTGCAGCGGTGTTCCTGGCCAGCGCATTTAAAATGGAAGGATGATGAATCAACTTGGGAGTCGCAGCCTGCCGAGGGCTGATGAACTCATGGATATTGAAGTGGAAGCTGTCTATTCGGGAAACAGCTGACAGATGGTGGAAAGTTGGTCTGTATAAGTAAATAAAGCTGTGGCCATTGCCCTTACCCATAATTACGGTGTGTTGTGTTTATTTGTGGAGGGCAACGGGATGTGGGTATTGGGCAGCAGTCATGTACCGATAACTCTTCTTCAGGAAAATTAAATGTTTTAGTTCAATATAAGGTAGAAAGCCCTTTTTTTGCTAAACTGATTATGGTAAATATATTAAAACAAATATATAAAAGAAATTTGAACCATAACTAGTCAAAATAACATGTAGTGTAGAAAGCCTGCTGAGGGTTTGTACGGTGCAGAATATACTTATTAAGAATACCTCCCCATGAATCTTGGGTAATGGTTGTAAGTGACCAACTGAAGGTCTAAGAGGAAAACATGGGGTAAGAACTCTGGTAAGTACCCGCCTAATATCATGTAGGCCACCCGTGTATTGCCAAAGCAGCTCTGTTGAGATGAGGCATGAATTCCACATGACTAGAGTTGAGTGGACACATGGATGTTCGGGTCTGGTGGGTTTGGCCGAACTTTGAAAAAAAGTCCGGGTTCGGGCTCGAACTTGACCCCGAACTTGACCCCGTACCCGAACCACATTGAAGTCAATGGAGACCCGAGCTTTAGGGTAGAGGGTTGGAAAAGGAAGTAAAATGGGGGTAAGAGTAGGACAAATGCCCTGCAAACAAATGTGGATAGGGAAATAACTTTTCTCCCCCCGGGCTCCCACCCCTGTGGCCATAAATAAGGATTTGGGGAGGGGGATCTAATGTCCTCCCTTCTGGCCCCCACCCCTGCACGGCAGGTGGGTGCCCTAAATAACAATAAGAGGGGGGGACCTAATGTCCTCCCCCCTTGCCCCCACCCCTGCGCTGTGGTTGGGGGCCCTAAATAACAATAAGGGGGGACATACTGTCTCCCCCTGCCCCCACCCCTGAGCAGTGGGTGGGGGCCATAAATATAAATTGGGGGGACCTAATGCACGGCAGGTGGGGTCCTAAATAACAATAAGGGGGGACCTACTGTCCTCCCCCTGGCCCCCACCCCTGAGCGGTGGGTGGGGGCCCTAAATAACAATAAGGGGGGACCTAATGTCCTTCCCCCGGCCCCCACCCCTGCACGGTGTGTGGGTCCATAAATAAAAATTCCCCCCCTGGTGACTAGGGGTCCCCAAACCCCTAGTCACCCCCCTCCCCCGAAAAAATTACCCCTACCTACCACCCTCATCCTAAAAATAATTAGGGGGGACCCTTGTCTAAATACCTGTAAAAAAAAATAGACTTACCATTTGATGTCTTCTTTCTTCTAAAATCTTCTTTTTTCAGCCCCAAAAAAGGCAAAAAAAACGAGCTAAAAAAAAATAAATAATCCTTCTTCACCCATGGAGGGCTCCGCATAGACTGAGATCTGCAGGGCGGGGGAAGGCTTATAAAGCCTTGCCCTGCCCTGCAATTAGGCTCAGAGCACTCTGATTAAAGAGACTGACAGGTAAGTCTCTACATTTACCTGTCACAGCACTCTGATTGGTTGGCTTGAAATCCACAAATCAGAGTGCTCTGTATCATTTTACACAGCGTGGGAAAATTCCAAAGAACTTTCCCACGCTGTGTAAAATGACACAGATCACTCTGACTGGATTTCAAGCTAACCAATCGAGTGCTGTGACAGTGCTTACTAGAGATGTCCCGAACAGTTCGCCGGCGGACAGTTCCCGGCGAACATCGCATGTTCGCGTTCGCCACGGCGGGCGAACATATGCGATGTTCGGTCCGCCGCCTATTCCATATCATTGAGTTAACTTTGACAACCCCCCCACCCGCCGCGCGGGGGGGGGGGTTATCAAAGTTAACTCAATGATATGGGGGGGGGGACCTACTGTCCTCCCCCCGGCCCCCACCCCTGAGCGGTGGGTGGGGCCCTAAAAAAAACAATAGGGGGGGAACTTCTGTCCCCCCCCGGCCCCCACCCCTGAGTGGTGGGTGGGGGCCCTAAATACTAAGAAGGGGGGACCTAATGTCCTCCCCCCTGGCCCCCACCCATGAGCGGTGGGTGGGGGCCCTAAATTGGAATAAGGGGGGGACCTAAGGCCCCCACCCCTGAGCGGCGGGTGGGGGCCCTAAATACTAAAATGGGGGGGGACCTAAGGTCCTCCCCCCTGGCCCCCACCCCTGAGCGGCGGGTGGGGGCCCTAAATACTAAAATGGGGGGGACCTAAGGTCCTCCCCCCTGGCCCCCACCCCTGAGCGGCGGGTGGGGGCCCTAAATACTAAAATGGGGGGGGGACCTAAGGTCCTCCCCGGCCACCCTGTGGTGGGGGCCTAAAAATTCCCAGGTGACTAGGGGTCCCCAAACCCCTAGTCACCCCCTCCCCCCCAAAAAAACATTATCCCCTACCTACCCCCTCACCCTAAAAATAATAAGGGGGGGCACCTTTAACTAAGTACCTGTAAAATGAAAAAAAAACAACTTACCATTCGATGTTTTCTTTCTTCTAAATCTTCTTTTTTCAGCCCCAAAAAAGGCCAAATAATAAAAACCATAATAACCGACGCAATTAAAAAAAACAAAAAAAAAACGAGCGCAAAAAAAAAAAAATCCATCTTCACCCGGTGAGGGCTCCGCGCAGACTGAGCTCTGCAGGGCGGGGGAAGGCTTATAAAGCCTTGCCCCGCCCTGCAATTAGGCTCAGAGCACTCTGATTGGTGGTTTTAAGCCATCCAATCAGAGTGCTCTGACAGGTAAATGAAGAGACTGACAGGTAAGTCTCTACATTTACCTGTCACAGCACTCTGATTGGTTGGCTTGAAATCCACCAATCATAGTGCTCTGTGTCATTTTACACAGCGTGGAAAAGTTCT
>OW240912.1:12921602-12960014 GCA_933207985.1 Pelobates cultripes
TGTTTATGAAATACAAATTTTTTGGGGGGGCCACTTTAATTTATGACCTTCAGTTGACCCTTAGAACATGACGCTAAGTTGGTTGGTCAAGGATACCTTTACTCACCTTTCTCGCACAAAATCTGCCAACTCCTTAACCGACAGCTGACCATGTTTCATATTATGGTATAAAACCGCGAAACCAGTGTTCTTATCCCCCTGTATTTAGGAAAAATAAAAAGATGTGACATCTGGATCTTTAGTAAAACATCTGAGACATGTATATAATACCTGATTTTACATATTTTGCAAGGAACTAATTTCTACAGGGTACTTGCAAACAAAAATTGTCAAGATTAGTTCAATACGGTCCTCAAAATGTTCACTAAGATTAACCTTTAAATACCAGTGTAGTTTTGCATGGTCATCGCTTACATTTTTCTTATTTTATAAAATGTGCACAAATTTAGCTATAGAAAAGTACATTGTTTTTTGCTTTTGCCTTTATCAACCTAGATTAGAGAAATTGGTCTTCGATATCACATATATGTTAAATCTATTAACATATGTTATATTTTTAAGGCTAAAACGCTACCAAGTATAGCTTTTTTTTATAGCTGTTAAGGTACCTAAAATGTCCTCACAAGCCATGTTTTTGATAATATAGACACATCATGTTGTAAAATACCAAAATTTGTGCACAGCCACACCTTTTGCTCACAATCAAACCGCAGAATACTTGCAATTCTTTCAACTCGTTTTTAAAATTTTATGATTCCACTTGGCTAAAGTCTCCTCTTAGCTCTTGCCAAACAAACATACTTTGGCAGAGTTATCAGATTAGGCAGAGTTATCAGATTAAGCAGAGAATGTGACCAGCAATAACTAAAAAGGATTTAAAAAAGATATTTGGAAAGGCTGGACCCAGAGGGCCATCTGCCTTCTACAAAATGCAATTACAGCCATAACTACATCACAAATCAATTTTGCTGAAGACTGTTCCTAAACAATGACAGTGTTGATAAATTTAGAAGTAGGGCCATCAGTCTAAGGTATGAGAGCAATTCATACTAGATCTTGAAAAATTTGTTACCAAATCTAGTCTTAAAGGTTTGCTACAATGTCCACAACAACTTCTACATTAAGAGGTCATGAATGATGGAATCTGTAAATGCAGCATTCAGTTTGAAACAATGCCAACGCTCCTTCGCACGTACATTTGCCACAAACTCCTGGAGGAGTGTGGAAGCTGGCCTCCAGCCCACCAACTATAGTCCAGGTTTGAGACACCATTTGGGAGTTACCCTACCCAGCCGCTATTAACAGCTTTCCCTGGCTACCCCTGGTTCGACACTTTCCCTTCATTCGAATGGAACCGAACGCTAGCTCCATGATGGCCGTTTGAATGAACCAAACCCACAAAGTCCTCAGCTGTACTTAGCCGCGACCGCTATTGAACTAATTTCGGCATGAGGACTTCGTGGGTTCCCAGTCACCTCAGTGGAACTTAGCTGCAAATGTTATGGAATTGCTTTTGGCATGAGGAGACCATGTGGTTTCCAGACAATTTGGTCTGGGGTTTTGAAATACTTTGCGACCGGCCAGGAGAGTGCTTTTTGGAGGGAAGGTGCATGAGACTAAGGGGAACAAACGCTCCCTGAGAGCAAAGTGGAACACTATTACGGTTGCAAGAGCTCCCAAAAGTTGAAGGGCAAAAGCACCAAAAACCCTGAAACCATTTTGGGCATAGGACCACGTGTGCGGCCAGTCAAAACTTTAACATGGTGGTATTTCCCCTACACTGCATGGATCTGAGCGCTATTTGAAGAACTTGGGCACTCAGAACAGGGCTATTTGGGGGATGTATTATTTGTGGGGTTATTTATGTTTTTATTTGGGGTATATTTATGTGGTTATAGTTTTTGTTGTGCTCTCTGTTCCTGGGAGATAGATTATTAGTATTTAACGCAATTATCTCACAGGCCCAGATATTCCTGGGAGGGGCTTATGTTGAATACAATGAATACCCCCTGCTGGGGTCTGTGCATAAAAGGCCTAGTCCAGTGTTGTCTAGTTACTAGGAGGGCAAGGAGCTAATTGCTGCTCAGCACCTTGTTCCAGCTCATGGAGGATTTGATGTTGACTTTGGAGGAGGCATGGACAGGTCCAGTTAATGGAATTTCATATCTTTTCTCAGGTTTTTTTCTTTTATATTTAAATCAGGAGGGAGGTTGAGAAAAAAAAAAAAAAGACTACACCTAGGGACGAGTAACAAATACCCAATAGGGCATCATAAACCCAAAAGGAAAATTTTAAAAGGTTGAAGTAACCCAGTATATAGCAAACCTGCTTACAAGAAACACTCAAGTACCATAACCCCTAGAGCCCACTGTCATGTCTATGGTACCAGGAGTAACCTGGCAGTTTCCCTAGTTAGTCAAACTGTTTAAGGGCATTTTGACAGCTTAACGGTTTAATATCTGCATATATTTTGATGTAACCAATCTTATTATCCTATTTAATTTAACCACTTAACCCTGAGAAGTGTTAAAAATGTATAATAGGTCCACCTTTAATTTAATTTGTTGCAGATATATTAACAGTTCTTATTTTTGTTTAGATGTGTATATACAACTGAAGCCCATGATTATACTTACCTGAATATTCTGGTGGAAAGTCCCCACATATTAGAGACTGATATCCACATTATTCTGGTAATTAACATACCAAACCATCTCACCTAACTTGCATCTTAACAGTGCGATAATTTGCACTACTTAATATGGTACCCTGATATTTAGATATCCCCTTACATTGGCAAATAAATTAATAAAGCCAGATATTGAAAGGATACTACTATTGTGGTTTCCATTTACAAGTCAGAGGTTTAGCCAACAGGCTTTGATAATAAACACCTGCTCTCTTTATTATTTGGTTAAGTGCATATTTAACATTGTTAACTATTCCTCCAGCTAAACGTTCAAAAACTATTTTGATTGACAGCGTTTTGAATTTTTGGTTTCCCGCTTCAGCCAATACCTTCTAGGGGTGTGGTACAATCCTGCTGTAAACTAGCTGTGGGATTCGAATTGGAAGGTTTTAGGAAAGAGGGGTCCACTTCCCATAGAAAGTTCAAAGACTTTTTTTTTTTTGAAAAATCAGATGATGAAAACAAATATTCTGGAAATTAAAAAGGTAAGAGTTAAAAAATAAAATAAAAAAATAGATAACGTTCATATAAAGTGCACTTCGTGGTCTTCCTTCTTTGCTATAGTCGGCAAGAGATTCCTCCAGATATTCAGAAATGGTGACTAATCACTTCAGATAAGTGAATTATTCAACTTGTACTGGGATACAAAATGGTAAAACAATAGTTCTACAGATTGAATGAAAAGAATTGCTGGTAACCAGGGGTGAACCAGCCTATGGGTGTGTCTAGAGGATCCCAAAGGGGGTAACCCTTACATGTGTTTGAAGAAAAAATATATATACAGGAGGACCTAGGTGGAGAGGAGGATAAACCCCGTCCTCACTCAAGGTCAACCTAAAAAGGAATCCCCATCCTAGTTTTAATGCTTGAGAAAATATAATATAATAAAACTTAACCTTTATTAATAGTAGATAAAACTATGTAAATACATAGAACAAAAAAAGAAAAATAATGTGTGGAGTGCCACCACAATAACTGTGAGTATGGACAGTAAAAATAATAATAATAATGGTAATAATACGTAGCGATGTCCTTTAGAATCACTTCTAGATAGAAATCTAGCAAGAGACCAGGAGCCAAATTGGATAAATAATGGGAAGGGGAAGGAGAGAGGAAATAGAACAATACTGTGTGATGCTAGTAGAGACAACAAAGTGATACTAGATGGCAAGTAATAACAGAGTATCAAGTGCAATAAAAGCTAAATAGCACTATATGCCAGTAAAGTCTTATGATGTGAAGGAAATGGATAGTGTGGCTAAGAAAAGCACTGTAATATGGAGGGAAGATAAGAAAAGAGAGAGATCCACTACATGGATCAAATAAACCAAACGGCTACCCTCCTCCAGATTCCCCCAAAAGACCCCTCCGCTGGTAGCTGGAACCCAGATAGCGATCACTAGTAGTAGCCTGCCGTGGCAGACTACAAGCTATGCTGCCTCTCAAATTCCCCCCAATCCCTTGTATGCGGCAAAACTGCTGAAACCAAAGTGCTCGTGCTGGCTCTAAGCTAAACTCTCTCGTGGCAAACTCCAGACTAAACTACCTAACGCGCGTTTCAGCGCTTCCAATGCGCCTTCGTCAGAGGTAAAGCAGCAGTCTGTCCCCCGCCCGGCCCTTAAATAGGTATGCCGGGTCCGTTCAGATTGTGTAGGCGTGTCAAACTTATTTGATCCATGTAGTGGATCTCTCTCTTTTCTTATCTTCCCTCCATATTACAGTGCTTTTCTTAGCCACACTATCCATTTCCTTCACATCATAAGACTTTACTGGCATATAGTGCTATTTAGCTTTTATTGCACTTGATACTCTGTTATTACTTGCCATCTAGTATCACTTTGTTGTCTCTACTAGCATCACACAGTATTGTTCTATTTCCTCTCTCCTTCCCCTTCCCATTATTTATCCAATTTGGCTCCTGGTCTCTTGCTAGATTTCTATCTAGAAGTGATTCTAAAGGACATCGCTACGTATTATTACCATTATTATTATTATTTTTACTGTCCATACTCACAGTTATTGTGGTGGCACTCCACACATTATTTTTCTTTTTTTGTTCTATGTATTTACATAGTTTTATCTACTATAAATAAAGGTTAAGTTTTATTATATTATATTTTCTCAAGCATTAAAACTAGGATGGGGATTCCTTTTTAGGTTGACCTTGAGTGAGGACGGGGTTTATCCTCCTCTCCACCTAGGTCCTCCTGTATATATATTTTTTCTTCAAACACATGTAAGGGTTACCCCCTTTGGGATCCTCTAGACACACCCATAGGCTGGTTCACCCCTGGTTACCAGCAATTCTTTTCATTCAATTTTAGTGTTTCTAATAGGTTTCAATACCTTACAAGTGTGTCTAACTCCTTATCTCTGTGTAAAACTCAACAGTATGGCCAATTTCTTGAATCAATTAAAAGATCCCAACCAATGGTGCCTAGACGCTGAAAAAGTGTTCTCTGATAAAGAATGTCCATTCATGTCTAGTGATATGAACATTGAGTCTAAATTTAGGCACCTATCCAATATCTGTAAAGAGAGAGTTTAGCTTAGAGCCAGCACGAGCACTTTGGTTTCAGCAGTTTTGCCGCATACAAGGGATTGGGGGGAATTTGAGAGGCAGCATAGCTTGTAGTCTGCCACGGCAGGCTACTACTAGTGATCGCTATCTGGGTTCCAGCTACCAGCGGAGGGGTCTTTTGGGGGAATCTGGAGGAGGGTAGCCGTTTGGTTTATTTGATCCATGTAGTGGATCTCTCTCTTTTCTTATCTTCCCTCCATATTACAGTGCTTTTCTTAGCCACACTATCCATTTCCTTCACATCATAAGACTTTACTGGCATATAGTGCTATTTAGCTTTTATTGCACTTGATACTCTGTTATTACTTGCCATCTAGTATATATAAGACCCTGTTTGCAATTTAACGCTGATCAGCTGAACCAAAAAAAAACAAAAAACAAAAACAGAAAAATGTGAAAAAAATGTGAAGAAAAAAAAAAATTTGAAAAATTATTTTGGTAGATTCACATCTCCTTCAAAGATATTTCAATGTTTCATTAGGAGTTTCTTTAAAAATGAAACATTGGAATATCTTTGAAGGAGATGTGAATCTACCAAAGGAATTAAGGAATCCCCCTATATTCTCTTACCAAAGAGCCCAGAATATTATGGACAAACTGGTACAATCCAATACTGGTAGTGGCAAAAAGCAAAGATTGTTTTTTTCTGAACCTACGAAGGGTACTTTTCCTTGCCTTGGTTGTACACACTGTAACAGCATAATCAGGGGTTCGCATTTCACACATCTACACTCAGGCAAATTGTATAAAATAAACGACTACTATACGTGCAACTCAGATTATGTGCTTTACATTTTGAAATGTCCTTGTGGATTCCTCTATGTGGCAGAAAGAGCACAATGGGGAACATAAGAGCTTTACAGAGGGATGTATGTAATAATCCAGTCCCTAGACATTTTAAACAACAAGGGCATAATGTGAATCAATTGAGATTCCAAGTAATTGATAGCCTCAAACCCTTACAGAGGGGTGGCGACAGGCAAAAACTGTTACTTCAGAAGGAAACAAAATGGATTGGTATTTTGGAAACATTGCACCCCCAGGGTTTGAATGAAGATTATGACTTGAAGCACTTCCTATAGGAAGCAATCTTAAATTGAATCCAATGTATTATAGTACTGGTTTTGTATAGGAGTGTTTTCAACTTATTGTAATATGCAATTCCATTTTTTCAGCACATGATTTTGACCAAGGTTGGTCTGTTTGTCTCTTGAACCCCATATATGCCTCTTACCATTTTGGTCCGCTACCCGACTGGAGACAGGGTCCACAATAGAGGATACCACGCACACTTTCACACGCAACACCACTGGTAAGTATGCTTTTAATTAAACACCCACAAGAGTTTAATGTGAAAGGCACCCCTGATATTTATGGTACCTTGTAGTGAGTAACTTATGACAATCAAGAAACATGTCATCATACAGTGCATTTGAGTTCTTCTTAGGCTGGACATAGATACAAGGATTATATGCACATAAGGTCTGTAAGATTCTGTTATGGTCTGTATAAAACATTAGGCACAGTATTTTTAGAGTGAGAATTCTTTTGTTATTTTCCTTTGAAATTATATTTTTTACAAAAATTCCTTTTCTTTCCCTAAGAGGTTTTTCCAAAACATTTTTTTTTTCCCATTTAAGGATTTATTTATTAGACTTTTTTTAAACCACATCCGAGTCTCTCGTGTGGTATATTTGAGAATATTCTGATCTGTAAAGAAAATACATATATACATTTATTGCGATGCATCTGAGAAAGTGAGAGAGAAATGTCGTTAAGAGACACAGCAATGACTGAAGTTTGCTCAAACCCAGAAATTGAAAAAGCATGCATGCGCACAAGTATGCACTTTGTATGACGTCTAAAGGGCGCGACCCGTGGAAAAAGGAAATAAATAGCCGTCTTGATTTTTTTTTATTCACCAGGGCCATCGAAGGGACGGATGCAGTCCCGAGCGACCAGCCCAGGATTCCCCTTGATATAACCAGGAACATAAGTTTGGATTATAATATCTGCATGCACTAGAGCAACTTAAGCCATATCTATTGGGACCAACCCTGACATCACAGCATAGCAAAACATACTTCAGGAGTGGTGAGATCAATCCAAAACACAACTGTCCATATAACAAATACTTTGGAACAACTTGAGTGTGTACACAGTGGGACTGTATATACTTTTTAATTTTTCATGTTTTTTTTCCCCTTGTTCATTTTTATTTTCTTTACATTTTTTTCACAAATTTTCTTCTGTTTTTTCCTTTTTTCAGTTCAGATGATCAGCGTTAATTGCAAACAGTGTCTACCACACATATAGAGCCGTATGGCAATACTGGTTTAAATACTGGTTATTATAGAGGTATATCAACTGGGAACAATTTTACTCCTTTGTCTATTAGGGTATATCACCTAAGGTCTTGTAATGTTTACATGTAACTTAATGTGATAATTAGTTTTTTTGTTACATTGTCACTATACCTAAGAGCTACTTAACTTTAAATAGACAGCACAATAAAGATACATTTTATATCTGTATTTGAGTGCAGTATCATATGTATTTAACGCTTCCAGCTAATCACTAGCTCTTGTAAGAGCTCTGCTATTCCTTCTCTACTGGTTCTGCTGATGGGACATCTGGAGAATACTGCAGCACAGCTTCTCTCAAGGGAGAAGGACGTCTCCAACGGCATACACCCCTCTGATACCCAGGGTGGCCGTTACATTGACAATACAAAATAATAAACAAATTATTTAAATTTGCATAAAAGTACAATTTGCCTTCTTAGCACTAGATGCAGAGAAGGGATTTGACAGGGTGAGCTGGAAATACCTGATGCCATGTTGGTTTAGTGTGTTTTTGTTTTTTTAAACAAAATAAAATGGCCCTCTAAACACCACCACAGGCCAGATTGTTTGCCCTGGAATGGTTTGAGATCAAAAATGGTACCAGACAAGGCTGCCCATTGGCTCCTCTGTTGTATATTTTAAAGGGGCACTATAGCCAACAGAACAACTACAGCTTAATGTGGTTATTATTATGATGGTTATTTATATAGTGTCAAATTCTGCAGCGCTTTACAATGGGTGGACGAACAGACATGTAGTTGTAACCAGACAAGTTGGACACACAGGGACAGAGGGGTTGAGGGCCCTGCTCAATGAGCTTACATGCTAGAGGGAGTGGGGTAAAATGACACAAAACGGTAAAGGATACTATTAGACTAGTGACAGTTGCAGAAGAGGAATCAGTCAGGAGTTATTAACAGTTTAATTGCTACGCTTTTATGAAGAAGTGGGTTTTTAATGATTTTTTGGAAGGAGTGGAGACTGGGTAAGCATCTAACGGAGGAGGGAAGCGAGTTCCACAGGAACGGTGCAGCCCTCGAGAAATCTTGAAGGCGAGCATTAGGGGTGGGAATACAGACAGAAGATAGACGTAAGTCTTCAGCAGATCGTAAGGGCCTAGACGGGACATACTTGTGTATAAGGGAGAATAGATAGGTGGGAGCAGCATTATGTAACGATTTGAAAGCAAGAACCAGAATTTTAAATTGAGCTCTATATTTTATAGGAAGCCAATGTAGGGACTGACAGAAGGGTGAGGCATGGGAGGTGCGGGCAGACAGGAAGATAAGCCTCGCTGCAGCATTAATTATGGACTGTAACGGCGCAAGTTGGGAGCACTTAAGACCACTGAGAAGCGGATTACAGTAGTCAAGGCGAGAAAGGACAGTGGAATGGACCAACACCTTAGTTCCATCTGGCGTTAAGTAGGGGCGGATGCGCGCAATGTTTTTCAGATGTAAATGACAAGATTTGGTGATAGACTGAACATGAGGCTTGAAGGAGAGGTTGGAGTCAAAGAGAACACCTAGGCAGTGAGCCTGCGTGGTGGAGCTGATGGTAGCACCGTTGACTTGAAGGAAGACAAACACAGGAGTAACAACACTTGAGGGAGGAAAGACCAGAATTTCAGTTTTGGTCAAGTTTAGTTTAAGGAAGTGGGCAGCCATCCAGTTAGAAATAGCAGAGAGGCAGTCAGAGACACCAGTCAAGAGAGACGGGGAGAGATCAGGAGAGGACAGGGAGATTTGCGTGTCATCTGCATAGAAAGGATATTGGAAGCCAAAGGAGCTAATGAGTTTACCAAGGGAGGCAGTATAGATGGAGAACAGTAGGGGACCAAGGACTGAACCTTGACACCAACAGAGAGGAGTTGGGGAGAAGAATGTATGTCCCTGCAGCCTTTTTGCGGTCAACACTGCCTTTCAGAGAAAAGACAGTGTTTACATTGCTGCCTAGTAAAACCTCTAGTGGCAGTCATGCAGACGGCCACTAGAGGTGCTTCCTGTGTCAGTGCTACACAACATGTAGCATTAACATTCAGAGTCTCCATGCTCTGCATGGAGGCAGTGAGCTTTCCCTAAAGAGATGCATTGAGTTAAGGCATTTTGCCATGCCAATGTTTTCCTGTGTGAAAGCATTTGAGTTTGAATATATGTGTTGTGGGTCAGGAATATACCCCTGCTAGCTTTAATTAGACAGAATAATAAGATCAACGGTCTCAACATTTTCTCTGAACAGAATATTATTATTACTCCTTTATGCAGATAGCATCCTTCTTACACTGCTAAGACGATAGAGTCTATTTCCAAAGTATTGAAACGGACCTGAGAATTTGGTACATTCTCAGGATATAACATTGAATATGGGCAAAACCCAAATATTAAGATTACCTGGGAAAATTAAAGGAGATTTAGGACTGGGATTGGAAAAGAGATAGGTTATCTTAGATATAGATTTTCTTGGTATTAAAAGATGGAACCAATATGAATAGAATAATCAAAGATTATAATAATGTATTACTTTCATTTAAAGAAAGTTTTCAAAAATAGTAGGGTCTGGAAATTTCATGGTTAGGATGGATAAACACAATTAATGCTTTTGTTTCACCTAAATTAATGTATTTGTTGAGATCAATTTCTCTTGGAGTTCCTTTAAGCTTTCTTTCTCAGTATTTATGAACTTTATTTGGGGAAATGGGAGTACTTAGAATATCGTATTATAAATTAACCAGAAGAGGTGAGAATTGTGGAATAAATATCCCCAATATCAAATAGTTACATATCATCATGTTTACTCACTTCCTGAAGTGAGATTGTCATGAAAAAGAAAAAACGAGAAAACTTGTCCAAAAATGTCTTTATTCAAATTGGCGTATATACATACACTGCAGTGTAAGACCTCCTAAAGATATATTTCAAAGTTATGAGACAGTTTAAGAATAAACTTAAAATTTCTAATAAACTATTTCTCTCTACCCAGATTGAAGATCTTCAGTGTAGCGGAGATCCAGTATTCCACAGGTTATCTGCACTTAAGATCCCAGTAAGGCTCAGGAACAAGTAATTATAACTCCATACAGCAAGGTTTCCAGCAGGTAAAATAATCCAGCAATATCCCAACAGCAATCCCAATAACTGGACGACACACAGTATCAGGAGCAGTACTAAAGATTTATTCAGACAGTGGCCTTATAAAGCATGCTCCCATGCAAGGGAGGGATTTCCATTCATTAATACAGTAGCCAATCCTGTTCTGGTAACCTCCCACACATCCCCTCCCCTCAGCCTGCATCATAATCCCCTTATCCAGGACACCAATTCCCCCCAAACCTAGGGGTACCACTTTAAATTATGCATCCCCTGGTAGCCCTGATCTGGGTGAACAACATATCCAAAAATCACCCAGATCAGACCAGGGGTTCGGGAAATTCATGGAGGGAATAAAATGACCGACGGCGCTGGAAGGAATAGCCGAATTGGGCTCCATGCGATGGGGCCCTGCGGTCGGTCCTGGAACAAGGGAATAAATCACACATAGTTACATAGCTGAAAAGAGACTTGCGTCCATCAAGTTCAGCCTACCTCACATTTGTTTTTTGCTGTTGATCCAAAAGAAGGCAAAAAAACCCAGTTTGAAGCACAATTTTGCAACAAACTAGGAAAAAAAATTCCTTCTTGACCCCAGAATGGCAGTCAGATTTATCCTTGGATCAAGCAGTTATTACCCTACATTGAAAGATTATATCCTTGAATATTCTGTTCTTGCAAGTATGCATATAGTAGCCGTTTGAACATCTGTATGGACTCTGATAAAACCACTTCCTCAGGCAGAGAATTCCACATTCTGATTGTTCTTACAGTAAAAAAACCTTTCCTTTGCCTTAGACGAAATCTTCTTTCTTCCAGTCTAAACTCATCGGCTTTCTTCATAGCCGATATGTTCCATTCCTTTTATTAATTTTGTAGCCCGCCTCTGCACTTTTTCTAGTGCCATAATATCCTTCTTTAGAACAGGTGCCCAAAATTGCACAGCATATTCAATATGGGGTCTTACCAGTGATTTATAAAGAGGCAAAATTATATTCTTGTCCCGAGAATGAATGCCCTTTTTCATGCATGACAATACCTTACTGGCCTTGGCCACTGCTGATTGACATTGCACATTGTTGCATAGTTTGTTGTCTATAACAATTCCCAAGTCCTTTTCATGTGTTGTTATCCCTAATTCGCTTCCATTAAGGCAGAGCCGGATTAAGAGCACAGTGGGCCTGGTGCTGACAATTATGATAGGGCCTAATTACCGAATCTTATCGACCAAAAACACTAAAACAATCATACCTCCCAAGCGTCATGTATCTGATGGAGATGGTGCTGGAGGGAAACTAATAGGATGCAGCTATAAGAAAACACATACTCTATGCTAATCTCTGTCTAATTTATGCTTCCATCTTTCAAGTAAATCCATAACCTCTAACAGCAGTGTCCAGTGAAGCAGGAAGTCAATGGGCAGGGTAAAAGGGTGTGCCAGTGGCGCGAATCACATGACAAGACCTGTCAAAAGGGGTGAACATGCCCAAAAAGGCATGTTTGTCCAAAGAATTGGAAGGTCAGCCTGGCATGAATGCATGTTAGGCTGCCTGCCAATCCTGCAGGCTGTCCAACTTAGGGCATACTATGCAGGCAGCACCTTGAGCTTGACATAAATGCGTCTAATGATGCGCTCACTCCATTCTTTCTAAGGACTGTCCCCTAGCACTCACATGTCCACTTGTCTCCTTACCTTCTTACTAGCAGGCAGAAGTTCCTGTTATATAGTCTAAGACAGAGAAAAGGTGTATGTAGTGAGTGTAGAAGAAAATGGACATGCCACAGTGTTAGAGAGACCAACGTCTGCATTACCTAAACTAACTTTAATGTCAGCCAGTGCACACAAGTTTTGTTCCCATACATCCCTCTTAAGCTTCCAAACTTAAAGGGACACTATAGTCACCAGAACAACTACAGCTTATTGTATTTGTTCTGGTAAGTAGAATCATTCCATTCAGGCTTTTTGCAGTAAACACTGTCTTTTCAGAGAAAATAACTCCACTGGCCGCTCCTTAGATGGCTGCTAGAGGTGCTTCCTGGGGCAGTACTGCCTAGTGTGCAGCACTGCCATTCAGTGTCCACCCTTTGCATGCAGTTACTGAACTTTTCCTCATAGAGATGCATTGATTCAATTTATCTTTATGAGGAGATGCTGATTGGCCAGGGCTATGTTGGACTTGTGCTGGCTTTGCCCCTGATCTGCCTAGTTGACAGTCTCAGCCAATCCTATGGGGAAGTATTGTAATTTGCTCAGACCACCACTTCTGAGCCAGCAGCTGCAGAATTGAATACAAGTAATATTTTACTATATTTAGGGAGGCCAGGGTGGTGGTTTTAACATAATAGGGTCAGAAATACATGGTTGTGTTACTGACCCTATAGTGCTCCTTTAAGCAAGAGTATGTGAAGAGTAGTTATGTTGCCACCTTTCTTTGAAAAAAATACCAGCCTTAATCATTTGTATAATTAATTAGTTATGCGTGACATCACATGATGTAAATCACAAGGAGTGACATCAGAGAAAATTCTGTAAAATCACCAACAAGCTACTCACAGTTTGATTCTGCTGTATAGATGGATTGTTCCCACTGTCTCCCTGTCTCCCAGTGTCTCAGTCTCGCAAGTCACCCAGTGTCTCAGTGTCCCTATGTATCACAGTGTCAGTGTCCCCATGTCGCCCAGTCCCCTAGTCTCCCAGTGTCTGTGTTGCCATTTCTCCCAGTGTCCCAATGTCTCAGTGTATCCCCATGTCACTAGGATACCTGGGACACTTAGAGATATGGGGACACTGAGAGACCCGGGGACACAGAGACATGGGGACACTGGGAGACATGGGGACACTGAGACATTTAGGGAAACTGGGAGAAATGGGGACACTGAGACACTAGGGACACAGACACTGGGAGACATGGGGACACTGAAACATTTGGGGACACTAAGACACTAGGGACACAGAC
Organism: Pelobates cultripes; assembly: GCA_933207985.1. Classification (NCBI taxonomy): domain Eukaryota; kingdom Metazoa; phylum Chordata; class Amphibia; order Anura; family Pelobatidae; genus Pelobates; species Pelobates cultripes. The sequence goes on from OW240912.1 coordinate 12,935,261, forward strand.
ATGGCAACACATACACTGGGAGACTAGGGGACACTGGGAGACTAGGGGACACTGGCTGGGAGACAGACACTTGGGGACACTGGGAGACATGGGGACAGTTGTGGACATAGACATGTGGACACTGGGACATATAGGGACACTGGGATACATGGGGACACCAGGCACACTGAGACACTAGGAACACAGACACTGGGAGACATGGAGACACTGAAACATTTGGGGACACTAAGACACTAGGGACACAGACACTGGGAGACTAGGGGACACTGGGAGACTAGGGGATACTGGGAGACTAGGGGATACTGGGAGACTAGGGGACACTGGCTGGGGGACAGACACTTGGGGAGACATGGGGACAGTTGTGGACATAGACATGGGGACACTGGGACACATGGGGACACTAGGCACACTGAGAGACATGGGACACAGACACACTGGGAGACTTGGGGACACTGAGACACTAGGGACACTGGCTGGGGGACATGGTGTCTCCGTGTCCCAATGTCTCCCAATGTTCCTATGTCTCACAGCATCCCCATGTGTCTCAGCATCCCCATGTGTCCCAGTGACCCCTAGTGTCTCAGTGTCCCCATGTTTTCCAGTGTCCCCTAGTGTCTCAGTGTCCCCATATGTCCCCAAGTGTCCCAGTGTCCCCTAGTGTCTCAGTGGCCCCATGTTTTCCAGTGTCCCCAAGTGTCTCAGTGTCCCCAGGTCTCCCAGTGTCTGTGTCCCCAGGTGTCCTAGTGTCTCAGTGTCCCCTAGTGTCTGTGTCCCCTAGTGTCTGCGTCCCCATGTGTCCCCAAGTGTCTGTGTCCCCATGTTTTCCAGTGTCCCCAAGTGTCTCAGTGTCCCCTAGTGTCTCAGTGTCCCCATGTTTTCCAGTGTCCCCAAGTGTCTCAGTGTCCCCAGGTCTCCCAGTGTCTGTGTCCCCAGGTGTCCTAGTGTCCTCTAGTGTCTGTGTCCCCTAGTGTCTGTGTCCCCATATGTCCCCAGGTGTCTCAGTGTCCCCTAGTGTCTGTGTCCCCATGTTTTCCAGTGTCCCCAAGTGTCTCAGTGTCCCCAAGTGTTTCAGTGTCCCCTAGTGTATGTGTCATCATGTGTCTCAGTGTCCCCATATGTCCCCTAGTGTCTCAGTGTCCCCATGTGTCCCTGCTGCCTTTACCCCCATCCCTCACTTACCTGAGCTGTAGAGCTGCTGTCTGGACTCTCTGTGCTGTGTAGCTGCTCCCCCGCAGATCAGTGAGTAGAGAGAGGCAGGTATATTCTGTAACTTCCTATCTCTGCCTCTCTCCACACACAGTGACCCCTACTGGCCAGTTCTGGTATTGCAGAGTAATTTCCATTTATTCTGAGAAAATTACCTGCATTTGTATTGCCAGTATTACTGCAATACCGGCACAGCCAGGCAGCCTCAAATACCGTCTGTGCCATTAAAATACCAGTCAGGTGGTAAACCTAAGAGTAGTGTGTAAAAAAAAAAAAAAAAAAAAATTTTTTTTTTTAATTGGGCCTATTCCATGGGCCTGGGCCTGGAGCTGCAGCTCCATCAGCCCCTATGTTAATCCGGCCCTGGCCGAATCATTGACCAGTCTAGTGGCAAGAGTTGCTAATGCAAATTCTGTGCAAATGTGGTGCATGACGGCAGTACACACAGAATGCTGAAGCCAGATAATCAACTTTGGCACTCATATTTACCTGCTTTGTTCTGCCTGCTGAGTGAGGCAACTGTCTCATTTAAAGTAAGCACTTTAAAATATGACAGCCGTCTCGAAGTGATGCATGTCCCTTTAATTATTTATGGATTGATATCTTTTTTGCAATTGTTAAATATGTAAAGGATATTAATTTATTTCAATTCAATGAGAATTGTAAAGCAGTCCAAGACAGACTTTCAAAGCAAACAAATAAAAAATTGCAATAGTTATACTTATATAGTTATACAAAGTACCCTGTAATATAGATTTGATATTGTTGATATTTAAATGCATTTTAGCACAGATCTTTTTTAATGAAATTCCTGAAATTTGTCAAGCAGTTAGAAAAATCTTCAGCTAAAAAGTGTTGCAATTTTATGTAATTTTATGAAGACTGCTTATCAGATTTAAGCACTTTTATACCCTTTGATAAGAAGGTTACATTGGAGAGAAGAGTGTCTCCAGCTGCAGTGAATTCTCATCACTTGATAAATCTAGCCCGTAACTCTGCAGGCAGAACAGACTCTCCGAAACTCAAAATTAATCTAAAGAGCAAGGTTCATCATCAGACCGGTGCTGTAAAAAGGAGGAGGGGGCCAATGTACAGTTTTTAAAAAAATCTTTAGTATCACTTATTTCAGCCACTTTCTCTTCTCTTTCTTCATCACACTGCCCCAGTGAAAGTCTGTGCGAAATCTTAGATTTTTTTGGGGTTAAATGGAAACTACAGTACTTGGAAAACAAAGTTGTTTTCCTAGCACTATAGCTCCCTGTAGAGACCCCCTACCCTTCCTCCCGTGTTTCCTCTTCCAAAGGATGGGTGGTCCTTTGGGGGTAGCACCAAATATATAACTTGTAACTCTGATCATGCCCATTATGGGTGGGCCTCTCATGAAAAGTGGATGTACCCATCATGAGCATGCCAGACTCCAGTGCCATACCCCAAAATACAGGACCATGCAGAGGGCACTGATGGAGCATCCTTTGCATGGTCCTAGTGCCCTTTGCACAGCACGGCTGTGTCTTAAAATGAGCTCACAGGGAACTAAATCAGGATGAGATAGAACCATAAAATGAAAGCAGGACAGTTGTGAGGCCTGCATTTGTTTTATGCCTCGATGGTTTCAAATGGTTTCTATGCATTTGTTTTGAATATTCACAAGTGCATTGTGGGAAGCATCACCCACTGTAACAATATAAGGTGTACACAATCTGCCCATAAGTGTAATGGGCATCTATTGTAATTGTTTCATGCGGCCACAGCTCAGCTGCGAGAGGACTGCTTGTAGTTGTGAAAATCAAGCAACACTACAGAAACAGGAAAATAAAAAACATCAGTTAAATAAAGAAAAGTCCCAACATCGTAATTACGAGGGACTACAAGCCATAAATTCAAACTAGTATTAAAAGACTGCTTCAGGCACTGTAACCTATAAGGGAGGCTGTGGCAGTTATGGAGTGTTCTGGCACCACTCTATCTATCTATCTATCTATCTATCTATCTATCTCTATCTCTCTCTCTCTCTCTCTCTCTCTCTCTGTCTGCCTGTCTCTCTGTCTACGTAAATGTCCGTTTCTCTGTATGTCTATCTAACTCGTGCAGGTGTTTTTGAAATAAAAGACACACTTTTTATGTTGCTGGGTTCTGCAGTAACAATATAAGAGAAATGTTTGAAAAGAATGCATAAAACAATGAGCTCTTTGGTTAGATACACTTAATTAAATGATACTAGACAGTATATAATTACTATTCATTAATGATATGATCTAAGCTGATATTTTGGCTATTTTGTTTTCTTTCTTTTTGGAATAGCATTTTACAGTGATTGCTAATAAATGCAGTTTCATTTAGTGTAATGCGGTATAATTGCCTTCACCTTGAAGCTTTGTTTACGAGTTAGTTAATTGAGTAAACACTAATTGAAAAAGTACTTATGTAGTAAAAAAAATATGTTTTTGGGTGTTTACTGGCACAGGCAGAATATATGAGTAAACAACAAAGTCTTATTATTAATACCGACATTATGTTTTCTGTGAAAAGACTACGCTTTGCATAATATATTTTGCTGTTACATAGTTACATAGCTGAAAATAGACTTGCGTGCATCAAGTTCAGCCTTCCTCACATTTGTTTTTTGCTATTGATCCAAAGGAAGGCAAAAAACCCAGTTTGAAGCACTTCCAATTTTGCAACAAGCTAGGAAAAAAATTCCTTCTTGACCCCAGAATGGCAGTCAGATTTATCCTTGGATCAAGCAGTTATTACCCTTCATTGGAAAAATTATATCCTTGAATATTCTGTTTTTGCAAGTATGCATCTAGTATCTGTCTGTTTGGATTCTGCTAAAACCACTTCTTCAGGCAGAGAATTCCACATCCTTATTGTTCTTACAGTAAAAGAAACCTTTCCTTTGCCTTAGACAAAATCTTCTTTCTTCCAGTCTAAACGCATGACCTTGTGTCCTATGTAAAGTCCGGTTTGTGAATAGATTTCCACACAATGGTTTGTATTGGCCCTGAATGTATTTGTAAATGTTATCATATTCCCTCTCAGGCGATGTTTTTCTAAACTAAAGAGGTTATTGCTGTTATAAATGATATAACAATTGCCAAAATATATTTTTTTGTTAAGAATGCATTTATTTACTTATTTAGTTATTGAATATATTCAACATACAAAAGTTAAGCTGTAATATTCATATCTCGTTACTTTAAAATATATTGTGGTTTTGGTTAATTGCCCTCTCCCCACTGTGAGCTGCCGTGTTCCACGAGTATTCTACAGACAGCAGTCAGTCTGTCTAATTGTTTGGATAACTATCTGCAGCCTAATATTTGCTGCTCAGAGCGAGCCACTGATCAACAAAGCTATCATCTCAAAAGGCTAAAGAACAAAAAGAACTATGTCTGCTATATTTTTATAAATAGACATATATTATACATTTTTTAATTTATCAAAAATTACATTACAATGGTTACTCCATGTTTACAATACCACAATTTAGTTATTAAGATCAGAGTGATAGACTTGTTTCCAATAATTTTCAATTAGAGACATAAAAAAGAGATGAAGAGACAAATCAGATTCCTAAAGTACTTTAACTTGCTGAAACGTGCTTTACTTCTGAAGTCTGTGTCCTTTTTTTTTTTAAATGTTACAAAATGTGTAGATTTCAATAGAAATTTCACTTGTAAAAAATTTACCTTGTTACACCCCTTGGCTGTCAATCAGACAACTGCACTTTTTACTTTCTGGTTGCTTAGCTCAATGGAGCTAATCTCAAGAGGCAGCAATTGCACAGAGCACCTGCCTCGCAAAGAACTGTACTAGGAAGCCTGTGATTGGACAGCCACAGAAAGACTGGGCGAGCTTAGAAGGGGAGGGCTTTCAAAGGCTGTAGGCAAGAAATCTGAAGCTTTTGCAAGCTCTTATTTTAGATATATCCCAATGAAAAAATGCCTAATTAAATGCATTCATATTTTTTATGCTTGTGTATCTATTAAACAGTGATTTATTTATCCTTTTTTTGGGGGGGGGGGGTCAGGGGTGCTTTAAGGAGGTTGCACCTATTGATTTACTAGTGTTCGAGAAAACCAATGTAAGGAATAAAATTAGTTACACATGTATTTCTGTTAAAGAATGTGTGATATTTACTAATCGGACTCACGGTTTAAAAACTAGCATAACTTGACAGATTTAACCTAATTTCCCAGTGTAAAGACTGAACACTGGCATTGCTATAAAATACTCCTGTCTAACAGGTAATACCCTACTGCACACAGAGCTCAAGATATAATTTGTGAGAGAATGGATTCAAATCTGTGCCTAGCATTTTGGAGCAACATTGGAGCAAACGTTGGGTTTTTACTGGTCTAGGTACGTTCACAATTTATTTCAAAATTTCTTTTTGAAAGGCGATTCTGGAAGCACAGTGATATAGGATAGTTGTTAAGTGAGGGATGGCATATGCTTTGTTAAAATGGATTGCAAACCCATCAGGGCCTGGTCACTTATATCAAGGTAGGGATTTAAAGAATGTCTCCTGGGAGGACGATGGAATCCATAGGAGAATGAGTTTGATCTGCGTTAGGGAAAGTTGGGAAGAGGAATTATCTTTCACCTGGTTATAAAGTGATGTATAATATATGTTTAACTCGGCACTGACTGCTACTGTGTGGAATATTTCTGGTTGTCATGAAAAGATATAACATTTTCTTATTTGGTGATTTCTTCTAAAGAAAAGAGATGTGAACAAAGCCAATAACTCATTAAGAAAAGTATAGTATTTTTTTTTTTAACTCTTCTGAAGATAATTGTTCTTTGCTATTTGGCTTTCCTGAACATCACATTCTAGTGCTTCCTGTGTTTTGGATGCAGGTGCAAGGATAATTCAATCAGTGTACCCCTAATAAGGCCCTATGGGTACACCAGAAGGTTTCTGTGTCCCGTTCAGAGGTTATACTGCTTGCAGAATAACAGAATTGTGGCAGTTACTTTTTGTTTGTCCGTAATTGATCATTTTCACTTTCATTCAGATGCATATACATTCTATAAATTCACAAAAAGTGAGGTATGGAAATTTCTGCATTTGAATACATTTTGTCAAAATTCATTATATTACTAACTTATTAATAAGACAAGGAGTGACTTTAACGTATGGCCCTTCAGAAAGCAAACTATTACACAGCCAGAATGTGGCTTGGCATCTAGTGCAAAAGTACTTTCTTATTTTTTTTTTATAAACAAGCTGAACATGAATTTACTCTTTGTTGACCCAAGTTGATCCATAGTTACATGTCATCGGCATTCCATACATTCGCAAAATAATGAAAAGAGAAGAGGAATGAAAAGAGATGAATGAAATATCACAAAGTCAGATACTGATGGAAATAGTTATAATTTCTGCTTATAGGTTGAGTGTTCAATGGCCTTTGCACTTATTGGCTTCATCCTTAAACTAATTGATTCCTTTGACAAAGAATCTTTGAAAATAAATTGATTTGTCCGAAAACAACACTTTTGATTTGTTTTTAATGACTATTTATATTTGTTTTGTGATACACTGAGCTATTTTTCTACTGGGCAAAAGTTTTTTCGAATGAAATTATTCGTTTAGAGCTGAATCAAAAGGTTTTTGGTTTCAGGCACATAGATTTGTTGTCAAACGAATTGATTTAGTTAAGGACGAATGCAATGAATGGATATTTATTTATTTATTTATTATTGCTATTTATAAAGCGCACACAGATTCCGCAGCGCTGTACAATTAGTTGAGAAACGTACAATATACACAAACAAATACAAGAGGTAAGAGAGCCCTGCCCGTAAGCTGATATCTAGCCATTGGAGCTCTTTATACAAAGTGCTTAGCTAGATGGCCCTTGAGCTTACAATCTAAAGGATACCAGGGGGATTTGAGACAAAAGGTATCCTTCCCCAGACATGTTCCCTTTCCATCTTAATGTCCCCTTTTGTTAGTGTGTTAGAATTTCATAGCAATATTAGTAAGAGTCATATTTTTTCAAACTACCACAAATGTGTTTAGAAATCAATTTGTGTAAGACCCCTGTCTAGACCCCTAAAACATTTTCATTCGCTCAAGTGCTATGTGTGTGAAGGGTGTGTCCTCTCATTTTATAAAAAGGGCAGATTTCAATAAGAATTGGCACTTTTATAAATGTATCTTGTTACACTCCTTGGATGTCAATCAGACAACTGGTCCTGTTACTTCCTGGTTTGTTTAGCTCAGTCGAGATAAACTCAAGAGGCAGCAAATGCCCAGAGCATCTGCCTTGCAAAGACTTATCATTGATCTGCATTAGGAAGTCTGTGATTGGACAGCCACGGAAAGTCTGGGCGGGGTTAGAATGGGAGGGTTTACAAAGGCTACAGACAAGAGATATGCAGCTTTTTAGAAGCTGTTTTTAGATGTAACCCAAATGGAATTTTTTTTTAAATTAAATACGTACACGTTTTGCATGTTTCCATTGTTTATCTACTAAAGAATGTTTTATTTTGTTTTTTTGGAGGGGCAGTGGTGTCCCTTTGAGATGCATTGTTCTTATTCTAAATTATATTTTAATTTAACAAATTAAAAAAAAAAAGAAATCACCAAACATTTTCAGAAATGTCCCATTCCTGGCCACACCTCCAATAACACCTTTAAAACGTAAGTGTCATTCTTTGTCCATATGAAATGTTGGGAGCTATGACAAAGTTTATCCTCTAAGCAATTTTATGAAATTGACCTTTTGTACCAGAGGTTTATTAGAACTAATGTTGATTGTAAGTTCTTATTTAGCTTCACTAGTTAAAATAATGAGCTCCAATCTTTCCTTTGTTAATCCTGAATGGCGTTCACTCAAAATGACTTACAGTTAAACTATTATATGAGAGAGCCATTAGTAAACATACCAATGTTGGCAGCTTCCATTTCAGTGAAATCAAAACGTTTACAATACCATTACCTTTTTACTTAATGTGACACTCACAGATAGATTTAGCACCGTTTTTACGCAAATGGTAAATGATACATTGAAAAAGACAAAATCAAATAAACATCAGCAACTTTTTATGACCGATGAATGCTCTCTTTTTTTGTAGCAAATGCCCAGAATCTTCTCCTTCTCTTGCAATTAGTAGGAGAAGATTCTGTGGATTTTCTACAAACAGGATATGACTGCCCCGAAGCAAGAACATATAAGAAACATAGAGTAGTATATTTATATATAATCTACAACATCTAGAAATGTATTTAATAATAAAATAAGTGAAATAAGATTGTTAGGGTTTGTCACTAAACATTAAAAAACACATTGGCAATTAGTAGATTTATTAAAGCCAAATCTGGTCAAGATTCAGTCATTCCAACCAATCGTGTAACATTTGTCCAGAAAAGCAGTGCATTTTGCATCCAAACCAATTTACAGCAGAGATGTATCAATGACTGCATGGTGGCCGATGATAAACCGAACGCATGTGACAGGATACACATTTGCAAATTACCATTAACTTGCTTTTTAAAAGTTAATTGGCCATTTAAAATACTATTTGCCCATTGACAGGGCTAGCAGCCAGCGCCCAAATAGTTAGAAAAAAAAAACTTAGTGGCACCATAGTTACAAATGTCAACATTTGCAAGCCAATCACCACATGAAAACAACAAATACAAATTTTATGGGGGTCATGTACCTCCATCTGACAACAGTAGGCCTATCTACTACACATTAAAAATTAGTGAGTGTATTTCAGTGATTTATCAAGTTCGTTTAGGTGTTCGATTCTCTTAGTGTCTGATGGTTCTTTTAAAGTAACTCCCTGGACTAAAAGGAAGGGAGGGCATGACTGCTGGCCAGCAGTAAGGGGTGTGGTCAAAGGGGATACAATTTAGCAAAAAGGGGGTAAAAGGTGAGGAGCTGGGAGGGGTTTCACCAGAGGCCAGAAGGACAGCAAAGGTCTCTGGCTTTTTCCCGCCCTCCCTCCCTTTATATATTGGCGTAATGTGCGGTGTTAGTTTGTTGGTATTGTTCTGTGGTTCTGGTTGTTTTTTTCTTTCTCGTTGTCACAGTTGCAGCGGTGTTCCTGGCCAGCGCATTTAAAATGGAAGGACGATGAATCAACTTGGGAGTCGCAGCCTGCCGAGGGCTGATGGCGGTAGGCAGGCTTATATGAACTCATGGATATTGAAGTGGAAGCTGTCTATTTGGGAAACAGCTGACAGATGGTGGAAAGCTGGCCTGTATAAGTAAATAAAGCTGTGGCCGTTGCCCTTATCCATAATTACGGTCTGTTGTGTTTATTTGTGGAGGGCAACGGGTAGTGATGTCCAGAACTGTTCGCTGAACTGTTCGCGAACGGTTCGCCACGAACGGTTCGCCGCGGACTCCAGTCAGCTGACACATTCCAGCCAATCAGCAGCAGACCCTCCCTCTCAGACCCTCCCACCTCCTGGACAGCATCCATTTTGAAGCTGCATTCTTAGTGAGCTGTCCAGGAAGTGGGAGGGGAGGTGGGAGGAGGTCTGGGAGGGAGGGTCTGCTGCTGATTGGCTGGAATGTGTCAGCTGACTGGAGTCTGCGCAAACTGTTCGTGGCGAACCGCGGTGAACCATTCGCGAACAGTTCGGCGAACAGTTCGGCGAACAGTTCGGCGAACAGTTCGGGACATCACTAGCAACGGGATGTGGGTATTGGGCAGCAGTCATGTACCGATAACTCTTCTTCAGGAAAATTAAATGTTTTAGTTCAATATAAGGTAGAAAGCCCTTTTTTTGCTAAACTGATTATGGTAAAGAATTGTTGGTCATGGTGAGTTTTAAGTTGTATCAACATTGTTAATGACTCATCGGCAGCTACCTATGTGTTAAATGTGTTATTAGTCTTGGGCACAAATGCGTTTCAGCTGGTACGAATGCCTGTGATCAACTGGAAAATCAAAAGGATTGTTTGAATGGTGCCCAGATAAAGGCATAATAAGTTCTAGAGAATGTCTTTAATTTTATCAGATTTATTGACTAAACACCAAATTGTACTGAATTACAATGTGAATTACAATGTTTTGGAAATATAGCTGATTTGGAAAAACATTTTTACAATTCCGTTTCCAGTTCACTGCAGTTTAGGGTTAGTGAATAAAGGATTTTCTTATCCACTTAAATGTGGTCTGGTTAAACACTTCATTAGTTTCTTAAATTTTGATCATTAGATGCTAAATACGAATTAGCTTGGTTAATATTCTTTAAAATAATTCTAGTATTCTACTGTTGGAAAATAACATTTTTGCTACCTTTTGTTATAAGCTCATTGGCCGTCTTGAAAGTCCTCTAATGGAAGTGCATGGTTTGAAACCCACATGCAGAGTTCTCTGAGCCTAAATGCAGGGTGGGGCAAGGCTTTATAAGCCTTCCCCCACCCTGCAGAGCTCAGTCTGCGCAGAGCCCTCCATGGGTGAAGAGGGATTATTTTTTTTCTTACCTAATGTCCTACCCCCAGACATTAGGTCCCCCACCTCAATTTTTATTTATGGCCCCCACCCACCGCTCAGGGGTGGGGGCCGGGGGGAGGACAGTAGGTCCCCCCCCTTATTGTTATTTAGGGCTCCCACCCACCGTGCAGGGGTAGGGGCCAAGGGGGAGGACATTAAGTTCCCCCCAATTTTTATTTATGGCCCCCACCCACCACTCAGGGGTGGGGGCCGGGGGGAGGACATTAGGTCCCACCCAATTTTTATTTATTGCCTCCACCCACTGCTCAGGGGTGGGGGACGGGGGGAGGACATTAGGTCACCCCCAATTTTTATTTATGGCCCCCACCCACCGCTCAGGGGTGGGGAGGGGGGAGGACATTAGGTCCCCCAATTTTTATATATGGCCCCCATCCACCGCTCAGGGGTGGGGGCCGGGGGGGAGGACATTAAGCCCCCCCCAATTTTTATTTATGGCCCCCACCCACCGCTCAGGGGTGGGGAGGGGGGAGGACAATAAGTCCCCCCTTATTGTTATTTAGGGCCCCAACCCACCGCAAAGGGGTAGGGGCCGGGGTAGAACAGTAGGTCCTCCCTTATTGTTATTTAGGGCTCCCACCCGCCGTGCAGGGGTGGGGGCCAAGGGGGAGGACAGTAGATCCCCCACCTGTTATTGTTATTTAGGGGCCCCACCCGCCGCTCAAGGTTGAGGGCCTGGGGTAGGACATTAGGTCCCCCCCAATTTTTATTTATGGCCCCCACCCACCGCGAAGGGGTAGGGGCCAGGGGGTGTGGACATTAGGTCCCCTCCAATTTTTATTTATGGCCCCATCCACAGCTCAGGGGTGGGGAGGGGGGAGGACAATAGGTCCCCCCCTTATTGTTATTTAGGGACCCCACCCACCGCACAGGGGTGGGGGACGGGGGGGATGGACAGTAGGTGCCCCCTTATTGGTATTTAGGGCCGGGGGGGCAATAGGTCCCTCGGGAGGGGGGAATATTTTATTTTTTTTAACAGTGAGCAGCCATAGGCCGGGTCCGGGGTCCAAAAAACGTAATGTTCGGTACGAACCCGAACTCTTCAGTTCGGGTTTGCTCAACTCTACACATGACCTCTGAAGGTGCCCTGTGGTATCTGGCATCAAGACATTAGCAGCATGTTATGATTTGGGGCCTCCATGAATTGGATTAGTTGTTCCAGCAGATTAGTCATGTTACTCAAACCATTCAAATTTTTGTGTGTGGTAGAGTACATTTTCCTACCGAAAGAGGCCACTGCCACCAGGGAACACTATTGCCATGGAGCGGTGTACGTGGTCTGCAACAATCCCTAGGTAGGTTGTAAGTGTCAAAGTATCATCCACATGAATTTCAGGACCCAAGATTTCCCAGCAGAACATTGCCCAGAGCATAACACTGCCTCCATCACCTGCCTTCTTCTCATCTGCATCCTGCTGCCATTTACCCCAGGTAAATGATGCACACGCACCAGTCATCAACCAGATCTAAAAGAAAATGTGATTAATTAGACCAGGCAATCTTTTTCCAATGCGCCATAGTCTTTTACGGTCACTCCCGTCCGCATTGAAGGTGCGTTGAGCAGTGGACAGGAGACATCTATGTAGCCTCATATTCTGCAAAGTGAGATGCACTATGTGTTCTGACACCTTTCTATCATGGCCAGCATTAAGTTTTTCATCAATTTGAGCTAATGTACACCTGTGTACATCTGTGTGATTGGGTCAGATGGACTAGCATTCACTTACCAAGTGCATCAATGAGCCTTGGGAACCCATGACCCTGATACCAATTAACCTATTGTCCTCCTTGCAACACTTTTGGTAGGTACTAAGCACGGCATACCAGGAACACCCCACATGACTTGCCATTTTGTAGATGCTCTGACCCAGTCATCTAGCTATAACTATTTGGACATGTGCAATTTGTTTCGGTCCGAATGTTAATTCGGATGAATTTTGGGAAATTCGGACATTTGGATGCGTCCGAATGTCCGAAGTGCTGAAGTGGCGAATTGTCGAAGTGCTGAACCGAAGTGGCGAATTGCTGAATTTCGGAAGTGCCGAATTTCGGAAGTGCCGAAACCAAACCAAATTGCAGAATTGCCGAAGTGCACATTTTTAGAGTAGCCTTTTATTACAGGCCAGCCTAAGGCACACCTGTGCAATAATCATGTTGTCTAATCAGCATCTTGATATGCCACACCTGTGAGGTGGATGGATTATCTCGGCAAAGGAGAAGTGCTCACTAACACAGATTTAGACAGATTTGTGAAGAATATTTGAAAGAAATAGGCCTTTTGTGTACATAGAAAAAGTCTTAAATCTTTACGTTCAGCTCATGAAAAATGGGGGCAAAAACAAAAGTGTTGCATTTATAAGTTTGTTCAGTGTATATTTAAAATCCTTGCTATTGTCAGAATTTATCGTAATACCAAGTTTTGTCAAATTACATGTTATTCTGATTTACTTTTCTTAATTAACAAGGGGAGTTTGGCTTTCCATTATCTTTTTGGCTGATGTCATGGGGTGAAGGCACAAATGAAAGCATTTATGTTCTGTGGCACATGGAGTTATTTTGTTCACCTGGAGCAATTATCATCCCAGTTTGGAAAAATAAATGTGTCAGAGAAATATCAAAACCCTTTTGGATAAAGAAATGTTGTGTAAACGGCATTGCTTCGGATGTACGATGCGGTAAAATTAAATTGCCCTGGGCTTTAGAAGGAGAATAGATATTGTGCCTCATCATGTATGCTCAGTGAGACATGTGCACGACTTGCTTAGTGTATAGTGTGGACTCTACACTATGTTTTAGTGTTCATTATTTATAGTTAACAGCACTTTACAATTATAGAAGTAATTGACATACAGAATATTGACAGAATCAAAAGTTAAAGAAGATCCTTCTCATACAAGCATGCAATATATGAGGATTTAAGGAAAGTATATATATATAATGGAAAACAGCACTCCATGGATTTTTCTGTTGATTTCTTTATTAAATAATCCATCTTTATAGCAAGATTAACATGTGGGCTTTTTATAGGACCACCATAATTACACTCACCAAAATCACCTGTAAGTTGATAGGATAATTGGTCCGCATTCTTGAGTAGCCAATCCGCCAGTGTCAATCCCAAAAGGTCTTTTCCTCACAGCTGATACATCAAACATCTCCAGTAGGTTTGATACGGAGCTGTCGTGTTGCCATAGGAACCTGATTGTTTGTAAACATGCAGGACCCTCAGTCGCGTATGGAAGCCGCCGGAAGTCAAAGCTCCTCTTGCTGCCCGGAGAGATGTGTCACAGCTACCAGATAAAGCTGATACTAGCAACAGCGTCCTGCATATAAATGTTTGTACAGCATCAAGCAGTTTTTGATATATATGCCTCTGCAGTTTTTTTTTTAGTTTTTTTAGATTTGAAGTAGTCAGCACTGACACAGTTGGCCCTCTATAAAAGTAGCTTTTAGATTTATGACCTGTTTGGATCTCTGTTAGTTGTAACTATACTCCTGTAGATAAATGTTACCACTCTTCGAAAGGCATGTCACACTACTGAGAACAGATCCTTATCCTGAGGGCAGGTTATTATTTTATTCTGTAATGTTAGAAGGCGATAGTTTATTTTTTTTTAATTTTAATTATGGGAGACATATCAATATACTCATGACTTTAGTTTATTAATTTATCAAAATGTTCAATACATACATGATAAATCAATCCCATATTTTATACAGAAAAAAATGCTTCACAATAAACAAAATAGAAATTTTAAAATAAATCCTCACATAATATAATCAATATTGTTGAATTGAGCATGTTAAGTACATTCTTTCTCTGTTTCTTTTTTTTATAAAGAAAGTTTTATTGATAAAATGTATCTCACACAAAAGGAGTTTACATAAGGTATGTTGTCCTAATAAAGATTCTCTAAACTCTAGGTCTTACTGATCACATGCCCTGTACATGTCTCAGACGTGATCCCAGTAATGTCCCAACCAGAGGCATGCTCCAGGCATCCATTCACTGTGGCATTATAACAACAGATGGCCATTACTATGGGGCAGGATCAAGGACATTGGGCATAAGGCAATCCCTCACTATCACATGAAAGACTGCCTCAAGCATCAGTTTTCTATAAAAGTGATTAGAAACCTCAACCAATAGAGCAGGGCTGCAGGCAGCATTCATACATGTATACTGTATAATATAATCCCTGTCCATTGCTCCTGGCAATCAGCACAGAGAAGGCATGCAGAGAAGAGGAGACATTAAATAATGCTTTATAGGGGTGTGACTATGCAATGATCGCGAAGAGTCACAAGTTAGTTCATCTGTGCATACGCAAGGCAACCACAGCTGTCCAAGCCACTCAGTCAGCAATGGGAAGCAAATGCAAAGAACAGATCATGGACTTCAATTAACCAAAAATCATAGGATCCTACAAAATATTTAAAGGACCATTCTTCTCCTGCAATTGGAGAAACGGACTACAACAAGGTGCCAGATGCCTTGACTGACAACACCTGCCCTTGCAATCCAGCAAGGTTGGAATACTCTACATCCGACACTAAATTAACAAGCTGCTTTGGCACTTACCTTCCATAAAAGATTTAGCCAGTATGCTGGGTTGCTTAGAGGCTTCATTTCAAAGTTTGCAGAATAAAGTGCGACCTCCGCCATATTGGTTCCCACATGGTTGAATTAGAAGATGACTAGAAGCAAGCATATGTGCAACTTACTGAGCTTCAATCACAAGTCACAAAGTTGTCAGCAGAACTGACCAGCAGAACCTCTCCATCGAGGATATTGATAACAGCAGCATGCGGAACAACCTATGCATGAGAGGCTCTCCTGGAATGAAGGGAAAGATTTACATGACCTAATTAGGTGCTTCTTTAATGCCATCTTAAATAGACCAACAGACACCCCACTCAGATTTGATTTAAAAGGGCCTTGCGACCCAATCAATGGCACAAGACATTATATGCAGCGTACACTATTTTTCTGATAATGAAGCTAGGCTGCCAGATCTGCAGACATCCCTAACAATGTAGACACATGTATATACCAGGATCTCTCCTGGTCAACTCTTTACATTAAGGGTCCAGAAACGTCTCACAGATCATCCATTCCAAGGGTATTTGGTACTGAATGGGGTTTCCATTTTCTCTGGCCATGGTTTATAAACATCTCACTCGCTCCATCTCATAGGTAGAGGATGTACCGGACTTCATAAAATATGCAATCTCTATACAGAACTGCTTAGATCCTGCCCAGACCTCTCAGGTGCTCCACCAACCCCTAAAAGAAACACTAGCAAACTGTTGAATAACACCATTCAGACAATGCTCTTCCGCTTCTCCCACTAAGCTGTGGGAACCAACCTAAATGGGTGATATTTTCCTTCTTTTACTTACCAGGTTAACTGGTTGCAACTTAGCACATCATTTTTGCCCTTGGTGTGCTCCAACATATTCCCATTTTATTTTGTTTAAGTTTGCTCTTTCTCTCAATTACAGTCCCTTAAAGTACAGGGGTTAATTATACCAGAAAAGCATATGTTAGCTTTAAGGGAAGTTCACCATCAGAGAGCAACCCATTTTAAAGAAGGAAAAGCTCCTACTTTTAAGAGTCGTTATTATCCTTCTGGGTATTTTAGAAGACTAAAGACACCTCCTCATATAGTACCAGGACCATCTACATATCCACAGACGGGGATTGTACCATCCAGGCGCAGTGATCTGGAGCTGATCTTGAGCTACAGAAAAGTGTAAGTGTAATCTTTTTTATTTGCCATATTTGATACTCTTAAAATACTACACTATATTTGGGTTTTGACCCTTCTATTTTTCACACGGATACATGCATATATATATATACACACTCGATAAACACATACACACTCTGATACATGCACAAACACACAAATACACTGATGTACCGAGATACACAATGACACTCAGACACACATACATTGACAGAAACAGTCACACAGTTACAGTGTAACTGTCCGTGTGTATTGGTACCTGTGTGTGTCTGCATGTCTGATATATTCTTTAAAAGAATGCAAAGAGGACAAAATAACACGTACACACATCAGTGATGAAAGGGTTACCTGTTTATGCCTGATATACCGTTTTTAATGAATATTATGCTCTTAATGCGATACGAGAGTTAAATGAGGCAAACAAATTAATTAGCAAGTCTGAAAAATTAACAAGGATATAAGGGTGATCCCTGTGAATTTTTCATTACCCAACTCTTTATTATGAACATGTTAAGGTGTTAGAAAATAATAAATGGTGAATTAATATTAGAGTTTGGAGAATAATCAAGATATTTTTTTATGGTTATGTTCTTTTGCTCTAGGAAGAGCTTTAAAAGGAGACATATTGTACAAAATTGCCCATCTCGAACTCAAATCTTTAGAACAAAAAAAATCCAGTAAAGACAAATGACTCGAGAGAGAGCAATCTACTGGATTCCAGCTAGATGTATCTCTCAATTCATATTTTCATCATATTTAAATGTTTCCATGGTAATGTAATACACATTGTCCTAGTTGGAGTTATTTAGATATTATCAACTAGGGCCGGACTGGCCCCCTAGGATACCGGGAAATGTCCCAGTGGGACGTGGCACCGGGGGGCTGCAGAACTCTAATTCTTTATAGAGAGGGAGCCTGCAGCCGTTTTTAATAATATTGTGGCTGCTGGCCGTATGTTGGTGACGCTGGGTGGCCGGTCCGGTGGCACACACTGAGGGGGTTATTTACCTTGCGGCCAGCGGCCCCATCTCATGAGTATGACTGCTGTCAGTATCAGTGAGTGCGCCAGGCAGCCGCCTAACAGGTCCAGCAGCACACTCATTAATACTGACAGCTGTCAGCACAGGAGTACTGAGGTAGGGGGCAGAGCTAGAGAGACACAGGGGAAGGGGGGCAAAGAGACAGAGAGTAATGGGAGTTGTATTATGGCATAGAGAGAGTATATAACTCCCATAATTCAGAATCATTTGAGGGATTTGTGTGAATTGCATTTTAGTGTGCATAGAAAGATAGAATAGATAGATAGATGAGTTATACATATAGAGAATGAGAATGATTGCAGTTGTATTATGCTATATCCATATGCCAGAATGTAACTCTAAAAACTTCCATCCATAAGGTCAGTCCCAGGTGAGGGAACTCTGTAAAAGGGAGCCCGGGGCTACAGTCAATCCAGGTGATGAAGCTTTAGATAAGGAAGCCCATGTATAGTGCAGGGAGCTCTGTATGATGGAGCTCTGTATGTATAGACACCGGGGAAGGGGGGACAAAGAGACAGAGGGGTAATAGAGAGACACAGGGGAAGGAGGACAAAGAGACAGAAGGGTAATAGAGAGACACAGGGGAAGGGGGACAAAGAGACAGAGGGGTAAGAGAGAGACACAGGGGAAGGGGGACAAAGAGACAGAGGGGTAACAGAGAGACACAGGGGAAGGGGACAAAGAGACAGAGAGACACAGGGGAAGAGGGCAAAGAGACAGAGGGGTAAGAGAGAGACACAGGGGAAGGAGGACAAAGAGACAGAGGGGTAACAGAGAGACACAGGGGAAGGGGGACAAAGAGACAGAGAGACACAGGGGAAGAGGGCAAAGAGACAGAGGGGTAAGAGAGAGACACAGGGAGGAGATGGGGAAAAGAGACACATGGAGGAGAGGGGGAAGAGAGACACAGGGAGGAGAGTTGAGAAAGAGACACACAGAAGGTTTGTTGTGGGGACAAAGAGACATACAGAAGGGAAGGAGAACAAAGTGACACACAATGTTTGTGAAAGGCAAAGCTTGGCTGAGGGAAAAAGAGACACAGAGTGGCTGGGAGAAGAGAAAGAGGCACAGAGAGTCTGGAGTTAGAAAGAGACACACACACGGGATTTGGAAGGGCAGAAAGAGACAAAGGGGCTGGGGCTAAGACATACATAAAAGGGGCTGGGGGAAAAAGACATCCAGAGTCTGGAGAAGGGTAAAAAGAAACACACAGGGGCTGGGATGAAGATACACAAGGGTCGCTGTAAGAGGAAAAAAGGAGACAATTGGAGACAAGATACACTAAACAAGGTACAAAAAATCAAATAAAGGAATAAGAAACATAAAAAAAGGCAAGAAATTCATAAGGGAGTTAAAAGAAACACAAGAGAATATGCATTTTTGTGTGTTTGGGGGGGTTTGCATTTTCGCCTGTGTCTCCTGCACTCCCTGTAACTCAGTTCTTCAGCACGGGAGTTTATGCCGAAGAGCTAACTGACAGGTGAGAGAAAGGCCGCTTATTAACTAGATTTTCCTTCCAATATATGCATTTTGCTAGCAAACTTGCTAACAATGTACAGATAGACGTAATTGATGTGATCCTGACATTAATACACACTCACATATATATATCAATGTGTGTATTAGTAACATATATAATTATGCTTAGAATATTTACACATATATTAATATATATTTATACATGCATAATACAAACATAAATGTCATTGATATATAACATATATGTAATGAGCACGTATTGGCCCAGTCTTGTTGCTAGTTGCATACTCATGCACAATAACATATTCAAAGTGAAGAGCGCACCTACAGAACTTCAAAATAAACAAGACAACGTCATTTTTTTACAGATGTGCTACCGCAGACATTCATTATATCAC
This sequence comes from Pelobates cultripes, assembly GCA_933207985.1. Taxonomy (NCBI): domain Eukaryota; kingdom Metazoa; phylum Chordata; class Amphibia; order Anura; family Pelobatidae; genus Pelobates; species Pelobates cultripes. The sequence goes on from OW240912.1 coordinate 12,954,626, forward strand.
AGGAAGGAAGCTTGCATTAACTGAAATATGCTCTGTAATTATTTTGTAAAACGCATAAAATGACCTTAAATTATTATTGCAAATCATGAAGTGTAAAATATGTTACTTGGAATCGTGATGGATTAATTCCCAATTAGTTTTTTAAATGTTCTGAGTACTTTGGGTTCATTTGTGCTCAAATATTTCTAATGAGTAAACAGTGAGTTCCACGTGCAGAACTCCAAACAAAGAAATAACAGGGCATTGCATAGACTATTAACCCATTAACTATAATCTTCTTCTCGTAGAAAACAGTGTAACATTTATCTGGAACATGAGATGCAAAGTCAGAATATAATCAAATGATTAAACAGCAACTTCATATTAAAATTGCTAATAAGAGATGAAAATCAACGTAATATTCATTTTAAGAGGAGTTTGCAAACCCTCCTCTTCTAAACCCGCCCAGACATTACGCCCGGTCCAATCACAGGCTTCCCAATGGGAAGTATTTGCAAGCCAGATGCTTTGGACAATTGCTGCCTCCTGAGTTCAGTGCAAATAAACTAAGCAAATCAGGAAGTAACAGGACGTGTTGTCGGCTTAAAATGTCAGGGGTGTGTAGCCAGTATAATTTATAAAAGTGTCAATTGTTATTGAATTCAGTCCCATTACTAAAATGTCCTTAATATGTCAAGGTAGTTGTACTGAAACATTGATTACATGCAAATGTATGTCTGCTTAAAAGAAAGGTGCTCTTTTTTTTTTATTTTGAAGCCCCAAATGCTTTCTTTCGTTGGAGTAATAGATTTCAGTTTTAAGTTATCTTTTCACCCTCTACCATGCAAACTATGCTGGCGCTATGCATTATTGGGCTGGTATAGAATTTTTTCCAGGGCTACTTTTAGTTCCCAGTCCGGCCCTCTTATCAACTAACTTGCTTGAATTATACGGTACTTTGTTTACTATTTGCCAATAGATTAAGTGTACATCTGCCTGAATAGCTACATAAGTATACATATTGGTTTGGAAATCACCCCCTGCTGCCTTCCACAGGAGTCTACTGATGGGTCCTTCACCAAAGATGGCAAAGACTTAGGCATTTTGTGTGATGTCTATTGGTGAGTGGATGGAGGTAAACACTATATACAGGGACTGAAGAAGAGAGGTTTGACTCTCTCATTATCGCATGTATAGCCTCCAAACATTTAATTTACAGAGCAGGGTTAACCATAAGGAGTCGCTAGACAGGTCCCTACAGCCCTGAGGTTAGAGAGGAGCCCTAGAATCCTGAATTTGCTTGGGTCATTAACCATCCCTGTGTGAAGAAGGAAGGGACGGTGCTGGTAATGCCTATGGCCCCAATCATTGTATGTTTTTTCTCATGCAGGATTACCTCTCACCAATCATAATAAAGGTTTTTAAAAATCCTAATTTATGAGTGTAAGATCACACAATCAGAACACACATTCCCAGATAAAGCAGGCTACTAGTCACATAATTACTCTCTTCAAAGAGTGTGGATATTCACAGGAATCCAAATGAACTCTGGCTTGATTTAATAAAATACATCATAGAACATTATATCACAGGAAGGAAGCTTGCATTAACTGTAATTATTATGTAAAACGCATAGAATTACCTTAAATTATTATTGCAAATCACGAAGTGTAAAATATGTTACTTGGAATCGTGATGGATTAATTCCCAATTAGTTTTTTAAATGTTCTGATTACTTTGGGCTCATTTGTGCTCAAATATTTCTAATGAGTAAACAGTGAGTTCCACGTGCAGAACTCCAAACAAAGAAATAACAGGGCATTGCATAGACTATTAACCCATTAACTATAATCTTCTTCTCATAGAAAACAGTGTAACATTTATCTGGAACATGAGATGCAAAGTCAGAATATAATCAAATGATTAAACAGCAACTTCATATTAAAATTGCTAATAAGAGATGAAAATCAACGTAATATTCATTTTAATGTATCATTATTTATAGATATTTTGCAAGGAACTAAATAGTTGTAATATTTTTGGCATGCTGATTTCTTTTCACGAGCCTCATTTTCTGGTTGCTAGAAGGCAGCCATAACGTTTGTATTAAAAACTGTTGCTGTACAGTGCAGGAGAAGGAGATGTTTTCCATTGCAGTCTCCCTGCAGATATGTAGATGGACATAATGGATCCATAGGAGAGAAATCTCGCAATTTGAAATTGGAGTTATATCTAATAACAGCTTGGAAAACCTGCAAACATCTTATCTGCTGCCTTTGCAAACCCTCCTCTTCTAACCCCGCCCAGACATTATGCCCCTGTCCAATCACAGGCTTCCCAATGGGAAGTATTTGCAAGGCAGGTGCTCTGGACAATTGCTGCCTCCTGAGTTCAGTGCAAATAAGCTAAGCAAATCAGGAAGTAACAGGACATGTTGTCGGCTTAAAATGTCAGGGGTGTGTAGCCAGTATAATTTATAAAAGTGTCAATTGCTATTGAAATCTCCACTACTTGCAAAATGAAAAACAAGACACTCTCCACACACAAAGCTTTTCAGCAAGCTAAAGTGCTTTAGGGGTCTGGAGTGTCCATTTAAATTTGGAATTCACTTTCAATTCACCTTGAATTCTCACTTTAGCAAATAACCCTGATTGTCTTTCTGTAACCATGAAATTATAAATGCATGGACATTATTATTTATTTTTTAATTTAGTTCTTTACAATTTATGCAAAAATGTGATTGATAATTATACAAACAGGGGATAAATATATAGACACAACAAAACAAGAGAAGACAACTATCCCCATGAGCTTACATTCTAGAGGGGATTTGTACATTGAGACAACAGGTTGTGAAGTAAAAGTGACTAGGGATCTCCAATATGTTTAAATATAAATTGAATTCCATCTGAAATTTGGTAGATACAGCAATTCGTAAATTTCCATATTCCTTGATTTGTGCAATACCGAAATTAACCTCTTAAGGACGGAGCCAAATGTACACGTTGTGAACAAAACAAAATGTAAACAAAACCTGGCATTTGTGCTACATGTCTGTCCAACCGTAATTCACCTCTTTCATATTAAATGCACCCACCCGTATTATATATCATTTTATTCAGGGGAAACAGGGCTTTCATTTAATATCATATATTTAGCTATGAAACATAATTTAATATAAAAGAAATGGGAGAAAATAAGATTTTTTTTAGTTCTACATGACATTTTAACTGTCAATGTCATAATACTGTTTGCTTTTACTGCAATAAAATACACATATTTGTATTCAGCAAAGTCTCACGTGTAAGACAGTACCCCCTATGTACAGGTTTTATGGCGTTTTGGGAAGTTACAGGGTCAAATATAGCACGTTACATTTGAAATTGAAATTCGCCAGATTGGTTATGCCTTTGGGACTTTATAGTAGCCCAGGAATGAAATTTACACCCATAATGGCATACCATTTGCAATAGTAGACAACCCAAGGTATTGCAAATGGGGTATGTCCAGTCTTTTTAGTAGTCATTTGGTCACAAACACTGGCCAAAGTTAGCGTTAGTATTTGTTTATGTGAAAAATGCAAAAAAAGCCAATTTTGGCCAGTGTTTGTGACTAAGTGGCTACTAAAAAGACTGGACATACCCCGTTTGCAATACCTTGGGTTGTCTACTATTGCAAATGGTATGCCATCATAGGGGTAATTTTCATTCTTGGGCTACCATAGGGTCTCAAAGGCAACGTAACCAATCTGGCGAATTTTAATGTGAAAAAAATGAAACACAAGCCTTTTATTTGACGCTGTAACTTTTGAAAACACCATAAAACCTGTACATGAGGGGTACTGTTGTACTCAGGAAACTTCGCTGAACATAAATATTTGTGTTTCAAAACAGTAAAAAGTATCACAGCAATAATATCGTCCGTGTAAGTGCTGATTGTGTGTGAAAAATGCTAAAAACTTCACTTTTACTGGCGATATCATCATTGTAATACATTTTACTGTTTTGAAACACTAACATTTGTGTTCAGCGAAGTCTCCCGAGTAGGGCTCAGTACCCCCCCATGTACAGGTTTTATGGTGTCTCAAGGAAAGTTATAGGGTTAAATATAGTGCTAGCAAATTAAATTCCTTTACTTTAAAACATGGGTTAATCATGCAAGGTCCTGCTAATTGTAATTAATTAAGATACTGAGTATGTAAAAATATTACATAAATATATATGTAGAATCAATATATGTATATATATACGTAGGTGTATATATATATGTATATATCTATATAATTTTTTTTAAATATTTTTATTTATATATAGGTATATATATATAATTGATATCATTATATATTTATGTGTATAAATATATTATTTTGGATTCTATGTGTATTTTTGATATATATATATATATTAATTTCCACAATACAGTTAGAACGAAATAACACACATCTATATATTTTTAATTATTTATTTTAATTATTTTTTTAATTTTATTTTTTAACGTATTTACATATTTAATTTTTTTATATTATATATAAATATATATATAACAATAATTATATATATATTTAATCAGTATCAGTCTGCGTGTAATTTGATATTAATATATATATATAATTATATATATATTAATAGTAAAATACACCTAGACGGTGTACATGTGTGTATGTATATGTGTATATATATACTTTGATCATATATATATAATATATATATATGATATAAGTATATATTATTTATTTTTTTACACTATTTATTTATTTCATTTTTATTTTCAGCCAGCAGGGGACCACCTGTCATTACAGGCAGCCCCCCTGCCGGCAATACAGAAGCCAGCTATCCCCGGCCATGTGATTGTGGGGTCCTCGCTAGGACCCCACTCTCACATGGCCGGGGGGCTTCAACGAGGACGGATGTGCCGCGGGGGGCTCCCTGGGAGTCCCCCACCTTGATAAGCGGTGGGACACGCCCGGCGGTGAAAGTACAAGAAAGACGGGCGTACTATTAAGCCAGCGTTTAAACACGCCCTATTAGAGGCGTAATAGTACGCCCTCCGGTCTTAAGGGGTTAAACCATACATTTATAAAAACATTAGCAGGTGTACAAAAGGCCCTGTCTATGACATCACTTGCTGCTCCAGCCTGGCACAGGTCAGAGTATTTTTGGCGGTTGCCATTTTCAAATGGTCGTATTTAAAAAACTATTAATCCTACAGTGAAGAGCTTTATATTGCGAGAATCACAAGACCCAGAGGTACATTTTGATGCATAGTAGTCTCTGTAGTATTAAAAATGAAGGCACAGTCGCAGTTTAGAAATTCCCCTTCAAGTTTGAGCTGGCTAGAGTGGAGTTTCAATGAATGTCAATGGACGGCGTGAGTTGCAAACAAATGGTCATATTGTGAAAACTATCAGGAC
>OW240912.1:12975802-13113998 GCA_933207985.1 Pelobates cultripes
GGACACTGAGACACTTGGGGAAACTAGAAAACATGTGGACACTGATACACTAGGGAACACTGGGAGACATGGGGACACTATGAGACATAGGGACATTGGGAGACACTGAGACATTGGGACACAGATACACTATGTCCCCATGTCCACCAGTGTCCCTAGTGTCTCAGTGTCCCCAAGTCTCCCAGTGTCTGTGTCCCATGTCTCTTATTGTGCCTAGTGTCCCCATGTCTCCCAGTGTCCCTAAATGTCCCAGTGTCCCCATGTCTATGTCCACAACTGTCCCCATGTCTCCCAGTGTCCCCATGTCTCCCAGTGCCTGTTCCCATGTCTCTCAGTGTCCCTAGTGTCCACAAATGTTTCAGTGTCCCCATGACTCCCAGTGTCTGTGTCCCTTGTCTCTGTGTCCCTAGTGTCTGTGTCCCCATTTCTCCCAGTTTCCCTAAATGTCTCAGTGTCCCCATGTCTCTCAGTGTCTCCATGTTTCCCAGTGTCCCTATGTCTGTATCCACAAGTGTCCCCATGTTTCCCAGTGTTGCCAAGTGTTTCAGTGTCCTCGGGTCTCTCAGTGTCCCCATGTCTCACTGTGTCCCCAGTATCCTAGTGACATGGGGACACAGACACTGGGGGACTGGGCGACATGGGGACACTGATCCTGTGATACATAGGGACACTGAGACACTGGGTGACTTGCAAGACTGAAACGCAGGGAGACCCTGGGAGCAATCCATCTATATAGCAGAATCAACTGTGAGTAGTTTGTTGGTGATTTTACAGAATTTTCTCTTATGTCACTCCTTGTAATTTACATCATGTGATGTCACGCATAACTAATTAATTATACAAATGATTAAGGCTGGTATTTTTTTCCAAGAAAGGTGGAAACCCTAACTACTCTTCACATACTCTTGCTTAAAGGAGCACTATAGGGTCAGAAACACAATCATGAATTTCTGACCCTATTATGTTAAAACTACCATCTAGCCCCCCTGACCCCTCTTGCCTCCCTAAATATAGTAAAATATTACTTGTATTCAAGTCTGCAGCTGCTGGCTCTGCCTCTGAACTGACTGTCTGCTGACATCATCAGAAGTGGTGGTCTGAGCAAATTACAATACTTCCCCATAGGATTGGCTGAGACTGTCAACTAGGCAGATCAATGGCAGAGCCAGCACAAGTCAAACATAGCCCTGGTCAATCAGCATCTCCTCATCAAGATAAATTGAATCAATGCATCTCCTCATCAAGATAAATTGAATCAATGCATGAGGAAAGTTCAGTGTCTGCATGCAGAGGTTGGAGACACTGAATGGCAGTACTGCACACTAGGCAGTACTGCCCCAGGAAGCACATCTAGCAACCATCTGTGGCCAGTAAAGTTATTTTATCTGAAAAGACAGCATTTACTGCAAAAAGTCTGAATGGAATGATTCTACTTACCAGAACAAATACAATAAGCTGTAGTTGTTCTGGTGACTATAATGTCCCTTTAAGTTTGGAAGCTTAAGAGGGATGTATAGGAACAAAACTTGTGTGGACTGGCTGACAATAAAATCAGTTTAGGTAATGCAGACGTTGGTCTCTCTAACACTGTGGCATGTCCCCTTTCTTCTACACTCACTACATACATCTTTTCTCTGTCTCAGACTATACCAGGAACTTCTGCCTGCTAGTAAGAAGGTAAAGAGACAAGTGGACCAGCGAGTGCTAGGGTACAATCCTTAGAAAGCATAGAGCAAGCGCATCATTAGACACATTTATGCCAAGCTCAGGGTGCTGCCTGCATAGTATGCCCTTAGTTGGACAGCCTGCATGATTGGCAGGTAGCCTGACATGCATTCATGCCAGGCTGTCCTTCAAATTCTTTGGACAGACATGCCCCCTTTTTGGGCATGTTCTCCCATTTTGGCAGGTCTGGTCACGGGATTTGCACCAGTGGCCCACCCTTTAACCCCACCCATTGACTTCCTGTTTCATTGGACACTGCCGTTAGGGGGTATGGATTTACTTGAAAGATGAAAGCATAAATTAGAGAGGGATTAGCATAGGGTATGTGTTTTCTTATAGCTGCATCCTTTTGAGTTTCCCTCCAGCACCATCAGATACATGACGCTTGGGAGGTATGACTATTTTAGTGTTTTTGGTCCATAAAATTCCATAATTAGGCCCATCATAATTGTCAGCACCAGGCCCACTGGGCTCTTAATCTGGCCCTGAATAGAGGGAAAAGAAAAAGTGCAGTAAAAACTGTATATTTATATATTGTATACATCATTAAATATTTAATTTAAGAATATAGATTAGTTTTTACTCCTCCTCCTATTTTTCCTCTATTGGTCACTTCTCACTTGATCTGTGAGTGACTGGCCCCTAGCCATCAATTAGCAATTTTTATGACACCATGGGTAGTATGCAGAAAATTGACCCTTTCATCTGTTCACGTTTTTCGGCATTGCCCTTTTCAGGTAGTCCGTAATCCAGGTACATTTTGACTCAGAATTCGGGAATTTGACTGATGTCCGATCACTTAAAAACCAGCCAAATTGCAGTGCGGTTCAATACAAATTTCCATTCATGCATTTTCAAAGGATGCAAACATAACATTGTAATGGACAACTAGGGCAAATGATCTATGCGATCACAATAAGTGAACTTTAGCAACATGGAACTTTCTATTGGAAACTAAGCAGAAAAGTCATTGCTGGCATAAGATCATTAATATCTAAATTGTGATGATGGCAAGAATTGAAGGTTTAGTACCCACTCTATCCTTGGCACTACATATTGTTCAGGGACATAAAATCAAATCAGAAACAGATAAATCTGTTGGAATAAATATACTTGTGAAGAACCCACAGTGAATGTCAGCGTTACAACTGTAGCTAAAAAATATGAAGAACTGCCAAACTATTTGTCGAAAGGATGGTTGATTCACTTGACTTGTTAATTTGATTTGATAAAGAGAAAGAAAAAAAAAAACCTTGCTACAAATTTTGTTGTACTGTATTAATCAAATCTTTATCTAGAAATGTAGGCAAGTCACTTTTCTCCCTCTTCACATTTTCTCCGCAGGCCAAGATCTAAGTAATGCAGATTCAATTATGAGAAATTAACTTCACATTTCTACATTTCCAAACAAAGAGCAATGTAAATGATGTTTTAATATGTAGCAATCCTATGTTTTGTAACAGAATGACCTAGTTTCAATTACAGCTGATATTTATTGAAGGGACATATTTTTCGGGAAGATTTCTCAAAATTGCAAATTGGAGTCAGTAGTATCTATATGAGAAATGGGCACACACAGATGCACACCAAGTATTTACTCTAGCCGTGCAATGCGCATGCATGTGTTGTGTTATAGCACTATAAGAGTGAGTTAACTGATTTGTATACTTTGCTGGGCTTAGGATATAAATAAAAATAGTAATAATAAACTATGGGGAATCTTAAGTCATTTTAGCATGGCCTATAAACCTTAGGTTATGTTAAAACTGAGAAGGTTATAGTTCTTTAAAGGGACATTCCACAATAAAAAAAGTAAATTAAGTAAATAAAAATCACTTTGTAGTAGATATACCCATAATTGTGTATGCACTAAATTCACCATTTTTTCATTGGGGGTTTATCTAATAATAGCTCATAAAACCTAAAAGAATCTCTAGTCTGCCACATTTGCATGTCCTTCCCTTTTAACCCTGCCCAGGCTTTCTGTGGCTGTCCAATCAAAGAATTCCCATTGCAGCTCAATGCAGGTTCTCTGGGCAATTGCTGCCTCTTGCGTTTCGCTCCACTGAGTTAAACAACCAGGAAGTAACAGGACCTGTTGTCTGATTGACAGTCAGGGCGGTGTAACAATGTTCATTTATAAAAGTGACAATTTCTACTGAAATGCGCCCATTTTGTAACATGAAAAGAGAAGATACACTCTTCACACATAGATCACTTCAGCAAGTTAAAGTGCTTTAAGCATCTGTAGTGTACTTTTAATCTTATAAAGCAATTAAGAGGTTGACATAGAGCAAGTAAGTACAAGGGCATAGATACGCCCCCGATTTCATAATGTGTGAACCTATCTGGCTCTTAAATACCAGATAAAAAGTCACATTTGTATACAATACTACCTTTAATTAATGGTTTGGTAGTAATTGTTATATTTTTAATAAAATATATTGTAGTTAAATTCACTAAATGAACAAGTATAATGTGTGCAATTCATACAAAGGAAAGCAAATGGCCACCATCCAATTTATAACATTTATACTGAATAAATGATTAATTATCTGTATTATATAATAATTACATTTAAGTGAGACACTATTTCAGATTATCCGCAGGCTCAAAATCAAATGATTCTGGATATCAGTACATAAAACATAAATAACAGTTAAAATATATATATGAGTATACAAGAATCTCTAAAAAATAATAATTTAGTTTTCATTTAATTTAATTCTATATATTATCATTACATATTTTCCTTACATATTTGATAGAATAGCCTTTCCCGAAGATAAAAACTGTTTTTAAAACAGTGCTCCATTGCTAAGGGTGCCTACAGAAATGCATCTTGAAGTCTGATACGCTATGCTTGTCTGTACTCATTTGCTTCTCAAGCTTGGAATTCTGGGAGATTCATGGAAACATGATTTGCCGTGCACCAGGTGGAATTTATCCAAAATAAATTTTCAATATGCAGAAAATGCACATCAGTGATTTCTAATTTTGCATAGATCTGTTTGGGAGTTTTATTATATTTGACCTAACTAATATTCAAAGTAAATAATATTAGAATATCTAATATTTTAAGTGCAACACTACTTAGCTTTTTTTTTTTCATAGACCAAAACTAGTTCCATGTTGATGAGGCCCGAAAGCATTGTACAGTCCGTGGTTGGTTTCTGGACATTGATCCTTTTGGATCACAACCAATGCTTAGATTTAAAAGTTGTGTATAGGAGAGTGCTCCATTGCAAAGGGTAAACATTGTGTGGTTGTACTGTGCCCTCACAAGTGAACTTATGATTATATCTCTAACTTTAGGTGATGGTCACCATCAGAATCTTGGGGGTGGTGATGCTGAGGGTGGTGGGGGATGAGGCTGAGGGTGGTGGTGGGAGGCTGAGGGTGGTGGGGAGTAGTGAGGCCGAGGGTGGTGTGGGGGGTGGTGATGCTGAGGGTGTGGGGGGGAGGCTGAGGGGTGGTGTGGGGGTGGTGATGCTGAGGTGGGGGGGTAGTGAGACTGAGGTGTGGGGGTAGTGGAGGCTGAGGGTGGTGTGGGGGTGGTACTGCTGAGGGTGGTGTGGGGGTAGTGGGGCTGGAGTGTGGTGTGGGGGTAGTGAGGCTGGGGTGGTGGAGGCTGGGGTGGTGTGGGGGGTAGTAAGGCTGGGGGTGGTGAGGCTGGGGTAGTGCTAGGGTGGTGATGCTGAGGTGGTGGGGGAGTGATGCTGAGTAGTGAGGCTGAGGGTGTGGGGGGTAGTGAGGCTGAGGGTGGTGTGGGGGTAGTGATGCTGAGGGTGGTGTGGGGGGTAGTGAGGCTGGGGGTGGTGTGGGGTGCTGGGGGTAGTGAGGCTGGGGGTGGTGAGGCTGAGTGAGGCTGAGGGTGAGTGAGGCTGAGGTGGTGTGGGGGGTAGTGAGGCTGAGGGTGGTGTGGGGGTAGTGAGGCTGAGGGGTGGTGTGGGGGTAGTGAGGCTGAGGGTGTGGGGGGTGAGAGTGAGGCTGAGGGTGGTGTGGGGGGTGGTGATGCTGAGGGTGGTGGGGGGGTAGTGAGGCTGAGGGTGTGGGGGCTAGTGAGGCTGAGGGTGTGGGGGGTAGTGAGGCTGAGGGTGGTGTGGGGGGTAGTGAGTCTGAGGGTGGTGTGGGGATAGTGAAGCTGAGGGTGTGGGGGTAGTGAGGTCAGAGAGATCAGATGAGTCATTCAGGACTGTAGTGGACACTGAATACACTAGCCTAGCTATCAATTTCCCTATCAAATCAGCATCAGCTACACTGTCCCTCCTCTCACTAAGAATGCAGCTTCACAATGAATGTAAAATGGATGCTGTCCAGGAGGTGGGAGGGTCTGGGAGGGAGGGTCTGCTGCTGATTGGCTGGAATGTGTCTGCTGACTGTGAGGTACAGGGCCAAAGTTTACTCAATGATGATGAATAGGCAGCGGACCGAACAGCGCATATGTTCGCCATCCGTGGCGAACGCGAACAAGCAATGTTCACCAGGAACTATTCGCCAGCGAACCGTTCGGGACATCACTAATTATGGTTTTATATCCATACGATATGATTTGTTAAATAATTTTTAAAATACCACTCTTTCTTTATGTTCTCACAAATGTTTTGTTTATTATAATTGAAGCGGTTCATTTTTTGGTTAGAAATGCAGGATAAGATCGGAAACACAATGTCTGTCTGTGAGCATTTGCAAGCCAGACTGATAATTCTGCTAACATAATGGAAACATGGCTTCTTTAAATTATACTGCCCAAGGTGAACATTACCCCAGGTCTATATTTAAAGAGGTTCTAATTGTTTCAATGGCCAATGGTAAGCAGCATTTTGAACACTAGATAGATAGATAGATAGATAGATAGATAGATAGATAGATAGATAGATAGATAGATAGATAGACTGGCAGACTGATAGACAGACAGGTAGGCAGACAGACAGGGTTATTCACCAAAGTGAGAATATAAAGTGAAATTAAAATTTAAATCCAAAATTGGCGAATTGTAAAAAGCTTCCTGTTTAGATACTTTTAAATAACTTTTTAAATTCACTTTCCATTTTACTTTAAATTCTCACTTCAGTGTATAACACCGATTGTGTCAGAATAATTCATTTTATTTGTGCCTGAAAGAAATACTGGTTACCTTGTACCTTAAAAGAATGTAAACTTTTCTTCCTGTTCAGGTCTAATGGTATCATTAATAAGCAGGCTTTTTCTGTAGAATTCTCTGTGATCTCCATCATTTATATGCCTTTCAGCTCACTCTTGCATTAGCTGTTGTTAGGTGTTTTGCCAAGAACTGAATGTACATACTTTCTGGTAATTATATAAGGCAAGGTTACTCGGTTCCTCACTTCCAGCATCAAGGAGAGGCCAACTTTCAGTAAACAAATCCCTAAGTCTAAATCTAAAATACATGTTATAAGAAACAGTATGCATGCTTGCTCGTATAAGAAAACTATTAACCCCTTAAGGACAACTTTCAGCCTATCACAGCCATTTATTGCTGGTATGACTGAGTAAGTGTTTAAATCTCTGCTTAGTCATACGTCCAGAGGAGGCCAGGCTCTCTTTCAGGCCAAGGAATATGATTCAGTGCTAAACAGCTCCAACGTGGCTTAGCATTGAATGGAGAGTACCAGGTGACTCCAGGCATTATAAGCAATTCATTGAGATGAAATGATTATAGTGCCTATAGTGTCCCTCTAAGGGGTTATAAAAGTGCAATGCACTATATATATATATATATATATATATATATATATGTATATATATATATATATATATATAAAAAATATAAATGTAAGAAAATTACCTTATTTAAAGTCTGTTATACCTGGCTCTAGATATGCAACAAATTGCCACATTAAAAAAGTTAGTTCAAACAAAATTAGCGCTATTCATTGGATCCCTATAACATCTAGCTAGCTTATTTTTAAAATCAGGGGCTTTCCACAAAATTTGATTGATCCAGAAGCAGTTGACCTGTTGTAGTTTGTGGTTTTGGATGAATTAGTTTGAGCAATTCAAAGGGTCTCACAATAACTACTGTGTTAAAGTTTCAGAAGCACCGAGAGGGCCATGTGCTTTAAAGACCACCAAGACGGCCACCAGTCATGTGTAACTAGGCTACACCAGGACACATAACTGGTGACCATCTTTGTGCTCTTTGATGCACATGGCCCTCTCGGTGCTCCTGAAAAAATAATAATAAACATTACCTAGTTACATTAACACTAGAGTTACTGGAAGGCCATATATATATATATAAATATATATATATATATATATATATATACACAAGATCCAGCGCACTCACCTATCCACTAAACAGCAACTTCAATGTTGAAAGGTTTTATTTGTTTTTTTAAAAACACCTAATCTAGGCAAAAATAATGGGGGTTTAGTTACATTATATGATCATACATTGCATAAGCCTGCCACAACGTCAATGTACCCCATCTTTGGCAGGTCCTACACTAACAGCCTAATGTCTGCTCTAATGAGATTAACCCACTTACTTGGGGGAAAAAATTCCATCTGGGGCTCTCTGCAGTACAAGGCTAAATAGTGCCCTGGGATGAGGCAGGGAGGGGTACAAATCCAAGGAGTTTGTATGATCATATAATGTAACTAAACCCCCATTATTTTTGCCTAGATTAGGTGTTTTTAAAAAAACAAATAAAATCTGTCAACATTGAAGTTGCTGTTTAGTGGATAGGTGAGTGCGCTGGATCTTGTGTATTGTATATTTTGTCCCCCAGCAGTACCCCCATTTATGCATGTTCAGGTGAGTGCAGCCAAACCCCCCTTGTTTCATATATATATATATATATATATATATATATTTATTTCCACACATTCAAAACCAACCCTTTAATTTTGTACAGCTATATTTTAGATTATTAGTGCCATCAGGTATTTTGGCAGAGATATACCCTAACATTTAACCCCCAAATTACACTCAGATTGCAGCAAAAGATAATGTTTAATAAAGAGAAAATATAACATATATTAATAAACATGTTCTAGATAAACACTTGTAATACTAAATAGACAATTAGCTTTTGCATTTCTTATTGTATCTTTCCCATGATTGCATTTAAAACATATCAAAGGCTATTCAAGCAATTTAATTTTAACACAATTATAAAACATATAAAGAAATTATACAATTTCATACTTAGCATCCCAGTATTTTCGAAAAAATGGAGGTAAAGATTTCTGCAGTTCTGGATAGATCAAACTTCATGTCGCAAAATAAAGAAAAATATGCGACTAGAGCACACACTAGCAGTCTGAAAATTAAGAAGGCTGCAATGACCTGTGAAGGCCCCTGTGCCATATTGACTACATGTCTTTCCCCAAAACACTCCAAAAAATCAACTCTCAAAACCTTTCACAAAACAGTTTACACACAATAACCATAGTAACATGTCCCTGATTCCAGCCTATTCCCTGCCCACTCACCTGCCCCCTGACTCTGAACTGGTTAAACTGGTTTGTTAACTCTTTCAGTGCTTTGAACTGGCATTCATGCAGGGAATATCTGTCAAATGGCGAACTAAAAACTTAAGGAGTTATGGGTGTAAAACCACAAATATTGTGTTAAAATGTTAGGTCATGTTATGAACATTAAAAAAATGACTAACACAGAATTATTTTTCAAAAACTGCCAATTCTTTCAGAACTACAGAGCTATCTAAGAGCACCATATGTTTTCATTAAATTCAAATATAATGAAATAGTTAATTTTTGTTTTTCAGAGCTATTTTGCTTTTGCTATTTGGTTGGGATACCATTAAAGGGATTCTATAGTGTTAGGAACTATAGTGGCCTCTGGTCCCCCCTCCCTCACAGCCCCCTTCAGCATATAAAGGGTTAATTTACTTATCCAAATCTAGCACCGAGGAAAACAGGGTCTGCACTCCACCTCCTTCAATGTAATCCGACAGGTGGGTCTGTGCATTAGGCCGCCCTTATTTTTCTAAGGGGATTGATGCTAGATGTCGCTTTGATTGCTGGAAGTGCCTCTAGTGGCTGTCTGATAGCCACTGGAGGTAGTCTTAATCCAAAGTTATCATTGCAGTTTCCCAAAAACTGCAAATATTTACATTGCAGGACAAAGTGGGACAGGGACTCTGCACCCAGAACCCTTCAATGAGATGAGGTGATCTTAGTGACTATAGTATTCCTTTAATGGTCCTAGATTCTAAAAATATATGTTCAATATTTTGATGTAAATAATGTTCATCATTTCCCCTCTAAAAATTGGGATTTCATTCTATAAGCTTATTAAAAAAACAAACTTTAGTGCTCATGAGGTTATGCTGGACTTCTTAAACTGACTATAAGTGACATTTTGATTCATGTACGATGAATAATGACAGTTAGAGAAAAGAATGTGACAATTTACATCAACATTCTTAAAATGTTAAGAAATATTGTCATCCGCTACATAAAAATCCAAATCTAAAGACATAGAAGGATTATATTTACATGTAAAAAGTATGTCGATTTCATTACTATTTTAAAAATTCAAGCAAACCAGGCTTGCCCACATGCCAGATGTAAAAACTAGTCATCAATATAGCACCTACAGAGGATGAGATTGGCTACCCAGCCATGTCCCATCTACAGACTGGTATACTTCAAGTCTGTTTGTATTTTTATTGCAGATTATTTATCTTTATACTTTTACATTGAGAAGAAATTGAGTGCATTTTCTTTATAGCCTGCATATTTTATGGTAATGTTTTTACCTGTTTCCACTGGTGTTAAAAAAATTTAGTCTAAAAATGGGGGCCCGTCTTATACATGGAAAAATACGGTATATCATTAGGTGTCTTGCCCAGGGACACTTGTTAGTCAATTGATGGTTGTCCTTACAATTGAACAAATATAGCAATAAAATACCACAAAATAAGAATAACAGTAGGTAACATGTTTTATAGAATGCAATACTCAATCTGTATTATTATTGTTACAATGTCAACATATATATTATATATAGACTTATAGAAAGGCCCTTCTCGAACAAGTTTGCGATCTATGAGGATTTTGGGTACACGGATACATATCTTTCAGTGTCTCGAACAGTGAAACTTACTGATTCATCACTATTGGGATTGAAACCTGAATTTACCAGTTCCTAAAACAGTGACATTACCACTTAAGGGGCAGCCTTTAAATGATTGGGATAATCTAACTATCTCAATAATGTTCCAAGGTTCCAATCCAATGTTTTTAATAAAAATATATTTTTCCACAAATAAAAACTAATATTACCTAAATTAGTTCAATTAACATCCTCTGTCTAAGCAAAATCCACATTGAATTTATCTGGAAACACAAACAGCGACGTGTCAAACAAAGCAGCATTCTATACATAAAATACCATATAAAATCTCAACTAAGATGTTATCATTATGACAAACCGAAAAGTGACATTGCCATGACAGAGACACTTTAACTATTTCCTTGCACGACGGTACTTGTGAAATTGAAATGGACACGAATTAAAGAGTAGCTCGTAGTGTATATTCCTGCATTGTGTCTTTCAACGAGCTCTGCAAAACACGAGATGCAATCATTTAATTGGGACTGCATTGTTCACTGTGCTGCTATACACTGCTAATGTAAAACATCTCTGTTTCTCATGACAGATAGTTCAATAATTGTGCATGAAAAATAGAATATTTCATTACATTTGTCAAGATGAGCTGTTTTCTAAGTATTTTTCAAGGCATAAAGGAGTAGATACGTCTTTCGCTACATATGAAGATACTTTGCATACTGACAATAATACGTTATATTGGAACGCATTGAGTCATAGAGGGGTATAGTAAGAAGGCTGCTTCCTCTCTCATTATTATGTTCATTATTAAAGAAAAAATATTTATAAACTGGTTAATCCAGGTACTTTTAATTTTATTTATTTTTTGTCATATTATTTTATCGATTTCTGGAAAGTTGGCATAACATTTACCATTAGGCTGCAGTAAGGAAGGATGTACATAATCTAAATTTCATTTTCCATTAGTTGTTAGAAGGGAACAGGGTTTAAGCTGAATTACAGTTATGTAAGGAAATAGCCAGCTTGGTGACTGGTGGCATCCTAGAACCACTAGTTAGTTATCAGAGTAAAAAAAAAAACAAAAAAAAACAGGACACGTTCTGAACCAGTTTCATCTTATTTTGTTTGGCATTTGATATGGGATCCAGTCTTTTGTGCTGATGTAAAAATTTAAGTCTTAATCAATGCAGTATTAACACTGAGCATTGTGTTGTATACCTGTCCTCAGGCAATCTTTACCAAAATAAAGAATCTGCAGAAGTAATTTGTTATCACAATAACAAAGCCTCTTGCTTATATTACCTCTGATTTTAGAAGTTATACTTACATCAACCGGCAAGAGCAAAACATATCGATCGCTGAATTACCCATTTTTAAGAATGCTGATGAAAATCATATCCTGGGTGCCCAACAGTAATCTTAATCAAAGAAATGTTCCCTAAAGTGTCAATTACTGGTTTAAACCAGCAGTCGTTTAGAGGCATAGCATAATCTAATTGCTAACTGCAGGCTGAAATTAGCATTTACACTGTGTCTGAAAAGCAGACAACTGATAAGCAAAGAATGCTAACTTGTGAAAAGCCAATTTATCAAGTTTGCGCTTTAGCTGGGAGGATTATTTTATTTAATTTTTTTGTTTCTACTAAGTTAATAGAATTAAAACTGACATTTTTTTTAAAAAAACAAGGCTAATATGACAATTAAACTGACATTAAAAAGTATTTGTGATACACAATATATTTCTATTAGTATATAAGTAAAGACCTGTGGTTGATAAAAACTTTGCAGGACATTAAGCTCTATATAGCTCCGATAAAGCTCCAGTCAGTGGGAATACACCATGCAAGTAAATAAACCTATCTGGCCAGCTCCATCCATCGTGTGGATCTACCCAACAAGGTCATTGAGTAAAATAGCCAGGAGAAGAGCTGTCACTGAGAATTCAAATCTCATTCCTTTACTCAGGACCATAATATATGGTAACCTGGAAAATGAACTCATTCATTATTAATAAAGCCTATTAATATTCCCAAATTAAAATGATTATGTTTATGAAATTCTTAGTATGGTTGCACTCTGGTTAGACATAGTACATGACGTTGTATCTGTAGCAAAGCAAAACATGCACTTAGGGAAGCTTCTTTGTATTATTGCTGAACTGCCCTGTCAATATTTTTTAACTCTGTATGATAAATTAAAAGTATACCATAAATGGTCACATGATTATCGTTTTTTAGTGTTCTAATATCCTTCTTAAAAACAGGGGCCCAAAATTGGACACCATATTCAAGGTGTGGTTTTAGCATTGAATTATAAAGAGGCAAATTTATATTTTCATTCCAAATTTCTATCCTTGGAGTGTGAGGGAAGGATGGTAGTAGATTAACTAGTGATGGTCTTCCCTCTGAAGGTGTGATAAAGGTTGACTGTAGTCTCCAGGGGGCTAGTCTAGGGATTTCCATATCTACCCATTGTAGTTGTGTTGTGGGTATAAAGAATAGCATGCTCTGGGAGAGGATCGCTGCACAGTGATATTGATTAATATGAGGGATCACTAACCTTTATCTTTTTGTATATAAGCTAGCAAGTTTGCCTGGTATAAAAAAAGTTGAACCTTTTGTGGATTTGTTAGGTGTTTGTTGGACACCGGGACTGTGTATCGTTTGTGTTCAAAAGAAATATCACATTTTCGAGAGAATGTTAATTTTCATCATTGCAATCCTGCTTAGCCAGGATAACTCTTATCTTTTCCATCGAAAAAGGTCTTCTTGTATGTCTTTCTACGTTGCTTCTACGTTTAAGGCACTATGGAGGATATGTGTTTTGGAATCTTTATTCCCAGATATTTTAAGTGAGTGGTTCCCTAGTCATTGTGCACATAGATGGCTTATCAATAAACTGCAAGCTTTACATTTGGATTTCAATATTATTGAATGGGTAAGGCAGTGGCTGAGTTATAACTCGAAACGTTTGTACCTTTTGTACCTTATCCCCATTATCATGCATGATAAAGGGGATAACCCAAAACGTTTGTACCTTATTTTTAGGTAGTTTAGCAATTACCTTAGCCAATTCCTCTTTGGGAATGTGCACGATAAAGGGGATAACCCAAAACGTTTGTACCTTATGTCCTTGTAAATAAATCTTTTTGTAGCACTTGGTGTGCACATTTGCAATTGTTTGCACTGCCCTCATTTTTTCTATTTTTGTGTAAAACAAACATGCTCATAGACCCCAGAGGGCATCGATAGTACTTATTGGAAGGAACCTCTTGAGATTCTGCATACTTTTTTACCCGGGTATGCCAGCTAGCGTCTCTTTAATCAGGTCAGTAACTGGTGTTGCTACCAATTCATTGTAGCATCACTTGAGTCATTACAGCTTAATGGACCTATACATATGGTAAGACAGTGATCGAGAATATGCGTCACAGATAGCAGCAGTCTTACCAATCGATCTCTTTATTGAGGGAAAATCTAAATAGTAGCTAGTACTTGCTGAGTGTGTTAAGGAATTAGGAATTTCCATGCATCACATACACTGTTGGTTTGGAGTACTTTATCGCGTATTGTCTCTTTTTGCTTTTAAATAAAGATTTTGCTAATTTGTACTATTTATTTTCAATAGGAAAGGTTTTGTTACTTTGTTTATTTTTTACCAAGGTGGTTTTAAATTATAAATCCACCCTGCTGGGTTCCTTACGTGAATTTCTTTGAAAGAGAGTGTGCAGTGTCGACAAGATTCTTATAGGATGGAATATTTGCACAAATACAGACACACACACACAGACACTACCCCTTCTCTAATAACCATATGTTAGACTATGGTTTGGAATATATCAATAATTTGTTTAAATCAGGGAGTAGCCAGATACATGTAGAGGAGATTTTTTTTAAAAAGCATTGCTTTACAGGTCTACAGGGCTAATAAGCATAAAAACAGACAGTTCAGCATTTTACAGCAACGGATAATGAGCAATATCTGTGTGACTTATGACAGGACATAAGGTGCCAAAACACTGTAATATTATCTATTAAAATATTGTAGAAGGTTCAAGGTGTAATGTTTAAGCCATTGTGGGCTTTTCTATTTCATGTCTTGACGTATTGCCTATTACATCTGATTGAGGATGAGGAGCAGTGATGGGGAGAATGCAAATGTGCTTGTCGGGAAAAAATAGTTAAATCCACTGTTCTTTGACAAACATAAAAGCATGAAGTGTGTAGTGTTAGAACAAATCAAATTTGGGTTTATGCTTCGTTAATATGTGCTGCTGAAAACGACAGAGAGCTTATATTGTTCAAATGCTTTAGTCCATTGGAATAATGTTGCAATGGTGGGGTAGTCATTTCCATATTATAATGCAGAGCAATGTATAGCAATGTCTCCTGCAAAACCTGCCATCAATACTTATAGAGGGCTTGCTGTCTGCCAACTTGTCCTCGGTAATAAATAATGGCACATTTCAAACGTTTGCCATTTGGAACAAAAAGTTAATAACATGCACTGCATTGGGGCTCAATATTGTCACTTTATTTGTCAATCGATAGTTATAATTCAAATCTAGGAGAAGAGTCCTTAATATCTAAATAATTAGTAGTTTTGTTTCGGTTAAAGCATTAATAGATATCCAAGTACTAAACAGCAAAGTATGGGATTTTTTCAAGATTGCATCGAACCTTAGTTAAAACGTTGCATCCAGTGGCAGCTGGTGAAGTTTAAAAATGGTGGGGAGCTTATTGGGTTCTACCAACTTAACCCATGAGATGTTGTGACCAGTTCAAAACCAGTTGCATTATTAGTCATCAAAAAAGGGGATAATAGAAACGGCTGATATAATAGCCCTAAACTTGGCAATAGATTTTATTTTGTGTCACCCCACTTGTCCCTATTGACACTGTTGGCATCAGACTCTTAAAGGCACTCCAGGCTCAAGCAGGCACTCATTTTTAAAATGCACCTAACATAACTAAAATGCTAATAATTTCTACTGACTGTATTGATAACAATGCAGTATTTTTATATACAGATCCTACTGGACAAGGCAGTTTAATTGCTGAAAGTGGCTGAGGTGACAGTAGCCCATATCTCTTGGCATGTGCAGCTTCTCCTTTGCCACAGGGCTCCATGCTGTATGGAGAATGGGAACATTAGGGAAGTATATTTGTGGATTGATACATTTGCTGTGGTTTTTGGTAGCACAATGTAGAGCAGGGGTGCCCAAAAAGTAGATCCCCAGATGTTTTAAAAATACTGCTTCCTTGATTTTATTGTCATTCTAATGGCATGCAAAGTATCATGTGAGTTGTAGTTCTGTAACATCTGGGGCACTACCTCTTGAGAACCCCGGATTTAGAGAATACAACTATATCAACTTCAAATCCCATATTTAAAGGGACATGGTAGGCACTATAACCATTTCATCCCGGAATTGGTAATTATGCTAACCATTTAGTGTTAAAACATTTTAGAGCAATGTAACACTAAATAAGGGTTCTTGGCCACCCACTGCCCAGTCCCCTCTTGAGGCACAGCTAATGTACAAATTACTTTCTGTAGCCTCTCCAATTCATACCAACAACGGTGGCCCTGCTGACACTTTCAGCCAATCACTGCTGCTCAGGCTAATGCTTCCACCTTATCACAAGCAGCACAGAGTAAATGGTCAGCTGGGCACTCTTAAAAACAGTTTAATGCTGAATGTAAGGATGTTGCCAGGCTCTCCATACACTTTAATCACTGCAATGAGATTAAGCAATTACCATGCCTATAGTGTCCCTAATCTGAACTCTACAGTAGGGACACTATGCCATTACACATTGCCAGAAAAATAAAGCCAGGGGTCATTTAAATCACATCAATGTATGAAATCTGAATTTAAATTAAATATAGAAATTTTATTTTATATTAATTTTTTTTGTTATCTGGTTGGAAATAAAAAGAAAAGATTTTATGAATAGGAATCAACAGGCAAAATAGAAGTACATGAACATTATAATCCTGAACATTTCATTCTATATCTGACACAATGAAGTCTAAAGTGGCTTCATATTGCTAACTGCTCAATTATAAGTCCAATCCAACATCTTATGTACCAAACACGCGCTAAGACATGGAGGAGGGATTCACACCTTTCAATCCCAGCCAAGTGTCAGTCCAATCAAATATCATTCCAATTTTAGATTCTGTTTTTCTTTCCTTTCCACCCACTTCGAGTCACAAAAGGAACCATAACAAGACACGTCCACCTCCTTTGTTAGCTGAATGACTCTATTTTCAAGAAGCATTCCCATTGATTTTTAGAGCCTTGTGTTTTCTGATGACAGGTTGTATTCACCATCTCTATGAGAGGGATGTTTCTCAACACAACGCTATTGTCCTGGACCTTCACATTAAAACAATCCATTTCAATGCTATAGAACGCCAGGCTGTTGCTGATAAGAGTTCTCATTGTGCAGCATATCCTGACAGTAGTGGACTGGATGTCTATATTAAAGCATGGGGACTCCAGTTAGCAGATCAGTGAAGACGGCTTTTCTGTATAAATTAGTAACTGCCATCGAAGCTACGATAGACGTATTGTGTTCTCCAGGCAGAAAGACCTACTTGAAATTTATGCCACATAACAAACATGATCAAAGATTAATACTTTATTTGAGAATCAGAACAAACATTCTCTGTACCATTATGCAACTTTAGACATGTGATTAGCAGATTAATTATTGGTAATTACTATCCTTCTTTAAATAACACCATTGCATTCCATAACACTGATATATTTTGGTACCTCCATTCTAGTGAACATTTAATGGATCCTCTAGTCATTCCTTAGCAGCACAGAACTCTTACGATCTAAATGTCAGTGAAACCTTCCTTTCATTTCAAGATACGTTTTACTCTCATTTCACTTCGTAGCTTATTGAGGCTTATTATCACAGTTTTATCAAAACAAGTTTGCAAACATAAACATAAACATAACGAGAACCATTAGATAAACCAAAATACATCATAAAAATACATGCTCAAATAGAAGTAGGTGAGGTCCCTGTTCTTACAATCTAGGTGGAAGATAGTGCAATAGTGCGAAATCTGTTGAGTATAACATAAGGTATGGAAATGGTTCTGCCATCATTGTGAGGGATAAGATGGAGCAGATGCTGTATTCTGAAATACATAAGTGGGATTTGGGCTCTTAAAAAGACGCTATAGGCACCTAGACCACTTCAGCTCATTAAGGTGGTCTGGGTGCATTGCCCCTGTCAGTTTAACCCTGCAATGATAATAATGAAAATAATACAGTTATTGAGAAACTGCAATAATTGCCTTGCCGGATTAACTGCACCTCTAGCGGCTGTCTTCCAGACTGCCACAAGAGGCGCTTCAGGATCGTTAGGTGACTTTTGGTTGCCTAACTGATGCTGGTCATCCTCAAGCTATGCTTGCGGACATGCGGCATCACCAAAACCTCCATTGAAAAGCATTGATTCAATGCTTTCCTCTGATGTTGTCCTCATGCAATTGCGTAGCTCACCACTCATGCGCATTAGATTCCTGACATCAGACGATGTTGGGGTAGGAGGTTCAAGGGCCATCAGCATTAGATTCTGGTAAGTGGCAAAAGGTGGGCTGTGATTGAAGGGGACACCTTTTGTCCTATAGTTTCCCTTTAGCAATTGGATCCATCAGAATGTAGCGAAATGCAAATATCTGCATTCCATTTGGAAGTGGTAGAGGGGTTAATAAATATTTGGAATTATACCTGATAGAAAGAAAAATGTTTGTATTTCAACCTCTATAAAGAAGATTTGTTTTATTTAATGTTTTTTCTTTTTTGCATGATAGGTACAATTTCAATGGGTAACCCCTAACATATAAGAAGATTTCACTGCGTGATCCAATAGACACACAATAATGATTATAGCCACTACTGTAATGCATTTGGTTAAGCATTTACATTTTCTCTCTCCAATTAAATATTTTGTGTCATTTGTAATAATGACTTATATTGCTGACAAAACCAGATTTACAATGTGCTTGTCCAGCACCAGTTTTTGGCTGCTGTCATGACACGGATGAAAATTTGCGACATTAGCATTTATACATAAAATTACATTTCTTAAGCCTGCGCAATCTTCTGTACAATTCTGGGGGGATGCGGGACTGTTAAATACAAGAGGGGGGTTGGTGATGTTTTAAAAGTGGATTCCTTTCAATTACAAAAGATGTACAGATGGACAGTTGATGCTGAATATTGATTTATCAACTTTTACAAGCTTACTCTACAATGTTCCCCAGGAGACAAATTTAGTCGAAGTTAAGTACACGTGATCATATTTTTTACTTAGTGGAGATCTAAACTTCTGTACTTCCGATCTGTTTTTACCTTTTTGACTGATGTATGTCACTCTTTCTTAGCCCTGAGGGAAGCCTGAGGTTAATTTGAATTTCATGGGGGCTGCCAAGACTCAATCAACCGAAAGCAGGGTTTTACTGAAGCCTCTGACTCATTTTACATTGTTCTGCATGGACCTAGAATTTAAATTATATAAAAAAAAAAAACTACACTAATTAAGTTCAGTAAAATATGAGAATATTTTGACACAATTTAAATTAACTGACATTTTACTTTTTTTTTTTTTTTTAAGGAAGATGCCGTAACTTCACCATATCAGACCTTACATTTACTGATTGTGGCCAGAACAAGAAAATAATAATAATAAAAAAAAAGACAGGAAGAAGACGATCGAATTATTATTAGAGAAGTAAAGAAAAAGTTTGTTTTTTTAGTTTGACAGTATTGGCAGACATTGTGTGACACATTGTACCAGCACTTATGTTTCTCGTTGAGTGTTTGTCAGACCACGTCTACAATAGATGGATCGCAATTTCAAATATATGGTTTTGGTTTTTTTACATCAAAGATAAGCAAGGGAATCTTGTTTACTGCACATTTTTTATTTCGAGTCATGTGACGAGGAAGGTTAGAAATCTAATTTGTAAACAAACATAGAAAATATTAACTAAGAGACAGATCAGGACATAGAGATTACAGAATATAACTGCCTTTGTGTGCCGCAAATTGGATAATAATGAGGCAGAGACACATTTTGATTGACTTGTTTGCCCAATATACAGCACCTATTAGTAATTTATTTGCATTTTATATTTTATTATTTTATAAAGTTGACTACAGCATCTGTAGTTTAGCTGTTAGGACTGACTCAAGCCATAACCATTTTACAACAGCAGAATGCGTTGGCGATTTAAAAAAAAAAAAAAAAGTGTAATAATAATAATAATTATACATAGATTGATTATGCTTTATTGTAAAAGGAAGGCAAGGATACAATTTACAATGGACCTAAAATGTTGCAGAACCAACGTTTCCACAGCAAATGACAATCTTAAAAAAAAAACGTTGCTATTGATTTGAGTCTTTTTATTTTTGAATTAATGTGCCAAAGTAAAAAAAAATAAACAGAACATGATTGCAGAGATATGTTCCTGAGTTTTTGCTATTGTGGAAGAGAGTGATAAGCTCTCCTGGACAGTTGTTTGTGCCATGTCCTAGATGCACTTGCTTTCGTGGCCATAGTATTTACTATAGTACAATGGTTAATAAAAAATCTTGCTTTTCTCCATTACAAAGCCATGTAAATGTGGTCACTATAAACACAGCTCAAAGTCCAATATATGCCTGAAAATATATGTATAGAGCAAATAACGCTTGCAAGCCTTTCATCAAAGCCTTTCAGTAAGGAAGTAAACATGTCTAGGGTCATCAAGTGAGAGTTGTCCTGAATTAATTAGTGAATGTCATATTTTAGGCAAAAGTAGCTAAACTACAAAAATAAATCAAATCAGCTTTGTTTTCCCTACACATTTTTTACCAAAATCAACTTTCCAACAATTCATGTTTTAGTCATGCAACATATTTACCGGTATGAGATGGAATTAAAGGACCACTAACATCTCAATGAAGTGGTGTGGGTGCAGTAGCCAGGTCCTTTTAACGCTGCAATGTGAAACCTTGCAGGTTTTTTTTTAGAAACTGCTTTATTTACATTGTGCATTAACACACAGTGATAGCCAGTAGAGGCACTTTGGTTATGTGATGTTTGCTATTCATAGATAAGCATTCAATTCAATCCTTTCCAATGGAGAAGCTTGGATGTGCATGTGGTACTCTATGAGAAGTATTGGATTGGACCACTGCCGGAGGAGACTAAGCCTCCTCAATAAAGTCACGGTAAGCAGAAAGGTGAGCAGCATCAAGGGAGACTTGGTGCTGGAAAAAGATCAGCAAAACCCTTTATTTATTTTTTATAGTAAATAGGGGGACCTGTATCTAACTAGGGATAGGGCAATATCATTTTGGCAATACAGGTTTGTTTTCCTAATACTATTTTGTTCTTTTAAAGAGGAAATCTCACTGCACTGTTCAGAATGACTTCCATGATGCCTCAGGTTTGCAATTGAATACTCTGGAATCTACAAAAAATCCCATAAGCAAACATGAGATGAAATTACTGAGATTCAGAAAATACCACAATGCATAGATACTGTTTTGTTACTTAATGGGCCATGCCTGAGCCATTCCTAAGCCAACTGGTTCTTGCTGGAGATGGTGTGCTAATATCTGATGTGTTATAACAGCATTGTGTCTCTATGTAGATACCACAATGCCCCCATTTTAATTGGCACAATGTAAGGTGTTCAGTTTTACAGTAATATCTGTGTACAAAGACTTTAATACAGGTTTTCCCAGAGTATATTGTGATTTGGCATTGATTGTCTGAAAGGGTCTCCTGTGCCCTGGGTGTGCTGATCTAACCCTCCTGCTTAGAAGAAGTGAGCATGATCTTTCTAGCATCCAGCACTGGGATGGTAAATGGAAATGTTTCCAACAGGAAACCATTCAAGGAATCAGTGAAATATCCACACCGTTTCTTTCGGTTTCTATGGTGATTTTTCCAGTATTAGAATGGTTTCTCAGTTGTATTCTATTCTCCTCTATTTATCATTTGTTTCAATCTACACCTTTCAGTCCACTTGATGGCAAGTGTGCCAGAAGCTCCTGTGCTACGGCCTTTTGGAAATGCTTGAAAAAACAGCCTCTTGCCCTTAGACTATGGGCATGGTCCCAAGAGCCACTTAAAGAGCCTCGTGACAGTAGCAATTGATTTTCAAACTATACATAGTTAGTTGATAACTCTGAGGCGCCCTCTGTTGACTGAATAGAAATGTGTACATTTACATAATGTTGGTATGCAAATTAGTGCAACCAAATAAGTAAACTTATATATATTGTTGCTTTTTATTGTGTTTGAATAAATTACATGTATTGTATAGTTCATGTATAAATTATTATTATTATTATTATTATTATTAAGTTATTATTTATATAGCGCCAACCAATTCCGCAGCGCTTTACAATGGGTGGACGAACAGACATGTAGTTGTAACCAGACAAGTTGAACACACAGGAACAGAGGGGTTGAGGGCCCTGCTCAGCTTACAAACTAGAGGGAGTGGGGTAAAATGACACAAACGGTAAGCATAGTATTAGACTAGTGACAGTTGCAAGAGAGGAATCAGTCAGGAGCTATTAACAGCTATTTAACATGTTTATAAATGATCTTGAAGACCGCATTGAAAGTCATGTTTCAGTGTTTGCAGATGACACCAAACTTTGTAAAACAATACAATGTGAGCAAGATATTACTTTGCTGCAGAGGGATTTAGATAGACTGGGGACTGGGCACTCAAATGGCAGATGAAATTTAATGTTGAAAAATGCAAAGTTATGCACTTCGGCGTAAAGAATACACAAGCAACGTATACCCTTAATGGAAGCAAATTAGGGATAACAACACGTGAAAAGGACTTGAGAATTCTTATAGACAACAAACTATGCAACAATGTGCAATGTCAATCAGAAGTGGCCAAGGCCAGTAAGGTATTGTCATGCATGAAAAAGGGCATTCATTCTCGGGACAAGAATATAATTTTGCCTCTTTATAAATCACTGGTAAGACCTCATATTGAATATGCTGTGCAATTTTGGGCACCTGTTCTAAAGAAGGATATTATGGCACTAGAAAAAGTGCAGAGGCTGGCTACAAAATTAATAAAAGGAATGGAACATATCGGCTATGAAGAAAGGTTAACAAATTTAAACCTATTTAGTTTAGAAAAACGTCGCCTGAGAGGGGATATGATAACATTATACAAATACAGGGAGTGCAGAATTATTAGGCAAGTTGTATTTTTGAGGATTAATTTTATTATTGAACAACAACCATGTTCTCAATGAACCCAAAAAACTCATTAATATCAAAGCTGAATATTTTTGGAAGTAGTTTTTAGTTTGTTTTTAGTTTAGCTATGTTAGGGGGATATCTGTGTGTGCAGGTGACTATTACTGTGCATAATTATTAGGCAACTTAACAAAAAACAAATATATACCCATTTCAATTATTTATTATTACCAGTGAAACCAATATAACATCTCAACATTCACAAATATACATTTCTGACATTCAAAAACAAAACAAAAACAAATCAGTGACCAATATAGCCACCTTTCTTTGCAAGGACACTCAAAAGCCTGCCATCCATGGATTCTGTCAGTGTTTTGATCTGTTCACCATCAACATTGCGTGCAGCAGCAACCACAGCCTCCCAGACACTGTTCAGAGAGGTGTACTGTTTTCCCTCCTTGTAAATCTCACATTTGATGATGGACCACAGGTTCTCAATGGGGTTCAGATCAGGTGAACAAGGAGGCCATGTCATTAGATTTTCTTCTTTTATACCCTTTCTTGCCAGCCACGCTGTGGAGTACTTGGACGCGTGTGATGGAGCATTGTCCTGCATGAAAATCATGTTTTTCTTGAAGGATGCAGACTTCTTCCTGTACCACTGCTTGAAGAAGGTGTCTTCCAGGAACTGGCAGTAGGACTGGGAGTTGAGCTTGACTCCATCCTCAACCCGAAAAGGCCCCACAAGCTCATCTTTGATGATACCAGCCCAAACCAGTACTCCACCTCCACCTTGCTGGCGTCTGAGTCGGACTGGAGCTCTCTGCCCTTTACCAATCCAGCCACGGGCCCATCCATCTGGCCCATCAAGACTCACTCTCATTTCATCAGTCCATAAAACCTTAGAAAAATCAGTCTTGAGATATTTCTTGGCCCAGTCTTGACGTTTCAGCTTGTGTGTCTTGTTCAGTGGTGGTCGTCTTTCAGCCTTTCTTACCTTGGCCATGTCTCTGAGTATTGCACACCTTGTGCTTTTGGGCACTCCAGTGATGTTGCAGCTCTGAAATATGGCCAAACTGGTGGCAAGTGGCATCGTGGCAGCTGCACGCTTGACTTTTTCTCAGTTCATGGGCAGTTATTTTGCGCCTTGGTTTTTCCACACGCTTCTTGCGACCCTGTTGACTATTTTGAATGAAACGCTTGATTGTTCGATGATCACGCTTCAGAAGCTTTGCAATTTTAAGAGTGCTGCATCCCTCTGCAAGATATCTCACTATTTTTGACTTTTCTGAGCCTGTCAAGTCCTTCTTTTGACCCATTTTGCCAAAGGAAAGGAAGTTGCCTAATAATTATGCACACCTGATATAGGGTGTTGATGTCATTAGACCACACCCCTTCTCATTACAGAGATGCACATCACCTAATATGCTTAATTGGTAGTAGGCTTTCGAGCCTATACAGCTTGGAGTAAGACAACATGCATAAAGAGGATGATGTGGTCAAAATACTAATTTGCCTAATAATTCTGCACTCCCTGTATATTAGGTGGCCAATACAAACCATTGTGTGGAAATCTATTCACAAACGGACTTTACATAGGACCACGAGGCCATGAGTTTAGACTGGAAGAAAGAAGATTTCGTCTAAGGCAAAGGGAAAGGTAGAACAATCAGGATGTGGAATTCTCTGCCTGAGGAAGTGGTTTTATCAGAGTCCATACAGATGTTCAAACGGCTACTAGATGCATACTTGCAAGAACAGAATATTCAAGGATATAATCTTTCAATGTAGGGTAATAACTGCTTGATTCAAGGATGAATCTGACTGCCATTCTGGGGTCAAGAAGGAATTTTTTTCCTAGTTTGTTGCAAAATTGTGCTTCAAACTGTTTTTTTTTTGCCTTCTTTTGGATCAACAGCAAAAAACAAATGTGAGGTAGGCTGAACTTGATGGACGCAAGTCTCTTTTCAGCTATGTAACTATGTAACTATGTAACTATGTAACTAACTATGTAACAGTTTAATTGATACACTTTTATGAAGAAGTGGGTTTTTAATGATTTTTTGAAGGAGTGGAGACTGGGTGAGCATCTAACGGAGGAGGGAAGTGAGTTCCACAGAAACGGTGCAGCCCCTCGAGAAGTCTTGAAGGCGAGCATCAGAGGTGGGAGTACGGACAGAAGATAGACGTAAGTCTTCAGCAGAGCATAAGGGCCTAGACGGGACATACTTGTGTATAAGGGAGGATAGGTAGGTTGGAGCAGCATTATGTAGAGATTTGAAAGCAAGAACCAGAATTTTAAATTGAGCCCTGTATCTTACAGGGAGCCAATGTAGGGACTGACAGAATATAATAATTCTGTATATTTGCATTTTAAATGCTTTTCACCACATGTCACCAAAGCTAGTTCTTGTCCAAAAATAAAAAAAAATTGGGAACTATGTGTCCTGTCTGTATTTTGGGAGGATTCTAGTAACAGAGTTTTCCGACCTGTTGGCTGGCTGCACCTAATGTTAAGAAAGATCTAGGCATGAGAGCCACGTGAGCCTATGTAAAGGCAGTAGGTGGAGGCAGCACAGACAGATACTTGCCTGGGTATCTGAAGAAGGAACAGAAGAAGAAATGCAGAGTGGATAATACAGACAAAAGGGTCTGTAAACTCAACAATATATTTAATGCCTTGAGAACTATTATACTATCCATTGGACATGTCTATATGTGTTTATATGTGTCTACATGTGTTTATATGTTTTCTTCTGTTAAATATCGCAATCACCGGGTGTCAAGTGGTCGGACGTGCAACTTCATAAATAGCCATATACACAAAGTTCGACCAAACTGCTGGGAGCTTAAAATCAACTGAAAAATGTTTCTGAATCAGCTATTTTACCCTAAATGTACCCTAAATATTCACGGTTTGCTTTTAATTTGATGGCAATTCTGTGTTTAGTAAATCTGTTTTGATATATTTATAGAAGTAAAAAAAAATCAGTGTGTGAAATATTTTTGCGTGACTTTTATTGGATTCATGTAAGCCTCAAGTACTTCTTTTCAGATATCATTAAGCACACCTTTCACTGTTTTTAAGTATGGGGTTGTTGCAAGTGTTTACTTAGAAGACGTTTTAATTGTGATTTCATAGGATTAAGAGGTTAGACTGCATATCTGAAGAAGTAACGATAGCAAATTTGTTCTAAATATGCATTTCTGCTTTCCTACACTATTCACATAAGATTGATGAGCTGCATTTAATAGCAACTTTGGTTCATGAATGAAAGATATGACTGTATTGGAGATACGGCAAATGAAAATATTCAGATAATGGTATTTATAATTGATTTCAGATGAGATATGGAAGATAATAGAAGGATGTGAATAGGGGAGCAACAAAAAGCAATGATTATGTAGTTAATTAGTACTGTTGGTTTGAAGTGCTCATGACTTTCTATATTTCTGTTATATAGCTCAATGATTTATATTAACTGATCCACAATCTATATATTGTAGTTTTCCTTTCAATTTTTTTTTTTTTAATACTAAACATTTTTCGAAACAATTTTAAACAAAACAAAAATATAACAATAAGTAAAATTAGGAAATAAAATATGAAGGTGTGGTGGGTAACATAGAAGAATTGGAAGGGATCTCCATCCATATATACTATTTAAAAATCTATATATTTTCACGTCCATGTAATAAAATACAGAGTATAAAATAGCAGTTGTCAAAAATTGCAACCACATATAAAATTAAATAGAACATACTACATGCAAAGAATGTGCCTTGCTTACATATTAATATTAAATATCAACCAGACTGCATTTAGTTAGTGGATCCTATCTGTATGGCCACATATTTAAATAATTAGGGAGCTTATTCACTGAATTGTAAATTACAATGAAATTAAAATAAAATTTGAAAAAAATAAGAAAATAAGTGGAGAGGTTTGTCCCTCAAATAATGAATTTTGATGAGCTGGATTCAATGTGTCTCTTATCCGTGTAATTCCATAAAGTTTTTAAAACTTAATGTACTAAGAGGGTTGGTCTAGCAATTGTAGCCTGAAATTACTCTCCAAATCTGGACATATCTTTACTGATAAAGCTTATACATCTATATTACATGTTCTAGCAGAAGTGCCATGGTTTAGGTGCCAGGAGAACCTTGTGTTTTATCTGTCTGCTCAAAAATGTGTGACACAAAACTCCCCCCAAAAAAGAAGCAAAAAACCAAAGGGGCCTCTGTTTCTAGTTTCTTTGGCCCGGCGGCCAGGCTGCGCAACTCCAGCCAAGATGGCGCCCGCCCCGAACTCACCAACCAGCATCCACGAGGCAGCAGACTGCCAGCCCCGATCGGGAGATTGTGAACAACTGCTCTACCACCGAGGGGACCTCAAAGCCTACATAGCCAGGATGATCTCCAAAAGCACACAGGAGTTCACGGCCGAAGTGTGGGGATG
Organism: Pelobates cultripes; assembly: GCA_933207985.1. NCBI lineage: Eukaryota > Metazoa > Chordata > Amphibia > Anura > Pelobatidae > Pelobates > Pelobates cultripes. The sequence continues at coordinate 13,003,320 of OW240912.1, forward strand.
GGACAACGCACGGCACCTCTCGAAGAGCGGGTGGAGACGCTGGCAGATGCACATAATACACTGGCTGACTGCACCACAGACCTGCGTAGATGGGTCAAGACCTGGAGGAAGTCGTGGAGGACCTCTCCAACCAATCCCACCACTACAACCTGTGCCTGCAAGGGATCCCAGAGGAGGTGGGGAAGGACAGCCTACAAAAGCTTGTGCTGGGCCTACTTTGCCCACTGGCCCTATAATATACAGGACAGACGCTGGGAGTTGGACAGCATCCACAGGGCCTTGCGCTATTGACGCCTGGATGAAGAAAATCCCAGGGACGTCTTTATGTGCACTACTACTACTACTACTTCACCACAAAGGCGGCAGTCCTTGGGGGGCGACTCGACCCGGACTCCCGTGGTCACATGGACTGGGGGGACAAGACAAGCTCCTCCACAATTATTATCAATAATTATCATTATGCAGCTGCCAACCTGACCAGCTCCGAGAGCGCATGCTGAATATCGCCCCGAGCCTCACTGGGAGAAAGGCACCACACAAATACCTGTTATCATCATTTTATTTTAACCTCAACATCTAAGGAAAGGGATTTAGGGGTGATTATTTCAGATGACTTAAAGGTAGGAAAACAATGTAATAAAGCAGCAGTAAATGCTAGCAGAATGCTTGGTTGTATAGGGAGAGGTATTAGCAGTAGAAAGAGGGAAGTGCTCATGCCATTATACAGAACACTGGTGAGACCTCACTTGGAGTATTGTACACAGTACTGGAGACCGTATCTTCAGAAGGATATTGATACCTTAGAGAGGGTTCAGAGAAGGGCTACTAAACTGGTTCATGGATTGCGGGATAAAACTTACCAGGAAAGATTAAAGGATCTTAACATGTATACCTTGGAGGAAAGACGAGACAGGGGGGATATGATAGAAACATTTAAATATATAAAGGGAATCAACACAGTAAAGGAGGAGACTATATTTAAAAGAAGAAAAACTACTACAACAAGAGGACATAGTCTTAAATTAGAGGGACAAAGGTTTAAAAATAATATCAGGAAGTATTACTTTACTGAGAGGGTAGTGGATGCATGGGATAGCCTTCCACTGAAGTGGTAGAGGTTAACACAGTAAAGGAGTTTATGCATGTGTGAGATAGGTATAAGGTTATCCCAACTATAAGATAAGGCCAGGGACAAAAACAAGTATTTTGAAAATTGGGCAGACTAGATGGGCCGAATGGTTCTTATCTGCCATCACATTCTATGTTTCTATGTCTGCTCTCACTCGTTTACACCGTATTACTCCAATAGGGTTATTTACGTAAGTGAGAATTGCTGAGAAGTCAAAAAGAATTCAAAGCAAATTTCACATTTTAGACCAAAATAGCTAAAGTGTAACCATAGCTGCCTTAGAAAATGTAGCTATTTTGGCCTTAAATTGTACATACACCTTGAATTATCTTTGAATCCCTAAAAATTCTAATTTTAATAAATAACCCTGTATATACCCCATCCATCAAGTCATCTATCTAAAGAAATACGGAATATTTAGTACACATTGCAATCTATCACCTTTTCTGACTGTACTGTAACACTACCTACACTTTTGTCACTCAGCCAAGAAGTCATGGGCCTAAGGTGGCAGTTTGGACGGGTTAGTAGGATACAACCTCAGTCTTTTTATTGCATGCATTAATATTAAAATCGGTCTGAGGTAGGCTCCAACATTTGAAACAAGCTCCGTAGTTGACTGCCGTCCTCTTCAATGTCTCTTCCTTTTCCATTTTCTGAACACGCATTGGGTTTCAGCTTCTGTAGTATTTTCTGGTGACCTGACATCACAGCAACCAAATGAACAGATGCCTTGAGCAGTCTGGGGGTGTATGGAGAATTTGCCTCATTTCTGATTGGTGTCAATGGCTGGATTTTACTGCAATTGTCAATATTCACAATTTGTGGAGGTTAAACCGCCAACGTACCCCTGTGTGTAAATAATCACTAACTGCCTTATCCTCTAGACTGTAAGCTCGTTTTATCAGGGTCCTCATCAACCTATTGTTTGTGTTACAACAGTTTGTAATTTTCAAATTTATTGTTAAACTTTCCCATTTTATAATATTGTAAAAAACTGTGGAATAAGTTGGTGCGAAATAAATGTCTAAAAAAATCAAATGTCCATGGCATCATATAGGGTAGAGCAGCTGTCACAAAGTAATAATTATAAATAATCGAACAGAAACTGATTTTATCCTGCAACATTTTGCAGTTTAAGGCACATGAATATAAAAAATGAATTCTATCATTATCTTATTTAATTCTAAACACAAACTGAGTTTTGTGCAGCAATTGCTTTCCAACCTAATTTTATGGTCAATACTGAAGATAAGAGCTCACCTGTGCTGACATCTGCATTTCACATAAAACGTTTCTCATTGGAATAGGATTAAATGTGCAAAAACACAATGTAAGGATAAAGGTCATGATGTATCCGCTAAATCCAGGGAGAGCACAGAAGAGGTATGCAGGCAAAAACCTCTCCCGGCTTGTTGAGTTCAGCTAAACAGAGACAGAAGGGATCAAGCTAGGTTTAGAACAGTTTGTTTCTTTTCTCTCTTTCATTAAATGTGTTTTAAAATGCAAACTGTGGAGTCGTGTGACTGAGCACCAGCCAGCTCTGTTTTGCTTTGATTTCATTTTGTTGTTTAATCGTGTCATCACTTTCTTTCATCTGTTCGCTGCTTCCTCTGTATTTTGTGCAACTATGAATTGTGTTTGACCCTCACGGCTTTGACCCAGACGGGACAATTTACCTACTCATTGTATTTTAAACCTGATATTTCCTCTTAAAAACTGCATTCCTGAAACATTGTGAAAGTGTTCTTTCCGCTTATAGAGAGAGTGAATTCAAATTAAATAAACGGCCGTTTTTTTGGGTTTTTTTAAGTGTGTGCTTGCATTTTCTGATAGGTGTTTCTGCTATAGTTTAGAAGATAAAACTGCTGTTTGCTGCTGTTTCTGAGATTATGGAAATCTGGATATTTTTACGGGTGGGGCTTGCTGCCCCTGACATCAAGCAGAAAAAGAAAACACTATCAGCTTCCGTAAGGCACCATATTCATGACGTCCTCCTTGATTTTCCTCTTAATTATAGTGCAGTCAATACCACTGACATCTCTGGCTCAATAACACAATCCATAATAATATCATTCAGACCCATTAACCATTAAACTTTAGGTCAAAATCTTGTTTTCTTGACAGCATCTAAAGAATTTGAAATAACTGACACTTGGACCTTCAACAATCCTTAATTCTGGGGACAGAGAACCATTGTCTAATTATTTGCTAAGTGTCTTGCCTTTATTTTTCTAGCAGAGCAGAAAATCCAGACATATATTGGTAAATTAAAATGAAGTACATGCTACCTTTTATCTTGTCTGCATAGTTTAGAAACAATTCCATTGAAATGCACAAATGTTCTTCTCGGGGTAGCTATTCATAAAATCATGTCTTTTCATGTTTTATAAGACAGAGATGGACATCCTAGTGAGGTTTATGAGTCAATGCTTGCAACTGACAATTTTTATTTTAAGAAATGTATTCTAAAAGGCTACATGTCTGTCTGTATGTTTGTCTTTATGTTGTGTTTGACCTATCACTCAGCTCAAGCCACATTCCTACCTTAACTTAGCCCTCCCTCACCTCCACTACCCCTACACCATGATATCCTCCATATGCTTGTAATGAAACACTACTCTCAAAGGTTTTCTAAACTCATAGAAACATGAGAATTCATACATGCCTTATGACTTATTGGTTCTTCTTAGTTCATTCACTTTCCTAAACTCATCTCTCCTCATTAGTCAACCTTCTAACTCATCTGTCACCAATACTTCCTCCCTTTATTCTTTCCATCCTTAGACACCCAGAGAGGACATGCTTCCCTAGTTAATTATAACTCCACACCCACCTCAAATAGGTGATATCGGAGGAGGGACTTTATAGCTCTGCCTGCCATATCTGGGTGGCAGCTAGGGTTGCATTAGGTTTCCCCAGTTATTATAATCATATCCCTATCTGTTGACCATGTTTAGGGGCAGGAATTTATGTAAGTGTAACCATTAGATGCCATGTACTGAGTGAGTGTCACTTTTGGGGATCTTTGCAAAATATGAGCCACTTTAATGTGCTGATTCCTGATTCTGAAACATAGAATGTGATGGCAGATAATAACCATTCGGCCCATCTAGTCTGCAAAATTTTCTAAATACTTTCATTAGTCCCTGGCCTTATCTTCTTCTTATTATTATTATTATTATTTTATTATTATTTTATTATTTATATAGCACCATCACATTCCGTAGCGCTGTACAATGGGTGGACTAACAGATATGTAATTGTACCCAGACAACTGGACGTACAGGAACAGAGGGGGTGGAGGGCCCTGCTCAATGAACTTACATTCTACAGGGGGTGGGGTATAGTGACACAAAGTGTAAAAGTAGGAGTACAACGTAGGTTGCTAGAAAAGTATTCACTGAGGGCTTAGTAGGTAATTTTTGACAGCTGCAGGAGAGGAGTCATAGGGGGTGCGGAATAAAAACCTGCTTACAGTTTAACTGATATAGCTAGGATAGCCTTATGCCTAACCCACGCATGCTTAAACTCCTTTACTGTATTAACCTCTACCACTTCAGCTGGAAGGCTATTCCATGCATCCATCCTATGAGAAAAGTAATATTTCCTGATATTTTTAAACCTTTCTCGTCTTTCCTCAAGGCTATACATGTTAAGTTCTTTTAACCTTTCCTTGTAAGGTTTTAATACAAGAATTTATAAAACTATTTTAAAAAAAGAGCAATAATAATAAAAAAGTGTGTGCTTTGCTCTATGTTGAAGTTTAAATGGCAATGTTGCCAGAATTTAAATGTTGTTTAACTTAAGAATTATTTTATAAAGGAAGACAGGTGGCCTTGTGGGAAATAAGCAGTATTGCAAACTAAAAAATATTAAAGTTTGCAAAATATTGGACACAGTTGAAATAATAAAAATACGCACACACAAAAGCTAACAAGGATGTTATTTATGAACAGTATACTCTAGAGTTCAAACACAAAGCACAATCAGGGGAATATAAAACATAAATAATGGAGAGCCTTTAAAACATGAAATAAATAAATTATACTCAAATGGAGAGTTTTCTGTCTGATGACCTCAAAGAACATGAAAGCAAATGGAATATATGGAAAAGAAGAGAAAACCAATTATGGTATAGTATAGTTTTTTTATTTAATAAATGTGACTTGAAACTCTCACTGATCAGAGCTTTAGTCAACTGACTTTTGGAAATACATATTGGTACTATGAGAGTACAAGCCTTTGTTGATCTCATGTAAATAATGAAAAATATGTATTTTCGAAAGATGTCAACTCACATAGCAAAGAGCTGTGATTGTGACTCTAAAGCTGATTTCCTTAGTAATTTTCAAAGATGGTATTGTAACTTAAGACAAATAGTTTCCTGAATTAAGATAGTCTTCTATTAGTATGTGTAAGGGAGTAAAGGGAGTACGTATGGAATACATAGAGTATATTTATGTATACTCTTTAACATGCTCATCACGTTTAAACCAGAGCTTCTCACGTGGCCCTGAGCCTTTAGAGTCCTTTCCGCACTTACCTTCGGCACCTACCCACACAGCGGTTCGGGATTCTGGCAGCTTCTCGGCCTCTTGTGGTTAGGCTCACAGCCGGCATGATGTAGAAACATACAAACATAGACATAGAAACATAGAATGTGATGGCAGATAAGAACCATTCGGCCCATCTAGTCTGCCCAATTTTCTAAATACTTTCACTAGTCCCTGGCCTTATCTTATAGTAAGGATAGCCTTATGCCTATCCCACGCATGCTTAAACTCCTTTACTGTGTTAACCTCTACCACTTCAGCTGGAAGGCTATTCCATGCATCCTCTACCCTCTCAGTAAAGTAATACTTCCTGATATTATTTTTAAACCTTTGTCCCTCTAATTTAAGACTATGTCCTCTTGTTGTGGTAGTTTTTCTTCTTTTAAATATAGTCTCCTCCTTTACTGTGTTGATTCCCTTTATATATTTAAATGTTTCTATCATATCCCCCCTGTCTCGTCTTTCCTCCAAGCTATACATGTTAAGATCCTTTAACCTTTCCTGTTAAGTTTAATCCCGCAATCCATGAACCAGTTTAGTAGCCATTCTCTGAACCCTCTCTAAGGTATCAATATCCTTCTGAAGATACGGTCTCCAGTACTGTGTACAATACTCCAAGTGAGGTCTCACCAGTGTTCTGTACAATGGCATGAGCACTTCCCTCTTTATACTGCTAATACCTCTCCCTATACAACCAAGCATTCTGCTAGCATTTCCTGCTGCTCTATTACATTGTCTGCCTACCTTTAAGTCATCAGAAATAATCACCCCTAAATCCCTTTCCTCAATTGTTGAGGTTAGGACTCTATCAAATATTCTGTACTCTGCCCTTGGGTTTTTACGTCCAAGATGCATTATCTTGCACTTATCCACATTAAATGTCAGTTGCCACAATTCTGACCATTTTTCTAGTTTACCTAAATCATTTGCCATTTGGCTTATCCCTCCTGGAACATCAACCCTGTTACATATCTTGGTATCATCAGCAAAAAGACATACCTTACCATCAAGACCTTCTGCAATATCAATGTATTACGCAGGCGCTTCATGACAGAGGCATTTAAAGGGAAAAAAGATCCCGCCTAGGATTATGATGTGGATGTGCATCAACTCATCATGCACACGCGTTCTGACATCATGTGACCTGAATTAACCTATCAAAGCCATCTTGAAGATATTTAAACTTCATTCACCAATTCTTCAGTGCCCTGTAGTGGTTTCCACTTGTGGTTATCAGAGAGCAAGTTCATCTTGTTTTCCTACTGATATTTTTACTTTGGATTGTTCTTGACAATCCCATATTCTGGTATCTTTAACCTTTTGGCTTGTTTTCTCAATCTTGTCTCTTTCTGTGTCTCTGACCTCGGCTTGTTCTTGACCATTCTTTTTTATGTTAGGACCGGTAATATTTTTATTTGCTTTTAGCGTTTTACTTCATTTTTTTTAATTAATTCTGCTTGTTGGGTCATACGTCATCATGACAATCAGAAGTTCTTGATATGTATAAAATCACTTCATTTATGTTAAGCTAAAAATAAAAGCAACAAAACGACTGCTAATACATCGAATTATGAAAATGTGTGTACTTTAGTGTCATCATTTTTGTAGTGGGAGACCCATTTGTCCCTTCTTGACTCTCCCACTTATAATTCCTAATTTTCTGTAACAGATCTATTAATATTATGTCTTATTTAATTTTTACTGTAGTACTAGTGTTTTATAATTTGTATACAATTGTTACTATAACTCACTGTATAAGTGCTGTTCTTGTTACTAATTTCATCAATAAGCAGTAACACGACTTCACTATACACAATAACATTTATATGCAATACATTTATGGAAGGTACAATTATGTGTGATTTCAAGTGACACTGTCTCAATAATGCTGTAAAAAAATAATAAAAATAAAAATAAAGAAATGCTGTTAACTGTGTGTTTCTTAGAAATGTACCAAGCTTCAGTTTATCATTAATTTACCTGAAAATCATGTAGAGAATAAATCTGTTCATTGTCAAACTATTTATATAATTTCACCTTCTCTTTTATAAGGTATGCGTGATACCCAAATGCTGAATTGTAGTTGTATATTAATATATTAATTAGATTAGCCCTATCACATATCAACAGACTGTGAAATTATAAAAAGAGACAGAACACACAATGCTTTGGTAAACAACAGTATAAGTAAGACGAGTGGACCAAAATAAAAAATCAATAATGCAATACCCTAATCCTCTCCTGAAGTTAGTGGGACATCTGTGGACTCCACATTTTTATTTGTAATTTTTTTGTAAAGGAGACTGATGATTGTCTCTCTTTGTATGAGATCTCAATGTTTTCACATACGTTGCCACAGAGGATAGCATACACGTGTTCTGTCCTCAGCAGTGGCACTGTAAGAGTCAGCTGTTTTGGACCTTATGTCTGGCCTCACTGGGCATAGCAGTTACGATCAGATTTTACAAATCTCTCACATTCAAAGCATCTCTTCACTCATTGCATAAAGAACATATCACAGTGAAGAACTAGAATGCTACATTATATAATCAGTTTATTGAGCAAAATAAAAATTTTGGCTCATTTGTCTCTTTATATATAAATACTGTCCATACTATTTTATAATTTTTTTTTAAAAAACTCGACCAATTTTTAATATGTTGGATATATACTCATTCGATAATTAACTTGAAACCTTAAGTTAATAGCTGTGGTGAAACCTACCACCAATTTAGTCTGTTTTGCCCCATTTAGTCTGTTTTACCTTTTTTCATTCAGCAATTATTGTATACAAACCTCCACCATTCATCTCCTGAATGAGGACCACCCCGTACCTCATTAGAATGTTCACACCAGCAACCTAAGTGCAAAACCGCAAGGGAAGTAATTAATGAATGCTTCCCCTGGGTGACCGCCATTTCTTATAACCGAATGCACTTGGTCGACAAAAGAATGGCGACCATATTGCCTCCCGAACGTGGGCAGCGGCACTTGGTCATCGAGTGCCTGGAACTCTTTTCAGCTGGGCACTTGCATGAACCTCAGTAAAGATTAGACTGCTGCCGTTCTACTTCCTGACCAACTATGCGAACGACATTCAGGAGATGGGAACTACCAAATGGGGAGCATTCGTACCCTGAAGTTAAGACAATCACTTACATTGTGTTCGCACAGGAACCCCCAAACAGAAACCAGCCGGGTCACCTATTCCACTGGAACTGTTTTGGGCTAGCGCCCGTGTACGGCCAGTCAAAACCTTACCTCAATGTCATTCCCGTTTCACCAAACCGATCTGAGTGATATTTGGATACGTTATACACTCAGATTGGGGCTATCTGGGGCTATCCAGGGCTTTCCACCTACTCTGCACACACTAGGATAACCGGAAACCACACAAACCTCATAACAATACCCTACCCTCATTTGCCAACATTCAGTGTGCACTCTGGAATGTCCATTCTGTCTGCAGCAATCTGAAATCAACAGCCATACATGACCTTTTCATCTCAAGCTCACTCACACTACTAGCACTCACAAAGACATGGCTTTTCCCCTGTAATAGTGCTACTCCTGCCTCTTTATGTTTTGGTAGGCTACAATTCTTCCACACGGTCCACCTGTTTAAACCCAATCCTTTGAGAATTGCTGTCATCTACCGCCCCCCGGTCATCCTAGGCCATTTATTGAGCACTTTTCTTTCTGGCTACCTCACTTCCTCTCCTCAAGCACTCATTCCCTTATACTTGGGGATTTGATTTCAATATCTCACTCAACAACCCCAACTGCACTGATGCATCTTGTCTGCTCTCTGTAACCTCCTCCTTTGGCCTCACGCAATGGTCTAATTCAGCAACCCATACAGCGGGAAACAGTCTTGATCCCACCTTCTCCAGCCTCTGTACCGCTTCTAATCTCTCCAATATTCCTTTTCCTCTATTTGACCACCGTCAGGAGACTTTTGACATTAGCACACCCAAGACATCACCCTCTGCACATCAATATCACAGAAAACTCCAATGTCTTGGCCTACAGTGCTTCACCACTAACCTCCAAACTCTTCTTTTACCTATCTCAAACCTCACCTGCCCTAGCTCTGTAATCTCCTTATACAATTCCTCTGTCTCCTTCTCTTGCTTTGCCTCTTACTAAAAAAATGTATCTCTCCCTCTCATCTGGCATATTTTCATTACCCTTCAAACATGCGACTGTAAACCCGATTCTAAAAAAGTCCAACCTTGACCCTAACTCCCCGTCCAACTATCGCCCTATCTCGCTACTGCCTTTTGCATCCAAGATCATTGAAACACTCACGTATGTAAGATTGACAGACTTCCTCGAGTCCAATTCTCTGCTTGACCCACTTCAGTCTGGTTTCTGCGCTCAGTACTCTGTGGAAACAGCTCTGACCACATTATCAAACAATCTACCCCTGCTCCTGCTTAACGCCAGATGTGGCTAAGGTGTTTGTCCATGCCATTGTCCTCTCTTGCCTTGACTTCTGCAATCTGCTTCTCAGTGGTCTTACATGCTCCCAACTTGCCCCATTACAGTCTAAAATGAATGCGGCAGCGAGGCTCATCTTCTTGTCCGCCTGCACCATGCCTCCCCTATGCTCTTCCAAAGACCTGCGTCTATCCTCTGTTCATACTCCCACCTCTGATGCTTGTGTCAGGAAACCAAGTACATTTAAACCTTAATCAGTAGTTTCCTCCCGAACAGCCAGAGCCCAGTGAATATAGCCCTCCGTCCGGTAGTTATGGTAGACAAATTCCCAATTGTAAATCCAATAGTGTTCCTGGATAATTCCCACAGTAAAACACACGAAGTCCCAAACAGCATACGTAGTCAGAATAAGGGTACAAAGATGAACTGAAGGTTTATTGACAGGCATGCTCTTTTTATGGAATTCAGCCCATGCAAGGGAGCCTCCCATATAATCCAATCCTAACCATATACATACTGTACATCTCCTCCCCTCAGATAACCATTAAACACAATTAAAACATAACAGAAATTCCCCAAAGCTTGGATGTACCCCAAGGACTTGGGGTACAGACATAATTTTGGTGTCCAACATATTAAAAACTCAGTCCATTCGGTTTAGCCGTTCGGGAGATATACGACTTAGAAGTTTTGACCGACTGCACGGGCAAAGTAGCCAAAAACAGTTCCATGAATTCTGGCCCTGCAGTCGGTCTTAGATCGCATAAAAAACCTCCCGAACGGCCGGCCATCCAGCTACCATCCTTGGTTCGCTTGATTCCCCATCTGTTGGTAAGTCTTTCTACCGAACGCCCGGTCGTTCGGTAGTTTGGAAGGGGTTTTACCGAAGGTCTGGAGGCTTCAGCGGTGTTCGCCTGTTTGAGTGTCCATTTTCAGTTCCAGACATTCAATGGCAAACACCGCTGTTCGGAGGCTAAAATGGCCGCGAACACGAGGAAGTCCCGAAATGGCGGCGAGACCTGCCGTTCGTGCAAATCTTCTGCTGAACGTAATCCAGCCAGCAAGGGGGTACAGTCTGTATAAAGGGGTAACAGGGTGGTCTGCATTCGGTAGTTTTACCTACCGAATTCCATAGGGAAACATTGCTATTAACAAACAAATACAAGGAGTGCATATACAGTATAAAAGGGGCATTTCTTCACAGCTTGCATTCAAGATTTCTCTAAGGCTGTACCATTCCTGTGGAACTCCCTTTCCTTCTCTGTTAGAAGCTCACCCAGTCACCACTCCTTCAAAAAAATCATTAAAAACTCACTTTTTCACAAAAGCATATCAATTAAACTGTTAATGACTCCAAAAAAAAAACTATTCTACCAATCAACTTCCCTAATACTTCCCTTACCTTTTGTGCCACTTTACCCCACTCCCTCTAGCATGTAAGCTCATTGAGCAGGGACCTCTCTGTTTCTGTGCGTCATACTTGTCTGGTTACAATTACATGTTTTTTAGTCCACCCATGGAATTTGTTGGCACGATATAAATATAATAATAATAATATTACTTTTGTGGGGTTCCTAGTTATGTTGGGGGCACTTTTGGAGCACTGTATATTTTGTATATATTTTTTGTACCGCAGAGATAATTGAATTATAGTTTTTTCTCACGCAATTATCTCTCAGGTACAAAGGATCCTGGGAACAAAAACCCTGCATTATTGTGTTTGAGACCCCATGTAGGGGTCTGTGCATAAACGCTATGTGGGGTCTGAAATAAATCAGTTGACTCCCAGAACTATGTTTCGTCTGGTGACTGGGGGAATAGATGTCTGTATGCTTTAATGGTTCCAGTCTGGCCGAGAGAAGGAATTAGCAGAGGTAACCAATTGGGTTACCCTGGGTCCACTACAATAGCCACATTGTTAGTCACACAAATTAATGTTGGATGTAGGAAGCTGAGATACAAATTGTAACTAATCAAATTTGTGGATGGTTCTGTAGATTTCCTTTTACAAAGCAGTCCATGTTGATATCACAATACAGTGATGCTACGATTTGAGTGACAGTTCAGCATCTCCCTTATGTGATAAATATTTTCTGAATGCATATGTGATGTAACATGTAACCTCTATTACTATGCCTTCGACATAGCGAAACATGGAAACTGAATTCTTAGGAATCTGTGTGCTCGATAGAGATGCCCTTGTTTCATGAATAATATGTTTTATTCTCTTTGAAATGTGTTTTTTGTATTCACTTAGAGAATTCTATCACATTTTTAACTCACTTTGTCGGGGATTTGTGATAGTCTGTCACATACCAATCATTGTTTAACATAATACATCATGACCATATGTCCTTCGGTCAATTTGTTGTTTTTTTTCCCCCATAACTTAGGTAACCTTGGCATCAAAGGTTCTTTTAATACTAAAAACTATGATCTTGGACTAGACAAAATGTTAGCCTTATTTTTAATAAACTAATTGCATTACAGTGTGGTTAAACAGGTAGTCCAAATACAAATATTTAAAATATGAATGCTAATTATTAAAGCCTTTATTAAAAAAATTATATAGAATATATTAAACTACAGGCATATAATTGAAAGTCAGGCTGAAAAAAATAAAAGGTCTTTAATTTTCCTTTACTTTTTATAATGTTCTGCTCAAGAGAGCTCTTTCTCTTTGCTCACATGGTGATTTTAAGCTCCCTCAATGTATTATCTACTCAAGCAATGCTGATTCCAGGTCTCTGATTCCCATTCTATAAGTGTTGCATCCAGCTTGCCTTTGTTCTATTTTTAGTCTGGTTTTTCTTTATATTTCAAATGCCTCATTTTAACTGCTCTAATTTTTCAGCGTCATTAATCTATAGTTATCCACCTTGCGGTTTAGTCTCCCAACTTTAATTTAGGTGTTGTGTTCGTTTTTTAATTTAGCATTAGAATGTGGAATAAAACAGCTACTTTTAGCATTAGAATGTGGAATAGAACAGCTACTTTTAGCATTAGAATGCAGAATAGAACAGCTACTTTGAGCTGCAAGGGAGTTTATCATCGGTTAGTCATTCGTGTCAACTAATATGTACACATTTAACATCAATATTAGGTCTTAGCTTCTGAGTTATGTTCCCATTCACCTAGCCTGGTATTGTCTCTGCTATGTGCTGATATCCATTTACTATAAAGCCATTACAACAATGAGTTCACCATGTCATACACCATTGGAGCAATATGTCATCACAGTAATTCTTTTCTCATCCGGATGAGAACCAGTCATAGAGCAGAGGTGAAGTTAAGAAAGGTTTACTGTAATACATTTCAAAGCAATATAAATCAAAACCAGAAACATGCAGTGAAAATATCTAAAAAAAAACTTGTAGTAAAAAGGTCATATATTTAAGACATACAAAACTAATAGTTAACCCAGTGGCGTAGCAAAAGGGGGTCGGTCTGTCTCGGGTGGCACTTTTTGGGGGGCGCCAAGTCCATGCTCCCTCCCATACTGACCCTGCTCCCACCATCTGAGTGACACCTGGCAGGGATCCTGCTCTGCTTGCCATGTCTCCTCCATGCGGTGCAGTGAGTGAGGGGAAGAGACGGGGCCAGAGGATGGTAAATGAGGTAACTTCCTAAACTCTCCTGCGGAGTGCTCGCAGAGACACCAGGTATGTACTTCCCTGTGCAACCCCCTTCTCACTGCACCCTCACAGATGCATCCCTGACAGTCCCGGTCCCTCGACTGCACAGATCCCCTCTCTCCCTCCCTCCTCTGCACCCTGACAATCCTCCATACACTCCTGTACAGATCCCCTCTCCCCCTGCCTCCCTGACAGTCCCCCTCCCTCCCCTGCACAGTTACCCTCTTCCCCTTTCTCTCCTGCACATGTCCCTCTCCCTTTGCCTTCCCTGAACTCTGACAGTTCCCCTCCCTCACCTGCACAGATCACCTCTCCCCCTCCCCTGTACAGATTCCCTCTCCCCCTACCTCCCCTGTACCCTGACAGTCACCCTTCCTCCCCTGTTCAAACACCCTCTCCCCCCTCTTTCCCCTGCACAGATCCTCTCTTCCCTCCCTCCCCAGCCCAAATCCCCTCTTCCCCTGCACCCTGACAGTCCTCCACACTCCCCTGTACAGATCCCCTCTCCCCCTGCACAGCCACCCCTCTCTCTCTCTACACAGCCACCCCTCTCTGTACTCTGACAGTTCATCTCCCTTCCTGCACAGTTCCCCTCCCTCCCCTGTACAGATCCCCTCTCCCCCTGCATCCCCTGCACCCTGACAGTCCCCCTCCCAGTCCCCCTCTCTCCCTACACACCCTGTCTATGCACCTCCACAGCGACCCTCTACACACCACCTCCCTGTCAAAAAAAAAAAAGTATATTAAGGTGCTTTTTTTTTTTTAAATGTGTATAAAAAATGTTATTCAATAAGCTGTGTTTCACTCCTAAGTGTTTCCTTTCACACCAATAAAAAGTTAAATATAATGACGTGCTTCAGTAACAATAATTATTTAAAGTATCTCTGCCCAAATGGGCAACCCCACCCCCATAAAATCACTGTTTAGTATATATGCCCCCAATGAATTACATGCATGAAGTTTTCATGCATGTATTCATTGTGTGTTTATCTTGAAAAAGCTTGAAAAGGTATTAAACTGTGTTGGGCTAGAGGTGTTGAGTATTTAAAAAAGGTATGTCTGTTGCAGCCAAGGATGTCCGCGACTGCCCCGAACATTATGTGGGTCGATAGAGGGGCTACAAACTCAGTGCAGCCCCGGGCGGCAAAAGCTCTAGCTACGCCACTGAGTTAACCACAAGCAGTTAATTTTGGTATGATATAAAGTTACGGGTAAGAAGGTATTTTTAGAGAATTAAAACTTGTGAGTGATTTAAATTCTTCTGGAACTTTTATGAGGTCTGGCTGAGAAGACTGCTCATTTTCAGATATTTAATGATTAGTGTGTTCCTTAATTACTGGTAAATTTATATGACACTAACTTTCCCTGGTATGGAAAAAAATACATCAGTCTGGAAAGTGTTACAAAGTTGTTTGTAAGGCTCTGTGAGTCCAGAGATATATTGTGAGAGAACTAGGATTAGTAATGAATCCCAGAAGTGGCTGAGCTATTACAATTTCTCTAAGGGTGGAAGTTACAGAGCACCCAGGAAAACATCTAAGGAACATCAAAGGACCTGCAGTTCTCTCTAGTCTCAGCTAAGGTTAGCTTCATGATTTGACAATAAGAGACAACTCATTTCGTGGCAGCAACGTATAATACTATTTTCCATTTATCGACAACTGATGTTGTTGTTGCTATTATAGATGGCATTTGTGAATTTCAGGGAGACGATAATTTCTTCCTTAATTAAAAAAAATATAATTATTAATTTAATCTTATATTTAATAATGTTCACATTGTCTTTTGTGACATTTTATTTGAGGATCTGAAATCATTCCTGTGTGACAAATATGCAGACATAGAGGATATCAGAAAGGGACAAATTACTTTTACGCAATGTATGGGTTTTGTTTCACTGAATACTGCTTTTAAGCTTTTTTTTTTCTTCTTATTTACATAATATACACATTTTTTAACAAATATATATATATTTGTGGTCGGGGCATGAAAGTCATAATCTAGAAGTAGTACACAAGTTGTGTGTGCTGTGACTGACATACCAACATAAAAGACGGCATACTTTATGCAAAATGTGCAATAAAAATTCGGGAGACAAAGGAGGGGCAACATTACACACAGCACACAGTGGCTGGAGAGAGGAGGGGAGTCCTAAATATAGCCCGACTGGCCCTTCCCACAACTCCAGGCTTTGTCGAAACTGACTATAAGGTTTAAATGCAAATACACAATTTATTACGAAATACAAAATATTATAATATTGTACAACTTAGACTGCTAAATCTTGAAACACCGGTCTCTCTGGTTGTGAAATGCATCGGCAGAAGGCCTCGAAATCCCAGCAATTCTATAGCAACTTTTTTTATATAATATGAACTGAAACATTTCTAGTGGAAGCTGCTGATGTTGCGCCTGTCCTGAATGAGCCACCTGAAAAAAGTACTGGATTCAGGAACGATCTGATAAGTAGGATTCTTACATATAACATAAATTTAGTTGTAATGAGAATATTTAGAGTCTATGTGACACCTCGCTGACGAGGCCCAAAGAAGGTCAAAATGATCCGGCGGGGTTGCTGTATCTCTTGTGCAGAGAGAACTTGCCCGCATTTCGGTTCTGGACTGCCCTGATGGGTGTGATTAGTCTAATATGTCTTGGAACTGGTTTTCTATGTAATGACACAAGTGAGCAAAAACTATTTTGAGACCTGAGCAGAGATTTACCAAAGGGCAAGCTACTGATTTTCTCTAAGCTTTTGTTCATTCTCAGAATTCTCATATTCTCTGTTTCTATCCTACAATAGTCTTGTGTTTTCAACTGCTGTGTGTGCCAACTGCTGAGTTTCCTACTGTGTATTATGAGGCTATTAAGCCCATGATAAGATCTTAAAAACGTGTTGTTTCTGTTGCTTGTCCGGAGACAGTTGAATGTGCCTTGATAAAATCCTGGAAATGAAAACAAGGTAAGGCGTCAACTGTCACTTTAAGCACTCCTGGGACATGTTCACATACTAGAAATATATTAGCAGGTAGTTGCTCACCAGGTCAACTCCTAATGAACCTCATAATGGTGAAAGAAATAGAATGCCCTTTATTGATGATAAAGCAGACTGATTGTCAGAAAAATATCTCACTGTCTGACTGGAACACAAATGGCTGAAGACTGGAGCTGCAGCTGCAACCTATACCTCAAATAATGCAGAGGTATTCTGGAAAGCTATTATATTGTCCATTCCTGGAGACCATTGACTTCACAACCAATTATAACAAGACCAGTTGTGGCTGTGGCATCAGTCCAGACTACACGAGACGCACCCAACAGAGATGGAAGACCCATAGACTTCCAATTCCACTGTAGTAGAAAACCTCTGTCACATGCAAATATCTGCTTTTGCGGGTACACAAACCTTCTACAGTCAAACCTCAATATACACAACATGTCTTCCATAGCCACAGAGTCTAGTTAGATACCTAAGAAATTAAAGGGACACTATAGTCACCAAAACAGCACTATAGTCACCAATTTTGTGTATATGCCTCTGATGTTTTACTGCTCAATTCTCTGACTCACACATGTCTGCATGAAAACAAAATGGTTTCCTTTTCAATCAGATGTAACTTATTTTAAAAGTTTTTATCTCCTGCGCTATAAACTGAACTTTAATTACATACAGGAGGCTCCTGGAGGGTCTAGCAAGCTCTTAACAGAGGAAGAGATAAGAAATTCTAAATGAAACCGAATTTGCAATAAAGGAAGTGTTGAGGACTCTTTACAGAAAGTGTTTAGGAAGGCTGTGCAAGTCACATTTAGGGAGGTCTAGCTAGGTCTGCAAAAACAAAGGGCTTTAAGTCATACATTGAGCATTGAGACTTCTGGGGCATGATCTATACACCAAAACTGCTTTATTAACCTAAAGTTGTTTTGATGACTGCAGTATCAATTTTAGTATTGAAATCTTCTGTTTTATCAACTGAAACGGGAACACCAACTTGGGTGAATAAATTAATGGTGTCCTCAATACTGTGTGGGAGCTTAGAATCACTTTCGATTGTCACCAAAATAGTGAGTGACTATTGGACATCTACATATATTAAGTAAAAGTCAGTACAGTGTTTCAGCGAAAATGTCAATATGCCTTGTGGTGCTTTTTGAGCCAATACTAGTGAAACAACAAAAAACAAAATATAATTGGAAAGGAAAAGAGGAAAGAACCCACTTCACTGAATCATAATGTGCTGTAGAAAGACCTAATAGGGACTCCAATATAGCCGATGCCTTGCTTCCGGCAGAACCTGTGGAACTCGCTTCCCTCCTCCGTTAGATGCTCACCCAGTCTCAACTACTTCAAAAAATTGTTAAAAACCCACTTCTTCATAAAAGCGTATCAATTAAACTGTTAATAGCTCCTGACTGATTCCTCTTCTGCAACTGTCACTAGTCTAATACTATCCTTACCTTTTGTGTTACTTTACCCCACTCCCTCTAGCATGTAAACTCACTGAGCAGGGCCCTCAATCCCTCTGTTCCTGTGTGTCCAATTTGTCTGGTTACAACTACGTCTGTTCATCCACCCGTTGTAAAGCGCTGCAGAATTTGATGGTGCTATATAAATAATAACATAATAATAATAATAATAATAACCACAACGAGAGTGAGGTTAAAATGTTGCTTGGACTTCATTATGGCCACCGATTACATAACGGATGGAGCCACAAATAACTCGACGCTCCGGTGAGTGTACGCTGCAATTGAATTCCAGCACTGAAATTACATCATTAAAAGCATCGGAAATGACACAGCATGCTTGTAAGTGAGTTTAATCACATATATGGTGAAACTCTGGTCTTATAAGGTTTTATTTTACATAAGTTCACTATTCACCATTTGTTGTGTTTTAGCGATATTTGTTGTGTGGAATTTAGTGACTGATTTCACTGTGATGCTGCACTAATTTGTTTGCATTGAGCGCCGAGATAGCACACATTTTTTTACCCTGTATTTAAAGATTTTTACTATGTCTAGGGTCCCTTGCCTTCAGAACCATGGACAAATCCCCATAAGCGTAGGTCAAGGACACCCTTAAGTGAAATTAAGCTGGTGTACCAAAGGGAAAATATGTAAACAGAAGCCTAAGTAGAGGTACATATGAAATAGGCTAAGAAGTATGCCAAAAAGGAAAATTAATAAATACACATGTATTATTCACCCTGGTTGGGAAATTAACCTGCTGGCCATTAAGACAGTTTAATGAAAAGTAAACCTAATGAGTAAAATTGAGTCCCTAAGTTGGCATAGAGTAGCATAAAAACCAGTAAGTAAATACCTGCAAATTATGGAAAAGGTTTAAATAAGAACAAATCTCTGAAATTTGGAATAGTGAGAACCTAGTGAATATGAGGAAAACCTCATATAATACGTTGAAAATAATGATTTTTATAGAAATCTCAAGGCCTTATTCCTCCTTCTAATATTAAAGAATAACCAGTGTACGAATTGAAAACACCAAATGTACACTAAATTCTAATATAATATTATAATATATCATTAGCATTATAAGTGGCTTGAAGATTATACAAGCCCGCCCCCGAATATGAGCGCATGAAAGGTAACAATGAATTATGCAACAATGATAAATGTACAAATTGAGTAATGCAATTTAAAAAAAAACTGGTTGTTAATCTAGCACTAGCTCTCTCCAACACAGAATAAATAATAGCAAACCATGCCAAACCTTAACATACTAAAATAAAGATTTTAAAATGAAACTAAAATAGTTTGCTCCCAAAATTAAGTGTGATTGAGTGAAATCAAACAACAATGCATGAAACTTGGAAAACCGAGGGAGTCTAACTGCGAGTTAGCCTCTTACTTAACACTTTTAGGTGGTAATTGCTAAATCGATAGTCAGCTCAGAATATGGGGCAAACTGAGACTTTCCCAAACATAAAGGAGAGTGAGAGAATCAGTTATCTGCTGCATCCAAGCATGCACCAATATTCGACTGAATCACGGCAGCAGCTGAAATGTGACCGGATAGTGGCTGAACAGCGGTAGTGCTCTGAAAAACATGTGAAACTTGACAACAGGAAGCCAGTGTGTTATCCCGACAATGGGGTGGCTGGAGAAAGGAGGGAGTCCTGTATATATATATTGTGTATTGTATGTATTAACCCAAGGAGCACCCTTTTATACATTTTCAGGTGAGTACTGCCCACTGGCTTTTATATATGTCAGGTTTCACATGTATAATTGTGATTTTAGGCAGACTCCCTGGTTTTGCAAACCACCCTGTCACATGTGCCTCATTCCAGGGCCTATGTAACCTTGTACTGAAGAGAGCCCCAGATGGAAGATTTTCCCCAAGTAAGTGGGTTAATCTCATAAGGGCAGGCATTAGGTTCTAAGAGTACGATGCCAAAAATGGAGTACATTGACGTTGTGAAAGGCTTATATCTTTTGATTCATTAAAGTGTTTTGAAAGTAGCGTGAAAACTGGTATATTTATTCTTTCATATTTTGCATGTGACTCTGCAATAAAATGTGGCCAACCTAGATTATTATAATTATTATTATCTTTATTTTTTTTTTAAATAAAAAAGCAAGCCTTGCCTAAAAGTCAAAGGCACTTTAGAAAAATCAAAGACCACAAAAAGAAATACATTTATTACCAAGCTGAAGAAACCAGCAATTGGAATAAGACAACAGAAGCCAAGTTCCTTTTATTTATTGTAATTATTGGCAGAAGAAATATATAGCACTTTCTACACCAGAAAAAAAAAGTAAGAGAATATCTGAAAACAAAGCAGTTTTTTAATGGAAATAAAAAAGGAATGTTTGATGCAGAAACAAGCGTTTCAAAAAAAGCTAAGATGAAAAAGTTTCAAAAACGACACTAGAAATAAGAGAATAAGATATAGGACTTTAGTACATCTGCTCTTTGTATATTGAGGGAAATTTAGTACTAGATATTCAGGATAATCTGATGGTGTTTGAGTGGAATGTAAAAGGAATAAAACAATGAGTTTTTAAGAGGTGGAAAATTTGAACATTATTCATAAGAATAATGACCCTAACTCCCCATCCAACTATCGTCCTATCTCGCTACTGCCTTTTGTATCCAAGATCCTTGAAAAAAATGTGTATGCAGATTGACAGACTTCCTCGAGTCCAACTCTCTGCTAGACCCGCTTCAGTCTGGTTTCCGCGCTAAGCACTGTGTGGAAACTGCACTGACCAAAGTATCCAATGATCTACTCGCTGCAAAATCTCGTGGTCACTACTCTATCCTAATTCTCCTTGACCTGTCTGCGGCTTTTGACACTGTTGATCATCAACAGCTTTCTTCTCATCCTCCGCAATATCGGTCTACAAGATATTGCTCTCCTGGTGCTCCTCCTACCTCTCCCAGCGCTCTTTCAGTGTTTCTTTCTCTGGCTCTGCTTCTTCTCCCCAACTCCTCTCTGTTGGTGTCCCCAAGGTTCAGTCCTTGGTCCCCTACTGTTCTCCATCTATACTGCCTCCCTTGGTAAACTCATTAGCTCCTTTGGCTTCCAATATCATTTCTATGCAGATGACACGCAAATCTACCTGTCCTCTCCTGATCTCTCCCCGTCCCTCTTGACTAGTGTCTCTGACTGCCTCTCTGCTCTTTCTAACTGGATGGCTGCCCACTTCCTTAAACTAAACTTGATCAAAACTAAAATTCTGGTCTTTCCTCCCTCAAGTGTTGTTACTCCTGTGTCTGTCTCCCTCCAAGTCAACGGTGCTACCATCAGCTCCACCACGCAGGCTCGCTGCCTAGGTGTTCTCTTTGACTCCGACCTCTCCTTCAAGCCTAATGTTCAATCTATCGCCAAATTCTGTCATTTCCATCTCAGAAACATTGTGCGCATCCGCCCCTACTTAACGCCAGATGCGACTAAGGTGTTGGTCCATTCCACTGTCCTTTCTCGCTTTGACTATTGTAATCCGCTTCTCAGTGGTCTTACGTGCTCCCAACTAGCGCCATTACAGTCCATAATGAATGCGGCAGCGAGGCTCATCTTCCTGTCCGCCCGCACCTCCCATGCCGCACCCTTTTGTCAGTCCCTACATTTGCTTCCTATAAAATATAGAGCTCAATTTAAAATTCTGATTCTTGCTTTCAAATCTCTACATAATGCTGCTCCCACCTATCCATCCTCCCTTATACACAAGTATGTCCCGTCTAGGCCCTTACGATCTGCTGAAGACTTACGTCTATCTTCTGTCCGTACTCCACCTCTGATGCTCGCCTTCAAGATTTCTCGAGGACTGCACCGTTCCTGTGGAACTCGCTTCCCTCCTCCGTTAGATGCTCACCCAGTCTCCACTCCTTCAAAAAATCGTTAAAAATCCACTTCTTCATAAAAGCGTATCAATTACACTGTTAATAGCTCCTGACTGATTCCTCTTCTGCAACTGTCACTAGTCTAATACTATCCTTACCATTTTGTGTCATTTTACCCCACTCCCTCTAGCATTTAAGCTCATTGAGCAGGGCCCTCAACCCCTCTGTTCCTGTGTGTCCAACTTGTCTGGTTACAACTACATGTCTGTTCGTCCACCCGTTGTAAAGCGCTGCGGAATGTGACGGCGCTCTATAAATATCATAATAATAATAAGAGGGACAAAATACATTAAATGTAATGTTTGCTTTTTATGGAAATATATATATATATTTTTTTTAAACTGCACTAACTTTATTAGGATTACATTAATTTGTCAGTGTCTCGGGATTAGGTTTAGCTGAAACAGTAAAAGCCAATGTGCCTCTCCATCCAATGATCTGTGACACCAGCTGTTAATGTGCAAGATATTAATATACATTTAATCAGAGATACCACACATTAAAAGCCCACACAAGTGATCTTTGATCTAGAATAGTATAAGTGAGTGAACAAACAGTCAGGGGTAGATTTGTAGGTTTATACTTGTAGGATTTTGTCCTGTCTGGATGTTTGCCACTTACATAGTCTTTTTAGTCCAGAAAAAGGTAAGTGAAAAAAACTTCCAAACAGGGGAAGAGGACGGAGTGGGAAAACCTAAAATAAAACATGCACTAGGATACTGTAGTATTAGGAACATAGGTTTGCATTCCTAATACTATATAGTTTGTTTAAATGAGATCATCTGATATGTGATGGTTTATACTTTCTTTGTGATGCCTTACATTAGGTAAGAGTTATTTGTGGTCTGAATGGGAGACTAGTCATAGTGAAAAAATATTGAACATTGTTTTTATCAGTTTCCAGGTACAAAAATACAAATACCAACATACATAGAAAGACATAGGGTGGATTTTCAAGGATTTTGACAGCTCACTGTTACTATATTAATACACTTTGTCAAAAAAAATAAAAATAGAATTGAATAGAATAAAATTAAATTAAAAAATAACAAACAAACAATTAGAAAGGAGAGCTGTCCTCTCTTTTACTTTTCTCTCTTTCCCCTTTTTAAAAACATTACCTAATATCAGTCCTCATTCATAGCCCACTCTACCATGCATCCTCTAATAACGATTGTGTTCTTAAGAATACTGGAATTCTTATTCCTCTTCCAATGGAAGGAATTAATTCCTACCCTTCTAAAATGAAATAAATTAATGAATAAATAAAGAGAAAAGAAGAAAGAAAAAGTAATTGCAGCAATGATTATATATATATATATATATATATATATATATATATATATATATATATATTCCTTGATATAGGCACTCTCCCATCGGGAATGTAAGTCTCTGTGATGTTTTCATACCAAGGGCACAATATTTCCTCATAAAAGGATAGTTTCCCATTTACCATAAAAAAAACTTCTTTCCTGATGTCCTTGATGTGAAAGTAGATTAATTATTCTGGAGAGTCCGGTTTACGCCAATACATATTTAGACAGCCAATAGAATATTTGTAAGAAAACCCATAATTTCTTGACTTTATTCGAACAATATTTCGACTATTTCACCTCTGGTTTATTATATAGTATACAAAGAAAAACAAGCAAAAAGGTGCTACAAATTTAAAAGGACGTGATATAGTAAATCTATGTACAAGAATAAAAAGGTAAAGCAGCACCTTACCAGTGCCAAAAGCTCTAAAAACACCCAATAAACTAAATACAAGATAAAAAGGTGCGCTATACCTTTAAAAATTTAAAGTGCAGCAAAGTGAAAAAGTGTCAATGCAATGCACAATATAGTGTCAAACAATATCAATTTCAATTTAAAGTGCAGCAAAGTAAAAAAAAGTGCAATGCACAATACAGTGTCAAACAGTATCACTTATAATGATATTCACAAATGTGGATTGTGATAAAATGTACTAAAATAACTTACGGTCTTCCACACAGGACAGCACTACAGGGAGTTCTTCCTGGAACACGGAGCTAAGTACAGTCACATGATAGTGTGATGATGTCATGCGTACAAGGACGTGATGACGCGTTTCGCCTGTATATAATTAAATTAGGGTTCTTCTTTATGTACTGTCTTTGCGCCCCTCTGTTTATCCATCTTTATTTTTTATAGTTACTAGTGCATCTATTAATTGTATTGAGGGATTTAAATACAAGACTTCCATGGTTGCTTGTTACATGTAATTACCACTTAGCGACCCAAGCCTTGCTGTAGACATCCCAGTTTAACCCTTGACTCCCCATTCTTTTTAACTGCATTAAGTAGTCTAGATCTTGACTATTTTATTCACCTCACTTTTTTGTTGGGGGGCACTTGGTGTGTTTTGTATGTTATTGATTCTCAGTTATTAATAAAGTTATTATTTGCTATTACCTTTAGAATGTTCTAACATTGGAGGTAATCTTAGTGAGGTAAGAATCCTTTTTTAGGCTCCATCCCTCATTTGTTTGGTTTATTTCTGCTATTTAAGCCCATTTTCAGCATCAGAGTAGATTTTCCTATATCTGGAGCTATTCTCTCTTTGTTCTAAGTTTAAAATTTACCTGCAAGAATACTTCTTCTGCTTTGACCTTAATCTGCTGTATTTTCTCCCAGTTCCACCACATGTGGAATATTGAACCTTGCGCATGAAAACATCTCCAGCAACAGCTCAAAACAATCCATAGTGTAAAATATTAAAGGGATTCTCTAGTGCCAGGAAAACAAACCGTTTTCCTGGCACTGTTGAATCCTGGAGTGCCTCAATCCCTCCCGTTCTCCTTCCAACGTCACTGAAGGGGGCTAAAACTCCTTCAGTCACTTACCTGAATCCAGTGCCGATGTCCCTCGGTGCTGGGTCAGGCTCCGGCCACGATTCTCCCCCTCCAAAGTCGCCGACAATGGGCACGCATGCTTTAGACCTCTCCATTGAAAAGCATTATTCAAAAGTCGTATAAGAAGCCGGAAATCCCTCTAGTGGCTTTCTGGTAGACAGCCACTAGAGGAGGACTCAACCCTGTAAAGTAATGATTGCAGTTTATAAAAGGGTGATGGGAGATGGCACCCAGACCACTTCAACGGGCAGAAGTGGTCTTGGTGCCTACAGTGTCCCTTTAAGCTGTTGTCTTTTGTTTATTAGCATCTCTATATGTTGTTTTTGTCTGATATATTATAAAAGTGTCTCTAACATCAGGATGAGTCTCTCATCTACACAATTTGCAGAGGAAAAGCTCACTTAAACCATTTGCTTAGCTTTTTAATAATTATGTATACACCAAACACTTCTTTATATTACTGCAGATGACCAGCATGAACCCTCGGAGGAAGTCAAGCGTTTAATGTTAACAAAAACTGTTATAGAGTAAGACTGACCCTTGCTCTGGAACAAGCTTGCAAACTGACATTTAAATACAGCGGTGTAAAATTTCTAGTCATGCTATCTCTCTGAATCTTTTGTGCAAATGAATCTCATCATGTGTGCAATCTAAGTATTTCTTCTACATCTCAGTGAATCGATTTACTAAAAAAGCCTGACTGTTTCCACTCTCCTGTCTCCAATCAAGGTTAATTAGTTGTACCCACTTGAGTTGCTTTTCAGAACACTGTGATTGACCTGCCAACAGAGCTGATGTTGTGGCTGCCTCATTTCTGTCTTGCTGTAGTATGATTGATAGCTGTCTTGGCATCAACCCTTTTTCCTTTGCCTGATTAGCTTGGCTTTACCCAAGTAACAAATCTTATCCAGTTCCTTCCGTGTTTTATTTCAAAGCTGCCAATCCAGCCCACTATTAATTCTCAGTTTGTCAGAAAAAAATGCAATATTGCAGCACAGACTTGAGATTATATCCTGCATAGAAGAATAATATGGAATGATGAAATAAAAATCACTTTGAGTATCATGTCAAACTAACAGAAAAGTTACCTGGGAAGGAAAAAGATGATGGTTTTATATTGAATCCATTCTCCAAAGAAATTCGTTGAAAATCACAGTGTCATTGATTGCCATAATTTCTTATCTCATGCATCGGTTTTATTCCCTTTACAGTAAAATGAAGGTTTACAAATCTATTCCAACATCTTAAATGGATACAAATGCATTAAGCAATAAGATATTCTTTTCAAAGGTCTTTAAATGGAATGACCAGAATTGGAGATTCATGATAACTGATAGATATCAGACAAGTTCAAATGTTGGGTGGACGTAACTCGGAAAGTATCAGTTGAGTAAGTAAAGGGCTCCATCTATTACTTGCAGCCAAATGCTTAAAAACTCAAAGTCAGATCTATGGGAATAGCCCCAGACAGTTATTTATATGGGTGAAATTGAATGATTTACTGAGGCAATAGTTTGGGGTATGAATATTTAAATTTACTAGTTGTTAATATACTTCAAAAACTGATAGTGGTTTTTAATGTGTTATTTTTTTCTCAAGCAAATTTAAAATGAATAAATTGCCAATACAGTGCCGAAAGAATCCACCTTGACTCAGTGCATCTAAATAAAGCAGTTTAAACTCTCAATATGCAAGCTCAGCCTCACTCACTAACGATAGTTTAACCCTTTCAGCACTGCAGCCGAAATCAGCAAAGCACTGCCGTCAGCTGCAGCAATGGAATGAAATGCACCCAAAAATATATTAAAAACTTCACTGATGTCTGTAAAATTCCCAAATAATTGAAGGCATCTGGAAGTACTTTGTCCAAAATCAAAACTGGAGGGCAATCAAAACTGAGTAGGCATTGAAAAAGACCCCTTCTTCCCTCCCTGACCTATGGGTTGGAGAGCAATACATAATGGAAGACTGAGAGGTTCCCAGGTACCCATTGGCAATACTGATATGGTCAGATGAACCCAAACCTAACTCTAACCCTAATACATATAACAACCCAATAGCAAACCAGCAGCTCAGCAGGTGGATGTCTGTGCGATTTTGGGCAGACCTAATCTGTGCTGTGACTGGTTCATTTTTAAAGCAAGTCTGTCACAGAACAGATAACACTCTCTCTTAAGAGTTTGCCTGGTGACATATTTTAATGCAAGCTTGAACTTACTATGCATTCATTCTTATTTTAAAGGAACACTGTAACTTTAGCAAATATATATCTGTATTATAGGTTTATGGCCCACCGAGTAAAAAAAAAAAATAAATACAAAATAAATAATTTCAAATAAAATTAATTAACTTTTCCCTAGCCCAGAGTCTCCCTCAGCACTTCTGTGACCGTCTCCTCTTGTTGATTGGTGCCTCCATGATGAAGGTTTAATCCATGCTCCACATAGAGGAGCATTGGGGATCTTAGGTGAGAACTGGGAATTAAGATTGGAGGTGTAGCTTGAAGACACGCATCCAAGCTGTCTAATAAGTGCAATGCAGGCTTTTGGGAGGTGGAAGAGGGGGTAGAACTTCAGACACAATAACAACTTAAGAAAGATGATGTTAAAGTGCCTACAGTGTTCCTTTACAAAAGTAATTTTTACACAACATCGAATTGGCAGGACATTATATCACTAAAAGGTAGTATGAAAAAAGGGGAAAAATAAATCATGGTAAAGATATGAAAATGATTGAATTCCCCCATCCGATTCCTACCTATCACCTACGTTTAGCATTTAATCTGAATAATGCCTGCATGGCATCCTTTATTCTTCTTTTCACTTTCTAATTCTCTTGACCTTGTTTCATTAAATTCTATTTTTTATCTGCTCTCTTATTATAGCCCATAGCCTTTTCAGCCTGTCTTGAGACTGAAAACAATAATGAAGCACAGAGATTGTAAAAATATCAAGGTTAATGAACACACAATTCACAGAACAATATGTGATGCCTGTTTTCTTTTCTGTTTCGATATGAAGAGGAATCAGATACTTTGTGAGATATAACCTTTAATAGGCACACATTATAAGTGAATACAAAAACACATGGAAAACAATAATGTAATAACATTTCCAGGGACAGAATCCAGTGACTCAGCTGATCAATATGCACTGTATATATTACATATTGTGTCACTGTCACTATGAACGGCACAGATGTGCTACTTACCAGAAGACTTGTACACTGCTGAAAAATTTGGTTTGTCCGAATTGATACATTTCAGGCAATTCGGAATTTCTTCACGTGGTATTTCGTAACTAATTTCGGCCATGTTTGCACTATTTGGTTCACAGATCAACTGAGGAGAAGTAATCAATAGTGGTTCTTTTTCACATTTTTTTCCCCACTCACAATTATGATAGGTTAACAATCAGACTGGCAAAACTAGGTATAAATTCTTCAAGTTAACTATTATTGTAGAACATCCTTAGGAATTACTTTTCATTTATTGACTTTAAATCAGAGGCCATGCTTCAATACTTCCAATCATATTTACGTTGGTTGGAGTATATTGGGGGATCCAGTATCTGGGTATCTGACATGTTTCTGTTATACCACCTGCTGCTGCACTTATGTTCAGGGTCAGCTCCGTGCAGTGACATTAAATATGTGGGCTACAATGCCATGAATACAGATGTTCACTAATTCTCTGAATGTTACAAAGGCCCAAGCATTAACAAACCCTAGTAAGCCAAATTCTAGGTCTCAGTGGAAGAGTCTGTTTGAATCTATTAGGTTGATTGACTAAAGTGAGAATTCAGAGTGAATTTAAAGCAGATTTCAAATTCCAATTCAAGGTCCAAACAGCCGAACTGGAAGATTTCTCTAAGTCAGCTATGCTGTTATTTAAGCTGCTCTGGACTTAAATGTAAAATTTACTTTGAATTCACTTTAGAAAATCTATCAGGGCTACTAGAATGCAATCTCCACTAGTAGGGCTCATTGTCATTTTAGTATATTTATCATTTAGTTCATTATCATTTTAGTTCATTTTATAGCTACACACTAATGTATTTCTAGAATCGTTACATTCTCAGCAATGTTCATACCATCAGGAATT
Source organism: Pelobates cultripes (assembly GCA_933207985.1). Taxonomy (NCBI): domain Eukaryota; kingdom Metazoa; phylum Chordata; class Amphibia; order Anura; family Pelobatidae; genus Pelobates; species Pelobates cultripes. The sequence goes on from OW240912.1 coordinate 13,032,432, forward strand.
CTTGTGTTCATATGAGCAGAACCCCGCCAACTATCTAAATCAAGAAAACTGATCTTACATAGCGAGGGTCATTAATACCAGCAGAAAATGGATACAAATGTTTTTTAGGATACTCTGGATCTTGGTTCTATAAACATCCTTCCTTGTGACCCATCAATACACCATATACTAGGCAGTATCTCTTTACCCCATACCTATGGATAGTAAAGTGGCCACAAATACCTGCATAAGGTATCTTTGTCTTGGGCTGTGATACATGGAAAATGGGTTACACTGAAAAATTAGACATTTTTACATGCCAGGGTTCCTTTAATAAGGATACAGTTAGGAAAGGACTACAATTCTCCAAATCAAACCAAAGTCATCTCAAAGTCAACAAATTAAAGTAACACACTTTCCAAAAATCAAGCTTTTCCATTCTCTTGGAAATATAGAAAAATGAAAATTTATCAGGTATGCATCATATCTACATAATTGGAATAAAACCAAATCTAATTACCGAGGAGAAGCAATCAAAACCTGTGTGGGCTGCATTGCAGGGAAACTGTGCAAATGCAATATAGTCAAATGCTCAAGACAAATATTACATCTGAGTTGAGGAGGTTAGCTTTTTTTAAAATAATTCTGGATTCATCATTATAATATGCATGAAGGTCCCTTCACTTTAATGCAATAAGACAGAAATTATTACCAATAGAGCGAAGCATTAGGATGTGCAAAATGAAAAGAGCCCACAATTATATTTAAGACAGACACGTTACCTGGTCAGATGCGTTGGTACTGGAATATTGTATAGGGCAAAATGCCTATTTTTATCCTGCCATTTGGACATAGTTTGCATTATATTGATATCATCTTTTACATCAATGTCAAGAATTATACTGCCATGATTGTTTTAAAGAAAGAACATTAAAAATGTCCCGTAATTATATTTGCCATGCATTACAGAAATTGTGTCGACTATTTATTTTAGCCGTGGCTGCAAATTTAATTGTTCCAAATTCAGGTGTCTTGCTGGGGATAAATACAGGCAATAATAATTTATAGTCACTTCTAGGATAAAGAGTTACTACATGCACCATGATCACTTCAGAGTTTCGAATTGTTCATGGTGCAGGTAGCCTGTATGTGCTGTATTTCAGCGCAAAACGCTGCACGTACTGAGATATTACTACTACTGTAGATCAACTGTAGGTCAAATAGCTGAACAAAAAAAAAAATAATGTTAGCCATGATAGCAATGTGTCAGAACACACAGTGCCTTACAGTTTGCTGTGTATGGGACTGCAATGCTGCAGGCTAGTCAAAGTGGCCATGTTGACTTCTGTCCATCACAGAAAATGTATTTAATGTGATTGTGAGCTTTACATCTGGACCAGGGAGCAATGGAATAAGGTTTCCTGGTCTGATGAGTCACATTTTCTTTTATATCAGGTGGATAGCTGGTTGCAAGTGCGTCCTTTACCTGGGGAACAGATGGCAGCAGGATGCTCTACAGGAAAAATACAGGCTAGCATAGGCAGTGGGAAATGTTCTACTAGGACACCTTGGGTCCTGGCATTCATGTGGATGTTACTTTGACATATACAATCTATCTGGAGGTTGTTGCAGACCACATACACACCTTCATGGCAATGGAGTTCTCTCATTGCAGTAGCATCTTTCACCAGGATAACGCACCCTGCCACACTACAAAAAAATTGTTCAGGAATTGTTTGAGAAATATGGTGTTGCTTTGGCTTCCAAATTCCCAAAATCTCAAACTGATTAAGCATCTGTGGGATATGATGGGACATCAAATCCAGTCCATGGAAACAGCTCATCATGAATAGACGATCCCACATTACGTTGTTGTTGTGGTCGTGACCTAAATATGAATATTAATATCTTAATACATAATAATTAAGCAATACGGAACAACATTAATATTTTTATAATTCATGGTATTATGGTCGAATATGTGGATAGAAAATACACAAAACGCTGTAATATTAAATGTATATTTAATATAACTATAATAAATAAACAGATGCTAGCGGAATGTCAATTTACCACAATAATTATACAATACAATACTAAATAAATAAACAGATGCTAGCGGAATGTCAATTTACCACAATAATTATACAATACAATACTACACAAAACGCTATTGGTTGCTAAATATTATACAAAAGGCTATTACAATTGCTAACTGTTACAATGGATTCATATTACTTACAAGGCCCCAGCCAAAGGGCTGGGGCTAAGTCAGAGCTGGTACTACATGATCAGTCAGGTATAGGCAAAGAGAGAGAGAGTTTCTCCTACATCTGGTTTTTATTCAGTGTAAGTAGGCTGGCCTGTGATGTCACTGCCAGAAGCACATGTCTTCCTACACACTCCCCCTAGTGGTGCCCCCAAAGCATTACACTAAATATGCTTTCTTTATGATGTAAAGTCATTAATTTATAAATACCATTACAAACCACCCTTTGACTTATGTCATAAAACAAGCATTTATAAAACCAGTAAATTGTGAATCTTCCCCATTTTAACACTACCTGCCCTACAACAAAACCCACCTTTTGAAGAACGATACCCATTTACCCGTTAATTATTACCCATTAACATTTTATTGCTTATATAAATGTTCACCATTGAGCACATGCATTACCAGTTGGGAAGTAGGCACATACCCACCCTTATAATAATGAACAACTCAAACCATGTTTTATTAGATTAACCAATGATATTGTGTTCATGTGAGGATGTGTTTTGGAGCTTAATATAGCATTAGACACGACAAACCTATAACACCCGTGAATTATGACACAGACGGACAGTCACTGGAGCTCCTTTTCTGTAGCCTATCGCTGGTCTGTGTGCCTGGCATTTTCACAAACATTAGTTCTGGAAACTGGATACTCTCTTCTTGGACAGTCTCATAGAACATACACATGTAGACAGGGATGAATTAAATAATTTGAGCAAACAAGGATGTAGGATTTTGTATTTACCTACTCCCATCACTCTCAGCTTCAGTATTTCTTCTCATAAAAACAGTTCATGTGTTCAGGGACTTTTTTGTGGTCACATTCCGTTTACCACCTTGACGTAACAGTTTCCTGCTCCTGATGCATTTTGTCCCTACTCTCATCACTCTCAGCTGCAATATTTTTCTTCAACAATTGAGTATAGAGTGTCCAGAGCTTCTTCTTCTTCTGGTTCATGAGTTGCAATAAAAAAGCTCCTTGCTGGAAAGTTCTTGAATGAAAACACAGGCAATGACGTACACAAACATAAATGGCAGATGACTTTGTGCCAATTATCACCAGTATTATTTGACTGTGGTGTCTTAACTATGTTTACCCTATGGCGTTAAGTAAATACCTACACACCTCCTGAGAATTCTCTCTTCACATCCAGCGCACTCCTGATTCACAGATAAACACAATATCACTGTCATATTTAACCAATTTAACCTAAACACCCACCAAAACAAAATAAATTCCAATTTACCACCCTTCTATTTAAACATGTATAGATAACCCTAAATGCGTACTTTCTCTTATCCCTCTTATCACTCTTCCGTCCACTCATGCACTTTACAGAGACACAAATCAAGCACCTACTGGACAATGGGGTTCCCTCGTTGGAGCCCTCCCACCCCAGTTCTGTTTACACAAATACCCCCTGGTCCCTATGGGTCAATTCCCCCTTTCCCAGGCAAGCATACATACATACATACATGCAACAACAATACATCAAGTTTTCAATTGCAATACAATCATTAAAAATAAGAGAATAGTATGCACAAAATCATAGCATAGACATGTTAAATAGACACAATAAAATAAAACACATTCAATAGCTAATCATAGGTCAACATTTAAACACTGGTCTCCATCTGGTATTCTATCTGTGATTCAATGTCCACCCCTGGTTTCTGTTATATCTGAAAAAGGTAAGAAAACAGATCAGGATTACTTTTCCTAGTCACTTATAGCGTATACTGCCAAATCCTTTACTTAGCATATATACACACATATAAATACATTCCTTAAACTTTTCATTTTATAAACAATTTGTTCAACAAGGTAACTTTCTTAATTTTCTACTCGGCTCTTAAAATAAACAATCAGCTAATAGCTGCTTTCTGCATCTTCCTTGCAATTCAGGAGTACACAACACTAAAAGTCCAATACTCAGTACCCCCTAGCCTAAATTCCCCACCCGCTACTGTAACTAAGTTTACAGTCCACGTTATGGCAGTTCACCCGCTAGGCAGATATGCTCAGTACCCCCTAGCCTAAGTTCCCCACCCGCTACTGTAACTAAGTTTACAGCCCACGTTATGGCAGTTCACCCGCTAGGCAGATATGCTCAGTACCCCCTAGCCTAAGTTCCCCACCCGCTACTGTAACTAAGTTTACAGCCCACGTTATGGCAGTTCACCCGCTAGGCAGATATGCTCAGTACCCCCTAACCTAAGTTCCCCACCCGCTACTGTAACTAAGTTTACAGCCCACGTTATGGCAGTTCACCCGCTAGGCAGATACACAATACACCCACGTATTACTTATTTTATATTTCCTGGTCTCTCAGGGATATACAATAGCTAATCCCCTTCCCAGGGCAATATAAAACTGACACAAACTTTTAAGCAATACAGGATTTCAAATGGACTTATGAGTAACAAATTTCTAGCCAACTTAAACATGTTTAATAACTCTCCACCCTTTGGATAAATTATAGAGGAGTGAACCACAACACCTCTTCCGCCTCTGATGAAAGACTATTGGTCAATATGTCTCAAAGTGCAACACTTCTGACAGCTATGAGTGACTCCCTATTAATTTTTAGCCTTTCCACGGACATGTCTGCACCTCGCGGCTAAGGGCCTGCACAACTATCCACCCTGTGGTGGCAGTGGCTTTCCGCATGGGGGTGACCGCCCCCGCAAAATTATAGAGTTGCAAACATACAGCAACCTCTTTTCCGGCTCGATTAAAGGTTATGGGCCAATATGTCTGCAATTTAGCCAGTACACTCACGTATCACTTATTGTATATTTCCTGGTCTCTCAGGAATTTCTATTAAATAGCTTATCCCCTTCCCAGGCAATATACAATGAAAACTAGTCACCAAGGGTCTCTATGGTCATGATAGGCCACCCTACCACTAGTGTAATACGTCCTTATTTTATACATTTCCTGGTCTCAGAGATTTTGCATATCCCTTTCCCAGAGCAATATATATAAACTATTACTAATAAGTTACAAAAGGCTACTTATAAGTAATACAGGATTTCAAATACAGGATAGAACTGCACAACAACTATTGGGTATGCTCCCCCTTCTCCGGACACGTATATTCATAGGATGGAAATATTAAAATCAGTTATATAGATGGCTTCTAAAAGAATATAAATCTCAATCTGAGCCCATACACTTACTTTGTTAAAAATGTTAACTTGTTAAAATATTCTAACCAGACCAAATAGGACAACAAGGAATTATTTTACCATTTTTTTCTGTTCATTTGTTACCAGTTCCTGAACACATTCCTGTAATTTCTTAGTCCTGGATATGGAAGCTGAAAAACACTCCACAAATTGATTAGTTTAGGCAATTACATTTACAAAACAATGCATCCTTTACTATGCAGTTTATTTTCTCATACAGGTAAGACTACCCGCCCCCAACAAGGACAAATTCTCCCCCAGCTGTAGCTGAAAAGGATGGTCTCTTACATCACCAACCATCCCCCAAACACGTGCTTCGCTGTTTTGACTAGGATGTGCACTACATGTTCACACAGCTGTTAAATAAAAAAATGGTCTTTCCTTCATGAGTCATAATTATATATATATATATATCCATACTAAAATTCTATGTATACGCTCACAAATCTATTATTTGCTCAATCTGCTTTACTAAACTTATCTTTTTCTTAACTACTAATTTAATCAGTTTAGTCCAAATATCTTTTCAACTAAACAAATCCTTGAATGCCAAACAAATGTAAATTTGTACACAAACAAACAAACCAGGTCAAGTAACCAGCAATAAAAACCTGGTGAACAGGTTTAGTGAAAAGTCTTTTCCTATGCAAATGGTACTAGGCCTCAAGCAATTCACACCATGTGGTCAATGGTGGATTGAAACCCACATGGTCAGACAAAAAGTAAAATTGTTTTTTGTTTTATATATAAAAATGACCAAAGGTTGGTAAAATGTAACAAGCAACACAATAATTCATCACTATGTTCTACAACAAGAGATACCTTAAAAACAAATATCTAATCCCTATCTGCTATCTGCATTCATTCCATTAAAACCAAATCATCATTCATTTATTCATTTGTATACAGACAGACAATTTACTGTATTATTTAAGCAAAATGCATAACATTTATATTTTCCCCAATATTCAAGCATAATCCTGCCGACTACGCCAAATGTTGTGGTCGTGACCTAAATATGAATATTAATCTCTTAATACATAATAATTAAGCAATACGGAACAACATTAATATTTTTATAATTCATGGTATTATGGTCGAATATGTGGATAGAAAATACACAAAACATTGTAATATTAAATGTATATTTAATATAACTATAATAAATAAACAAATGCTAGCGGAATGTCAATTTACCACAATAATTATACAATACAATACTACACAAAACGCTATTGGTTGCTAAATATTATACAAAAGGCTATTACAATTGCTAACTGTTACAATGGATTCATATCACTTACAAGGCTCCAGCCAAAGGGCTGGGGCTAAGTCAGAGCTGGTACTACATGATCAGTCAGGTACAGGCAAAGAGAGAGAGAGTTTCTCCTACATCTGGTTTTTATTCAGTGTAAGCAGGCTGGCCTGTGATGTCACTGCCAGAAGCTCATGTCTTCCTACACACTCCCCCTAGTGGTGCCCCCAAAGCATTACACTAAATATGCTTTCTTTATGATGTAAAGTCATTAATTAATAAATGCCATTACAGTTGTCTTACACCCATTTAAAAACAGGGAAAACATGTATTACATATACTATAGGCTCTCCACCTATTTCTATGCTTCTCTGGACACTTCTAATTAGATAATGGGACTTAAAATTGGATACATGTGTGTGGAGAGGTGAGGTGATAACCCAACGAGGTTTAACCATAAAGCACATTTATGATAAATATTACAGCTATAGTACTTGACTTTTGCTGTAGCACAAATGAAAATAACAGCATGTGTCTTTTCTAAAATCAAATAAATAACACTGCAATATTGTTTGGAATCACATTTAAAATATTTTAAATTCCTGAATGAGTTAACACTTTCATAATAGTTTATTTCAAGCTGAGCCATTGCGTGCGCTACAGTACATAAAAATAGGGATTAACAATAAATATGTATATTTACCTTGAAATTACTGTTAGGATTTGCTTGAAGACCAAGGAATGCACAATAAATGGCTTATATTCAGCAACATATGTTTTGCTTGAAAATTAGATTGACGTCTTTAAAATTTTCGTTTGTTAAAAATATGTATTTTTTTTTTTTAAATTCACTATATTTATTTTCAAAACAGTCATTTCCAACCATATATTAATTTGAAGTGTTATTTATTTCTAATATTTGCCACATAGGCACAAGATTTCATACAGTTAATACACTGAGGCTGATATTTATTTTCCGTACAGACATATATATTTTTATATTCTGCACTATGTATACATATTATTAGTGTTTCACTTATCTTGGTGTCACATTCTATATGTAAACTAACACAGTAAAGGAGTTTAAGCATGCGTGGGATAGGCATAAGGCTATCCTTACTATAAAATAAGGCCAGGGACTAATGAAAGTCGTTAGACAATTGGGCAGACTAGATGGGCCGAATGGTTCTTATCTGCCATCACATTCTATGTTTCTATGTAACTACAGATTGTGCAGACATATTTCCTCTGCACACTCCACACATCATTTATGTTTGTCATTTTTAACAAGCATTTTCTGATGTGGGACTGATTACTGGGGGTTTTGCTTTCGGCATGGAAATTAGTTCAGTAACTACTCTGACCATATGATTCACGGTCATTTCAGAATAGCACTTAGCAGAGGACACTGAAAACTTCTGAACAGGACCTCTGTATTTGATTATTTATTTTATCTATTTTTTTATTATTTCACATTGAGTCAATTTTCTCTTTAGTTTGAGGCACTACCATCCAGCAGGATAGGTTTTTTTCTCTTTGAGCGAGGATCTGCCATTTTGTTAGCATTGTCTTTAGTTTCACACTAGACAGCGGCTCCAGTAGACCTATCCTGTTACAGTTGTCCTTTTGCTAGTTTTTGCTATTTATACATACTTTGTTTACAAATTGACACTTGTTACTACTAGCTCTATTCTCAATGTTTAGTTCTTAGGTATTCGCTCACGATCAAGTGCTTTTACCTAGTAGGTATCTTCATGTTTAGGCTTTAAATTAGCGTACATAGTCATTATTTGTTCAGCCTTGTATATTCTTGTTTTGTATTTTTAGTACTTATTTCACATGGGCACTTACCCCCCTTTTTAACTTAACTATTAAAGATATTTTATTCCATTAGGTCACTCAGCATTTCTTTCATTTTTCCTTTTACTACTCTGGTAGTCTTCAAATTGCAGAAGGGCAACTTGGTATCAAGTTTTAAGTTTTAGCCCCCACATGTGCTTATTCACTCCAAAACAAATATTCCAGATTGACTGCTACTTAAACTGAGTTTTATATACCGATGCTCAAGCAGTGATTAAAGTTTGCATGTTTTTCAGATTAAATAGCCACCAACTGGCCATGCAATTAGATGGAAACACAATAATTAGATGTATAAAAACCTATGCAGAGACCCCACACCTGTTTAATCACTTCTTCTGTATCCCATGTTTTGTTTGGGGGTTACATAATTACATAGTTACATTGACTGAAAAGATACGTGTCCATCAGGTTCAGCCTTCCTAAGGTAAAAACAGCTTGAAGCACTTCCAATTTTACAACAAACTAGGAAAAACATTGACTCTTGACCCCAGAATGGCATTCAATGGTATCCTTGGATCAAGCAGCTATTACCCTACAGTTAAAAAGTTAAATCATTCAATATCATGTTTTTGCAAGTATGCATCTAGTTGCTGTTTAAACATCTGTATAGACTCTGATAAAAGCGCTTCTTTAGGCAGATAATTCCACATCCTTAATGTTCTTATGGTAAAAAATATTTCCTTTTCCTTAGACTAAATCTTCTTTCTTCCAGTCTAAACGCATGGCCTCGTGTCGTATGTAAAGTCCGGTTTGTGATTAGATTTCCACATAATGGTTTGCATTGGCCCCAGATATATTTGTATAATGTTATCATATCCCCTCTGATGCGACATTTTTCTAAACTAAAGAGGTTTAAATTTGTTAACCTGGTTAATAAAAAGAATGCAAGTGTCTAGAAAACCTTTCATTTGTACAGGCTCTGCTCAGTGTTCTCCTCTTATACATAAACCAACTGGCACTTCTCAGCAAAATAATGACAAGGAGAAACTCTGTGGACCCCTAAATAACCAAATATGGTGCAGAGTGGCACATGGGATTCATGGCAATTTATTTATCCAATACATGTATCCCATAGCCCTTGAAGAGCCAATGTTTAGCCTCCAATATCCATTAGCACAGGCTCAACAGAGGAGACATTTTCTCCTGCCTTGTACTAAATTGCAATTAACCCTACATGGGAAGTCTGGAATCTGGAAGAAAACTTGTGATGGCATTGGATTTAGTATAGATGAATGCACATTGAAGACTCTGAAATATCACAAGCTATCAAAATATATACCAGCTTAGGCTCTACATCTTAAAAAGCCACCATAGCTAGCATTAATTAAGCAAATCTCCAGCTTAACCTTTAACCCCTTAAGGACCAAACTTCTGGAATAAAAGGGAATCATGGCATGTCACACATGTCATGTGTCCTTAAGGGGTTAAAACAATGGATGGAAAAAACAGAGGAGATATGGGATACGGCTGAGTTCAATCTAAAATAAGGAATATAAAATGTAATTTGACTCACAACTCTCTGATTGGTTACTTTCAATTAACCAATCAAAGTGTTGTTATGAGTCAAATTACACAGCGTGGGAAAATTCCAAAGAACTTTCTCACGCTGTGTAAAATGACACAGAGCACTCTGATTGGCTGGATTTCAAGCTAACCAATCAGAGTGCTGTGAAAGGTAAATGTAGAGACTTAAAAAAGAACAAAAAGGTAGGTTAGTGCTAATAATAACAGAATGAATAGGCAGCAGCCTGACAGAGGGTAACCCTCTAACCCTCTATAATAAAAGAATACAACAATAAGCGGGGATTGTTCCGCTGTATGCCTGTTATACCTGTTATACCTGAGCTGGCCATAGCTCATCCAAATGTGAGTGTAATATTTGTATTTTAATCTACAAATATTTACTTTATACACTCTGCACGATTGGTCCTCTCTTCTTGTGTCTTCTATATCACGAGACGATCAGAACTACTATAAACAGAAAAGATACTCTACCAGCTGAAGCATTGCCTAAGACAATTTTCACTACAGTTCAACCTCTAATATATATTGGGACTATTTTTAGTATTTTATTTATATATATTTTTACCATTTGTTTTTAAACATTCCTTTTGGTGCAGCCTTTCTTTTCTATAAATGTCCTTGATGTTGGCTATGATGTTGGTCCTGGCTCCTGCTACCTATGATTAATTATTTGCAATGTTTGCATTTTCTGTTATTTTTGTTGTTTTGACTGTTATATGCTTATTTACCTATTACTGGCACCGCATTTCTCCTGCCTGACAAATCCTGGTTACACAGCCAATTACAAGGCTATCCGCCAAACCTATAGTCTGGGATATAGCACCACCAACTACTAAATTGACATTTTATACATTCCTCTACCTTTTAATTTGTCACGTATGCCCTGGCATGGCTGACGCTGTACTTCACATTACATGGGGATAAACCCTTCGGTAGCCCATTAGTGTGGATGGGCACTAATGATCTGCCTTTCTGCTCTTGGGGACAGTCCTAGGTACACTACTTTTTTTATTTTTAAATATAAATTTAGTTTTGTTGTCCTTATTTGGTTCAACAACCATAGTCTCATAATCTAAGAGAACGCCTTCTCTCTCCTACCCCCCAGTTCGGGGATTATCGTACCACATCGCAGTATAGCTTATAAGTATAGCTATCGATGATTAACTCCTACCTGTATACTGACTCTATTTTTCGTACCTGTTTCTCCACTTGGGGGAGCATTACAACCAAATTACTATAATTATACTCCTCATATGGAGACTTTGGCTACCGTATTTATTCTTCTATTATAAAATCAGTCAGTAGTAAACTACTTATGCCTTGCCTACTCAAATGTGGTCTATGTATTCTTTGACCTCTGACTATTGCATGTTTTTCTTCATCTCTGGACCATTGTACATCATTGTGTTTACATATTAAAACAAAAATAAAGAATAATAATAAAAAAATAAGCATCTTATGAAAATCTATAGTTGGTTGAAAACAATATTCTGAGTAAACCCGGATTTTCAATTCCTGGTTCCCCTCTTTACACTATGCTAATATGCACAGTGTGAATGTTGAGTTCTCATTAAAATATTGAAAAATAATGTTAATATTAAATTTAGAATAGTTTCTGCTGTAGATGAAATAAAAAAGAAATATGTGGTTAAATTTGTCTGAATGAACTCCTATGGTTTCTTTTATGCCTCTGGACATTGCAGTCTTTCAGAGGCCAGTCTATACAGCTGTCAAGTCTGAGGTGGGCGCGATACATCTTTGATCTCATAGAGTATTCTGTGAATACGTATTCAGAATAAAATTGTAATACATCAGTATAAATAATAGATTACAATATAAACAAAACACAGTATTTTCTATACATACTTATTCTTCATACTGAATATGCACAGACCCCTTTATTTATTTCTTTATAATTTATGGTCATTGTAAGTTCCTTCCCTTTCAAATGGCACTCTTTTAAGTTACAAATTTTGCCACTGATATGGCATATTCAATTTCAACTCAACAGAAAATCATTGGGCTTAAAGTATCAGAAGGAAAACACTTTGCTCCCAACATCAAATGTTATGAATTTGTTCTGATTTATTATGTATGTATGGAAACAATAATGTAAATAGTGCTTATACGATAGATATAAAAATGAATGATAAAACAGTTGCAGAAAAATGTATGTTAACCCATTGTATTATACTGAATTTCTTCATTGTACAAATATTATCGAATATTATGCTAAGCCACATCAACAGATATACAAATCAACCTAAATCAATAGCAAATGAACTATTGTAATTTGTGTCAATGTTAAATACATTGGTTAAATACTCATAGCAGAGGTTGTATTTAGATACTAATAGAATCCATTAGCAGACTTATCTTCCAACAAATGCATACTATAACTGTTGAATACATTTTCAAAATGGTAATCATAAATTTTAGACCACATTAACTTCAAAAAAATGTCATTTACATTGATATTTTTTGGGGTCACTTGCGTGAATATCTATTTTCTGATCTGATTATATTGTCTGAATTGGCTTGAGTTCCGGACTCTAGTTTGGGTGTTGATTTAATAATTTTGGATAAGCTTTTTAAAAAAAAATTATTTTTAAAAAAACTTTTAAATGATTTAATATTTCGAAAAATATAATAGTTTGTATATATTTTTATATTTGTATGTATATATTTTATGTATATTCTTTAAATGTTTAATATTTTTTAAAACTAATTTAAAAAAAAAAGTATCCAAAAAGATTAAATCATTTGAAAAACTTATCCAAAAAGATTAAATCAAAAGCTTTATTATTTTTTTTATATTTTCCAGTATTTCTGGTTAATGTTTTTCATTATCCAAATTACATTGAGTTACTGGTGACAGACTACTCCCCTAACACTTTTCTAGAACATTTTTAGATATGACTCCAGATCTCAGAGCACCAATTAAAAGTTGAGACATGAAGAGAAAGTTTGTTTACTTACAACTTTTCTTACCATATTTTATTTACTATATTTTTATTTGAAAGAAGTGATTTTCTCCACAAAATCCCTCCATTATTCCACTGCATTGAGCACAAAACAGAGATGTTGGCAGATTTACTAGATTTATAATTATGAAGGACACACAATTCTAAGGAAAGAGGGAACAGTGCTGAATGTCCTACTATTGTATGTTGTACTGAGGATTGATGAACACCATGGCCTGCGTAGGTAGGATTTTAAAGGTTTATGAATATATACAATTCTTCTTCTGAAGGTCTTCTGATATTTCATTTGATCATGGCATAATTCCCACAAACATCTCTCTTGAGAACCACAGTTTTTATGTCTTTCACAGGGCTGGCCACATCTGACCTTTACCTTCCACTTATTGCATTTGATTAGAACACCTGACTCCAATTAGCTTTTGGAGAAGTTATTTTCATAGTGGCACACGCACATTACCCAATCTGGTGCTCTATATAATTTAGACGGATGGAAACTCCAGAAGGAGGTTTATCTGTTCTGTATCGTAAGTTAGCTAATGACGCTCCATTGACTTGGCATCAGCTGCATTATCAGTACTTTCACCTCCATGTGATATAGCAGATGTTTATCACATATATCCTACATGTCAACAACAGTATAACTATGTTTATCAGTCTTAATCAACTTAAAAAACCAATAAGACTGATGAAATATGCAAGAAGCATAGTAACTGATTATAGGTTTTGCTGAAAACTATAAATTGTAGAGATTGACTCCTTTGTCAGGTGGGAATTATTTTGGTCTTAGAAAATGTGGCACTTGTGTTTTAGGTAAACACTAGAATATCTATAAAGAGAACACTAGGTGGTTAAACTCCATAATTTTGCAATTGTCTTTTCTGTTTTCTAGCTATGAAAAGGTGCAAACAGGCCAATGGTTTTCCTTCTGTCAACTAACCATTACACATGTTGCAATAGTAAATCTAGCTCTTTTGACTCCTGGACTTTATTCTATAAGTAATAGTAATTTTGTTAAAAGCATGAGTTTAAATCACAACACAAAACATGATGGAATAACTAACTTATCTGTGTTGCTATTCAATGGCCATCTTCAGTAAAAACACTAAACTCTAAAATATGAGCACACGTTACATGTTTGAAACATGCTAGAAAAAATGACTGTCACTAAAGGTTTGTTCCAACCAAAATAACATCTATATCACCAGTTAAAATTTATAATCACTAAAAAATTGCGAAAACATCTCAATGCATAAAGAATGTTAAATAAAGCACTCAATTCATTAATCATTTCAGGGCCAAAGAGAAGGGCAACAAATTGATTTTTAATGTGCTATTCTCCTCCAAACCATACAAATGTTTGTTTGATTTTTTTTAATAAAGATTTGAAATTAAATAAATAAATGTGTTAATGTCAGCCTGATTTTTATAAAAGTAGACGCCACTTTCTCTACCCCTCTCCTGTTTTAATTTTCTAAAAACCAATGCAAAAAAATCCTTCAAATGTTTAACTTGTTAAAATACTTTCTTTTTAGAAACCGTCTGTCCATCCGTAAGTCTGTCTATATACCTATGGATTTATTGCTCTATTGATATAAATATCTACCTTAGCCTTTTTAATATCTAATGGGTGAAGAATCTTTTCCAGATTTCAGTATTTCTAACCCTTTGAGTTTGAATAGACTTTTCCATGTAGCTGGTTTAGTTGATTTAATATGAATTACTTTTTTTTTTCTTAATGCATTTTTTTATGTATAAATTTCTGTTCTGACCCCATTAAAAAAAACCTGAATATATTTATTCCAGAGGAAGGACTCGGTTGCAGCTCTATGTAAACACTGAAACTATAACATACACATAACCATCTGCTACCAGTCAGAGAAGCCAGACCCACAGGCAAGTAACAGACTTGTATAATTAACCCAGAGTTCTGTTCCAGTGCTGTATACTCAGACATACCACTTGTCCAAGGAGCTAAACATTAATGAAAAAATAAACACAAGAACTGTCTGTGTGCTTCTGTTCTATTAACCACAAATACTTGATGAATTTTTAAAAAAAAAAATGTCTAATACGAATTAATAATATTTAAATTAAATCTATTATCATCATATCATAAAAAAATAATAACCATAACCATTAAATCTCACGCAGATCCTAATAGAAGCAACAACAAAAAAGGTTTATTTTGAAGTAATGCATACTTCACTGGCATCTTTAGAGTTATGGGGAAAAAATGCTATTATATTAAATCATATTAATTCGATTTACTAAATGAATAAAAGAATAAGGGAGAAGTGCTATTATCCTGTCAGTTGATACTAATTTACAAGAGTTAATTTTAGACAGAATAGAACCATGGTAATATGCTATAAACAAGTGGTGTCACTTTACATACATTTCAAATACTAAATCTAACTTATTAATTGACTCCAAGTCACAAGACGAAAATAATGTAAGATTGCTTTAATCAGCTCATCAGTTATCCAATGAATTCTATGTGACTCATGCATGCTAATGTATGTGAGAGAAAATTATTTTTTGACAATTATAATTTTGCTTATTCAGGTCCAAATACACATTAAATATTTTTTTGTTACATGTGTGTAGGTGTTTTTATGTGTCGGAATGCCACCCTTTAAGACAGCATTGGATGCTTTGAGATGAGCAATGCACATTAGGTAAGGGTCCTCTTTACTGACCAATAACTATTTACATTATGTTGAATAAAGTATTATTTATTAGGTTTGTAAGCAGCAGAAAAAAAATGTTTCGACTAAACCATTTTTTCAAAAAATGAAATTTATTTGAGGACCTCTGCTAATTGTTCATTTCACAGTTTGGCTTTTTCAAATACTGACCATGAAAAACATCCAGGAAAACAAAAGAAGGAAGCACAAGTGTGCAGGGAATGGAAAAAAAAATACATAATCTATATATGATTTATATATGATGTATATGTTTTGCAATACATTGCTAGGGGCATTTTCCCATCATTTGGTTCAGAGTTAATTCATCTCAAGTCATAGACTGCTTGACCTTTTTTAGCTTCCAAATTTTATTTTAAGTGATTACCAGTACTATGTATTAGTATTCCAAAACCACCAGTTTTTTATTTTCATTTTACTTGGTGTAACCACGATGGCCATCTTTTATGTCATGACAAACGTCAAATTTTAGTTAGAGAGATGCTTAAGGAAACCTCTATATCTCAGAGCAGCATAGTCTTAACTCGTTTGACCAAAAACCCAAAACTAATCTCTTGATCTCATTAAAATGCTAATTGTGTAGATACATATATCATATTCTTGTTCCTAAGAATTAGATCTTAAGTCCTAATGTAACGCTTAAGATCTGCTATTAGGGTTAATTTATAATGGCATGGGTTTAAGTCTCCTTCCTAAGTTTTGTAAGTTTTTTAGTAAGTATATTGGTAAATACAGTGCAGTGCAGGACATGTCAAGCTTGTGACCTCTTTTATTTATTTTATATTTTCTATCTGGGTGAAAAATGCAATTTTTTTTTAACATTTCCCTTCACTTTCAGGTTGAATATCTCGACTGAGGAAACAGATAAAAACATAAAATTTTCAAAGATATAAATAAGTCTTTTTTCTGCTGTAAACATTTGAGTTTGAGATTCCAATAGTTAAATAGCGAGGGCTAATTGAATCGCCTATTGTATTCATGTTCCTGTGTAATGTGATATGCATTCTGACTTGTCTTGTTACTCTTATAGGTGCATCATTATGTAAACTCTCCTCCGAGCAGCAAACTCTCATTTCACCCATCTGAGAAAAGAGGACCAAAAACAAAGAGAGGGCACGATTGGCTGGTGAGGAGCATCTGATGAGCTGTAGAAGGAATGACAAGTTATTACATTAAGTAATTTATGTTTAGGAGTCCAGGGAGGCATTTTATTAAAAAAGATATGTTGCTGAAACATGCCAACACTTTGATGATGATTTTCTGGGATCTGCTCAAATCTAAACAGAGAACTCTCAGAAAAGTTTGACAGGTGATCTTTGAAACAAAAACCAGAAAAGGTGCAAAATCAGACAAGAGCAATTTTTATGCTTTTTTTTCATAATCCAATGTAAATTCAGACCAAAGCAAGTCTGTGTGTGTGTTTTATAACCTGCAGGTATTTAGTAGTAACTAAGTTATAACATTTTTTTATCTGATTGTGTATTATGAACAGATCACTAAACGAGGACCTGGCTTCCTTTGTTTACTTGTCTAGAAATTGATGCCACAAATTGCAGCGATGTCATAAATTACAGATAAAATTTAAATTTACTTTGCAATATCATGTTGAAGTGTCGAGTTGACGAAAATGTATTTCTAAACCTATTGCGGTGCAACAATATTATAAAAACCTGGGATTAATGCAGCAGATCCTAGATAACAGTAAAGGTGTAAACGGTATATATTAAAAAATGTTATTGAGGTAAACGTAGGCTCTCTGTGCTTTTTTTTCACAATTTTCTTACAAACTCTATTCACAATTCCCTACTATCCCTACTCGAATAACGAATGGGATAAAGGCTACAAAATGAAAAAGCATTGTTGAAATAAAACTGTTTAGCTATCTGCACATTTAGTTCCTTCAGTTAATCTATCAGCTCTGCAGGGTCAATTAACACATTTTGTATTAGTCTCAGCACTTCCTTCCGTGAGCTCTATTACATGTTGGATTTTCCTGGATTGATGCGAATATCCGCAAGTTCATCTCCTGTGCTTTTTTTCCTTTTAAACTCATTTTAATGTTGGTACTTAATCATAACTATAACATCCCTTTACGATACCATGGATTTGCTGTGGATCACGTCAAACATCCATAAAATGGTGCCTCAAGCTCCCTGTCAAATATTTCCCTATCGCCATACCCACTGAAGATGTGTAAGTTATTCTATAGAAATCCTTACAATGTGTCAGCTGGAACTCATGGGGTGAAAGCAGAGCAACGTACTGGCAGTTTCCCACTGGTTATTAAAGATGTATGACTATGACACAGCAGACATGCATGGTTTAAAATGCCCTAATTCTGTCCAATACTTTTAGTTTTTAGTGTGTGGGCTCCAGTATGCCCAGAGGCTATATTGTTTTGTTGAGACAATCCTAGAGACTTTATTATATAGAGCGTCTGACTCATTCACATACCTGAGTATCACAGAGACTTTGGCTGTTGGAATCTTTTGGATATACAGTCACAGCTGAGTATGTGATACAGTATTGATACAGTGTAGATGGTAGCTATCTCACTCTGTAGTAATTTGTTAGGAAAGCACTAGCAGAACACAAATATTCTTCTACTTCTAACTGCCACTCTTATCGACTTTCCCAAACTGCCCACCAGTCACATGTAATGTGTGAGTAACCAAGTATTCATCCCCTCGCAAAGAAATGTATTATTATTATTATCGTTATTATCTTTGATAAAGCATCAACGTATTCTGCAGTCTGTTACAATAGTAATGTTAGAATATAAGGGCAAATAAGATACAAACTATTATAAATGTTAACAGGAAACAAAAGTTATTAAATACATTGCTTAAAGAGCTTACAATCTAGAGGCTACATATTTAAAGCAGCACTGTCATGCCCAACTTACCTGTCCCCAATCGCTTCCTCTTCTCTCCCACGCTCAGGATCTGTTCTTAATTTTTTCCTATTTGATCTGGTTTTCTTTAAACATAAGACAAAGCAGGGACTACTTTGTTTTATATATTATTCCTACACTTGACCAGCTCTGACCTACTTCCTGAGGGTCGGATAAAGTTTCCCACAATACTCACCCTTTCCTCCGTGATCTTGCAATGCCTCCTTTGACTTTTCCCGAACATCCTGTCATTTAGACAGGACGCCAGAGAATTTCGTCCTAACAGAATGAGAACAGTTTGTTAATTTATGTTAGGATGCAATTCGGGACTTTTGTTTGGATCGAAATTTCATTCGAATGAATGAAACTCCGATCCTATTCGTGCCGTGGCTGCATCTTGCAGCCACTTAGTAGATAGCTCCCTAATTCCCATGGTATTAAGGAGCTATCTACCAAAAGCCTGAAAGGCCTAAATTAGTTTTTAGTCCCTTTTTTTACACAAGATGCTACGAAGGAGCTTGTCCATGCTCTAGTAATCTCTCGCATGGATTATTGTAACTCTCTCCTAATAGGTCTTCTCACAAATCGTATTACCACTACAGTCTTTAATGAATGATGCAGCTAGACTGATTTTCCTCTCCTGTCGCTCCTCTCACACCTCTCCCCTCTGTTAGTCCTTACATTGGCTTCCTGTATCCTATAGGAGTCAATTCAAGGTACTAATCCACACCTATAAAGCACTGACCAATTCTAGCCCCTCCTATATTTTTACACTGATCCGCAGATATGCCCCTTCTTGGTCTCTCCGCTCTGCCCATGAATTCTCACAGGTGACTCCTTTCCTTTGGAATAGTCTGGCTACGACCATCAAGCTCTCCCCTAGTCTTCAATCATTTAAGAAGTGCCTCAAAACCGATCTCTTTAGGAAAGCTTATGGCCTCCCAGAGTAACCTCTACCTCACATACCTGTCCCTTGCTCTCTCCTAAAGGGCAGCACTTTACTCTCTCCTCCATTTCTGCTACACTCCACCTTGTTTGATTGCTACCTCCTGTCCTGTTGTGTTTTACGTCCCACCTCCTATAGACTGTAAGCTCATTTGAGCAGGGCCCTCTTCAACCTATTATTCCTGTAAGTTTTTGTAATTGTCTCATTTATTGTTAGATCTCCCCCTTTGATAATATTGTAAAGCACTACAGAATATGCTGACACCATATACAGTCAGGTCCATAAATATTGGGACATCGACACAATTCTAATCTTTTTGGCTCTATACACCAACACAATGGGTTTGAAATGAGACAAACAAGATGTGCTTTAACTGCAGACTATTAGCTTTAATTTGAGGGTATTTACATCCAAATCAGGTGAATGGTGTAGGAATTACTACAGTTTGTATATGTTTTTTCTTTACTTCAAACAGTGCCGTTCCCATAGCTAATGAGATGGCACACTAGGCAGTATATTTCTCTCTCTCTTGCAGATTGAGTCATAGATTAGAACACCCTCGAAGGTGTTGGGAGGATAATAGGGACTAGTGCAGAACTTCTCTTCCTTTTCTAAAGATATTAGAGGAGATTTTTGGCAGTCCTTCAATGTATACCTCTTTTTGTATATAACTCACACCAAGGGGTTATTTTTTCTTGCATTATTGATTGCAATGTTGTAGTTACAACCCCCTCCCCTTTTTTTATTTATACTGTTCTAGTGTTTCTATGGGAAATTCTCTTTTGTTAACCCTTGATGGGCAACTTTTTAGTTGGTGAAATCTTGCTAACAATAAGAATCTAATAAAGACAATTGTCAGGTGATTACTTTGCAGGAACACCAGTTTATAAGATATTAGGGAGCTGATTCCTTTCCCCCTTTTTTCGGCTACCCCTCTCTTTTCCCAATATATATACATCGCATTACTGTAGGGCTTTGTAGGTACAGACCTTCAAGTTGTCCAATATAAATTATTATTTTTGCCAGTTAAAATATTTTCTATATACATACTTAACCGGGTCCAAGTCCTTTGGTGGACTGGCACCACCTCCTGACCACCACCTTTGTCTATTAGTCTCAGAACACCTCTTTTTTCATCTATGCAGGGGTCCGGAACTACTGGGCAATTTATCTATTTTTTCTGTATATGTGCCTCCCACTTTTCAAGGGACCAAAGGTAATGGGACAATTGGCTGCTCAGCTGTTCCATGGCCAGGTGTGTGTTATTCCCTCATTATCCCATTTACAAGGAGCAGATAAAAGGTCCAGAGTTCATTTCAAGTGTGCTATTTGCATTTGGAATCTGTTGCTGTCAACTCTCAATATGAGATGCAAAGAGCTGCCACTATCAGTGAAGCAAGCCATCATTAGGCTGAAAAAACAAAACAAACCCATCAGAGAGATAGCAAAAACATTAGGTGTGGCCAAATCAACTGTTTGGAACATCCTTTAAAAGAAAGAACGCACCGGTGAGCTCAGCAACACCAAAAGACCCGGAAGACCACGGAAAACAACTGTGGTGGCTGACCGAAGAATTCTTTCCCTGGTGAAGAAAACACCCTTCACAACAGTTGGCCAGATCAAGAACCAGGAGGTAGGTATATGTGTGTCAAAGTCAACAATCAAGAGAAGACTTCACCAGAGTGAATACAGAGGGTTCACCGCAAGATGTAAACCACTGGTGAGCCTCAAAAACAGGAAGGCCAGATTAGAGTTTGCCAAATAACATCTAAAAAAGCCTTCACAGTTCTGGAACAACATCCTATGGACAGATGAGACCAAGATCAACTTGTACCAGAGTGATGGGAAGAGAAGAGCATGGAGAAGGAAAGGAACTGCTCATGATCCAAAGCCTCATCAGTGAAGCATGGTGGTGGTAGTGTCATGGCGTGGGCATGTATGGCTGTCAATGGAACTGGTTCTCTTGTATTTATTGATGATGTGACTGCTGACAAAAGCAGCAGGATGAATTCTGAAGTGTTTCGGGCAATATTATCTGCTCATATTCAGCTAAATGCTTCAGAACTCATTGGACGGCGCTTCACAGTGCAGATGGACAATGACCCGAAGCATACTGCAAAAGCAACCAAAGAGTTTTTTAAGGGAAAGAAGTGGAATGTTATGCAATGGCCAAGTCAATCACCTGACCTGAATCCGATTGAGCATGCATTTCACTTGATGAAGACAAAACTGAAGGGAAAATGCCCCAAGAACAAGCAGGAACTGAAGACAGTTGCAGTAGAGGCCTGGCAGAGCATCACCAGGGATGAAACCCAGCATCTGGTGATGTCTATGCATTCCAGACTTCAGGCTATAATTGACTGCAAAGGATTTGCAACCATGTATTAAAAAGTGAAAGTTTGATTTATGACTGTTAATCTGTCCCATTACTTTTGGTCCCTTAAAAAGTGTGAGGCACATATACAAACTGTTGTAATTCCTACACCGTTCACCTGATTTGGATGTAAATACCCTCAAATTAAAGCTGAAAGTCTGCGGTTAAAGCACATCTTGTTTGTTTCATTTCAAACCCATTGTGTTGGTGTATAGAGCCAAAAAGATAAGAATTGTGTTGATGTCCCAATATTTATGGACCTGACTGTAAATACCAGTAATAATAATTATATTCACTAATACTAAGTAAAGATTACTTAGTATTAGTGAATAAGGGAGTTTTAAATCTCCCGAATGCCACTACTCGCTATACCGCGAGTAGGGGCATGTATACTAAACAGTGAGCAGCCTGTGACCGTTCACTGTTCTAAAAAAAAACTCCCCACCAACTGAATCAATGAATGGGGAACCTAATACAGGTCCCCCATGTTGGGGCATCTAGAAAAATAATTAACATGTGAGGACATAGTGTGCTCCCCAGCCCCCAACCGTGCCCCGCGAGTGGGGGCTATTCAACAGAACGGGTCCCCCCTCGTAGCCCCCAGCCATGAGCAGCAGGGAAGGGCCGTAGTAACAAAAGGGGAGGGGGGCATACTCACCTATGAGCGGCGGGTGGGGGCCCTAAGTAACAAAAGGAGGGGGGACCTATTGTCTCCTCCCCAGCCCCCACCCATGAGCGGTGGGTGGGGGCTAAAAGTAACAAAGGGGGAGGTATCTATTGTCCCAAAGCCCCTAGTCACCCATCACCCCAATAAAATTAAACCCTACCTACCCCCTTATGATAAAAATAGTTAGGGGAGGAACAAAAAACGAAATACCTGTAAATAAAAAAAATCATTCTTACCATTAGATGTCTTCTTTTTTCTTAAACCTTCCCTTTTTAGCCCCAAAAAAGGCCAAATAAAAATCCATAATTCCCGTTCAATTTATAAAATTAAAATAAATCCAGTGCAAAATAAAAAAACACGCAGAAAAAAGAAAACCACGACGCAAAAAAAATATCCATCTTTACCCAGCGAGGGCACCGTGCAGAGTGATCAATGCAGGGTGGGGAAAGGCTTATAAGCAATTTGACTCAGAGAGCTCTGATTGGTTGGTTGAAACCAACATTTTGAGCCTTACCTGATTGGTAATTGGTTGGTTGAAACCAACATTTTGAGCCTTACGTGATTGGTAACTTTCAAGGCTCAAATTCACGTATCGCACTTTCTGGGTGCCTTTGTCATGTAGAGAGCTATACATATAGCATTTTCACCATAGTACTACTGTTAAAGACCTTTTAAGGACAATTGTCATCTCAAAAAATTGTTTAATATAATACTCTTGTGATCATGTTTTGGAAATATATATTTTTTGAATAAAGAAGAATATTTAAATAAAATAAGAAAAACTCATTCCTGCCTTTAGTATATGGCAGGATCCTTCTGCCATATGCATGCACCTTTGGTCAGACAGTGTATGAAAAACCCAATAGTTAGTCTCTATGGTCTATCTCTGCTTCACTTCTTGTACATAGAAGACCATAGAGACTAACTGTCCATTTTCAATCACTGTCTGACCCAGGGTGCATGTATATGGTTAAAGAATCTTGTTATATACTAATGGTAACAATGTGTTTTTCTATTTTTTTGTTTACATTTACTTATTTTTCTTTTTTTAAATAACTTTGAAATGACAGCTGTCTAATGCAAAGTCATCTTGTTTTTCTGAGTCATCCAGCCTAATAACTAACAAACACATCTCATGTAATATGAAGAGGTGTTGCAGATTAATGATATTGAAATCTAACATCCAAATAGTATTTATTGTGGAATATGAATTTTGTAGCTGTTTCATTACAATGTGAGCTTTTGTGTTCCCTGAGTATTCTACAGACAGCAGTTGCATTGTAATGTCCATATCCCTTTAGTATAAAAGATATTGGGGTTTTTGGTTAATTGCCCTACTTATCCGTGTTCCATGAATATTCTACAGACAGCAGTCGGTCCATCTAACCATTTGGATCAGTAACAGCAGCCTCATATTAACTGCTTAGGGGAGGACACTGACCCTCATTCACTGACAACAGAAAGCCTAGAGAAACAAATTAATCACCCTATAATTTTTAATACTAAAGGGTTATTAGCATTTCATCCATGTCATATATGCTACAATATAAGAAAGTATGAAAATAAACAAAAATAACACCTACATATGTAGCACAAATTATATATTGTTCCTTAACTTTCGATGAGCCATAAGAATTGAGAGAAAAGCAAATACATTTATGATCAAATATTATATCATATATAGAAACATATATATACCCTGCATGTACTAAGAGCTTGCAAACTATATCATATTTTAGGAAAGGCATTTGGGTAGCTTTGAGATGTTTTGAATGTAATATGCAGTTCTTCATTCATAAACAGTTTTTTTTTTCTTATGCATAGTTAAAATGAATTCATAAGAATACTGTTCCCTCCTGTACTTTTTCGGTTGCATTTAGCCAAAGAACTCCAGAATTTTAAGTGTTCTCTTCAAAAATATCTTCTTAACTACCTCTCTAGGGAATTTTGGAAGCCAAAGAAATCTGTGTTGTCTGCTTTTTATTTTCATATTTATTTAAATGCTTCTGTCTTTTGTGCTTCATTTCTGAAAGTATTTACTTTATGACTTTAAATTCACAAAGTAATGGGAAAAACTTTAAGATTGTGAAATCTTGTTTCTTTTTATGTTTTTTTTTACTATTATTACTATGTAAAGAGAAAATAAAATCAGGCCCCTCAATTTTTATGTCTTCTCAGTTGCACTTAGCTCCAAAGAAAACAGGACCTTCTGAACATCTAGAGATTGTTACATCAACCATAGAATGGGATTAGATTATTTTTCTTCTCCTTCGCTGGTTTTCAACGAGGTCTCAGAAGAGTTCATGTCTAGGTTGTGATTAAAGGTAAGGTATAGGCAATACTCAAAATGGTTTTTTGAGGATATTTACACAGTGAACCCAATCATTCAAAGGAAACCATTGTATTGCCTTTTTAGATACAAGGTAAACAGGATTGACCCTTATCCAGTGTTATTTCCTGTGTTGGGTGCATGTGTAAGGAAAGAATGATAACATACTGTAATGGATAGAAAAAAATAACAATCTTAACCTGCCCTGAAAAAGTAATATCTCACATGCACTAAAATAAAATCAATTTCCCCCTTGAGGTGGTTAGTGCACTCTTGTAGGACTTCAATTATAATAAATAAATAAATCAGGAACTTGCATTTGTTGGTTCCTTCCTAGGTTTGTATTCATTGAACACTTTTCTTCCTCGCTAACCCACCTTCTATCATCTAGCACTCCTTCTCTTATATCCCAATCAAAACCCCTGATGAGACTCTAATGCCTCTCAACTGCTCTCTGCAATCTCCTTCTTTGGCCTCATGCAATGGTCTAATTCAGCAACTCATACAGCGGGAAACACTCTTGACCTCATCTTCACCAATCTCTGTAGTGCCTCTTATCTCTCCAACATTTTATTTCCTCTAGCTCACTACCCTCTGCTGACCATTGATATCTGCGTACCCCATACCCAAATCCTACAACCCTTAGTATATCAGTCTTAGTTAGATCTAAATCTGAGGCTCTGCTCAATATAACTATGATAGAAGGTGCAAAATATTAATCATGCAGCTATCATCGAATCATTCCCTAGATGATATATCAGAAATAAAAAATGATAAATATATGAGTTCACTGTATAAAGTGCACTTTATATATATATATAAAAAAAATATATGTATATTAGTCTGTAAAATCTCTGGCGGACCCACCATAAACTAAACATTAATTATGTACATAGGTTATTTGGCATATATTACCAAATATATGATCAAGATAATTGGTATTTTAGTTGAGATAGTAGCCCAAATTAGATTAATACTTCCAACTCCACAGTAGCAATATTTCAAATGACAGGAATAACCTCCTTCAATATGTTCCAGTACCCCAGGTAGAGTTCCATATATGCAGAATCAGTGAAGTTCTGAAGAGAGATACCTTTGCATCTTATTTATTTAGGTATTAATCTAATTTGGGCAACTATCTCAACTAAAAGACCAATTATCTTGATAATATATTTAGTAATATATGTACATAATTAACTTTTAGTTTATGGTGTGTCCACCTGAGATTTTACAGACCGGGATACATATTTTATTTTTATATATAGTGCGATAGCTCATATTGTATAACAGTACATCAGTCTTGTGGAAACCTCCACTGTCTTGACCCACAGCAATTCATCATCAACTGCTAAACTTTCCTTTTACCTATCTCAAACCTCACCTGCCCTAGCTCTGCAACCTCCCTCTAAAACTCCACCCTCTCCTCTGACTTAGATATCGTGGCATCTCCTATATTTAAACATTGCAAGTGGCCCTTGTTACAGCCTTGGCACACATACCTCCAAAAATGCTCTGAAACTGCTGATTGCTGCTGGAGAAAGCTTCATTCAGCATCTGACTTTGTCTACTATAGATGTATGCTATGCACATATAGTCTGGCTCTTTCCTCTGCAAAATAAAACAACTTCAATACCCTCATACAGTGAGGGAAAAAAGTATTTGATCCCCCGCTTATTTTGAACATTTGCCCACCGGCAAAGAAATAATCAGTCTATAATGTTAATGGTAGGTGTATTTTAA
The DNA here is from genome assembly GCA_933207985.1 of Pelobates cultripes. Lineage (NCBI taxonomy): Eukaryota > Metazoa > Chordata > Amphibia > Anura > Pelobatidae > Pelobates > Pelobates cultripes. Next base: position 13,059,155 of record OW240912.1, read on the forward strand.
CAGTGAGAGACAGAATAACAAAAAACAAAAAAATCCATAAAAACACATGTCAAAAAATGTATAAATTGATTATGGGACCACAGTCACCAAGAAAACAATTGGTAACACACTACGCCATGAAGGACTGAAATCCTGCAGCACCCACAAGGTCCACCTGCTCAAGGAAGGACATATACAGGCCCGTCTGAAGTTTGTCAGTGAACATCTGAATGATTCAGAGGAGAACTGGGTGAAAGTGTTGTGGTCAGATGAGACACAATTGAGGTCTTTTGCATCAACTCAAGTTGCCGTGTTTGGAGGAGGATGACTATTGCCAATGACCCCAAGAACACCATCCCCACTGTCAAACATGGAGGTGGAAACATTATGCTTTGGGGGTGTTTTTCTGCTGAGGAGACAGGACAACTGCACAGCATCAAAGGGATGATGGACAGGGCCATGTACCATCAAATCTTGGGTGAGAACCTCCTTTCCTCAGCCAGGGCATTGAAAATGGGTTCTGGATGGGTATTCCAGCATGACAATGACACAAAACACACAGCAAAGGCAGCAAAGGAGTGGTTCAAGAAGAAGCACATTATTGGTTCTGGAGTGGCCTAGCCAGTCTCCAGACCTTAATCCATTGGAAAATCTGTGGACAGAGCTGAAAGTTCAAGTTGCCAAACGTCAGCCTCGAAACCTTAATGACTTGGAGAGGATCTGCAAAGAGGAGTGGGACAAAATACATCCTGAGATGTGTGCAAACCTAGCGGCCAACTACAAGAAACGTCTGACCTCTGTGATTGCCAACAAGGGTTTTGCCACCAAGTACTAAGTCGAATGGGTCAAATACTTATTTCACTCATTGACACGCAAATCAATGTATTACTTTTTTACATGCCTTTTTCTGGATTTTTTGTTGTTGTTATTCTGTCTATCATTGTTTAAATGCACCTACCATTAAAATAATAGACTGATCATTTCTTTGTCAGTGGGAAAACATTCAAAATCAGCAGGGGATCAAATACTTTTTTCCCTCACTTTGGTCTTCTAAAAACAGGTTTAGAAGTCTGGATACATTTCAGGAGGCCTACCATGTGGCATGTTACATTCTTTGTTATATTGCTACTAATACAGATTTTTTACCTGCTTACCTTGTTAAATGGTTCCTCTTGTAATATGGTAGAAACAGCAGACATATATATTGAAATGAAAATAGCGAATATGCAAGTCTCCTGTAGGATACAAACTAGTATTACTGAAGTATCTTCCACGGGGTATAGGAGATTTGCATCCTCCACTATCTCAGCCTTAGCTTCACACTAATAGACTCTAGATTTTCCGTTGTAATTTACCTATAAGATTAGATTTGATTTGCAGATTTGCAGATCGGTAAGCTTATTTTACGCTTAATCAGTCTTGAACCACACACTGCAGTTAGCTAGCGCAGTCTTTTGACTTTAGAGGTAGGTGCCCTCGAAGGCACAGTAAGATTCCTCTCAACATTTTATCATCCCAGTCTAGGGGTTAACACTATAGATACGTTACACATCTCTTTCGTGGTGATCTGCAAGAATCGTTTTCGAATTGTACACTGCAGTCAGCTAGCGCAGTTTTTTGAATTTAGAGGTAGGTGCCCCTGAAGGCACAGTTAGATTCCTCTCAATAGTTAACCATCCTAATCCAGGGGTTAACACTGAGGGTATATAATATATTTCCTCAGTGGTGATTTGTATGATATGTTAATTACATCGGGCGATAGATATCTTTAGCCGCGGTTGACATTCCTTTATTCACCAGTACATCAGACAGCTGTCTACTTATAACTGTACTACCAGTAGAGGGTTTTTTCCTTTATTCAGAGATAGGTGCCCGTGAAGGCACATTGACATTTGTTTAAGTAGATAGGGTAACAATATTTCGTTACCATCTTATTTTCTGCAAACCAGATTGTACCACATATATACTAGGATAGTTACTCAGACTGGTAAGGACTCTATACAGATTTATTCAATACAATATATCTCCTATATTAATGTCTAAATTAGGCGGACCATATGCAAGACTAACCAATCGACTTTAGTTCAATCTACTTTTAGACCGAATTAATCGATTAAGATTGAAGTCCGTTTATACTAGACAAACGAAAGATTCAAATTCAGCAAGTGATCGAGACAAATTGACACATTATTAGTGTGGCAACACTAACTTATATTTAGCTAACATTCTCTGGCAAATATCAAATCATGACTACACAGTTATAAAGTATCTCATGTTAACTTGGAATCTTTGCCAGTGAGCACGATCACCTGTCTGTTGACTCTAATTTTTAAGTTATTTCTAATTTTCCTACGAATTTTCTGTGGAAAATTGAGGTTTTTCTTTTCTTTTTTTTTTTTTTTATATTTATTTTCTTTTCTTTTTTCGATATTCTCTTATAGAATTTCTATTAAAAGTTACGTTTTAATATATTAGTAACATCTATTTAGGGCAGTACACATCTCTTTTTTCTATTGCATCTTAGTATTACTGAAGTGCTACATCCATTCTGACAAATCGTTTCCTTTGTGCATGTATTGCATCTAATAAATAGAGTTATCAGTTATTATTATTATACTTTATTTATCAATCACCAACACATTTCACAGGGCGGTTCATGGGTACAATTGGTACTAGTTAAAGACAAAGGTACAGTACATCTAAGAGACAATATTAAATTATACAAACAAATATAGGGGGGTTGTAGTCCCTATTCCTGTGGTATCATAAAATCTAGATGCATGGGGGTGAGAAACACGAGGTGGGGACAGCAAAGATGAAAAATATGTTAATACCGTGTGAGATGAGGGCATTCGTTGGGTAAGTGGGATACATTAGTTAGTCAACCACTATAATGTTTTTCCAAGTGTAAAAGATTTTACCTGGTCATTTATTTCTAGAACATGTGACCATTATATCTATAGCTCTGACCCACAGGAATGCATAGTATTTAATCCGGGTCAGTGTGAGAATTTAATGAATTTAGTAACTAGCCACAAGGATCCATTTCTCTCAGCAGTCTTTGTAAATGTCTCTGTACTGAAGGAAATTAACTATAAATCTATACATGTTGATGGCCATTTGACTAGTCACAATGCACAGCTACAATTAGAAGTGCTACTTAACAAGAATCTGTCATGTTCGTCATAATAGTCCATACAACCTCAGAAATAACAAGGCACAAGCAACAAGATCAATTTTCCCTGTAAGATGAGCATCTATAGAAAACACATCATCACAGGCAAAGCTGGGAAGGCATTACATTGATAAATACATGTTGTATTGGTACGCTGTGTCCATATGATAATCATTCTTCACATGCGAAGATGCCCCCCTCTGCTTATTTCCCCATAGTCAAGCATTTCTTCAACAGTGAGCGAGCCAGTGGATAAATGTGTACACTTATCCTGTCAACTCTGACAAATTCAATTGCCAAACCTTTTAAACTAATTTTTACAGTTATTGGATGCTCTTATTTGTGATGCAAGGTGGGCTCATGTACCCAAAGAAGCTCTAAGATGACAGGTAATTCATTTCATTTTTTTTTTCCCCTGCGTTGATGTATTCTCCAGCTGTTCTTCCTGAGCGAAAAATAAAACTGAGAAACAGGTTAGAAAAACAAACCTGTAGCCATTACATTTGGTTTACAAAACTATTTGTATTTGGTGTTGAATTTGGTCAACACATTCAATGATTATGTGTAAACACGCATAATCATGGAAGGCGATGACCAAATATACAGAAGTTCTCTCCCATAAATGGAAATGCCCCATAATGATTTTGCCCAGCTGGATGTGAGTCTAATGATGCACTTGTGCCTTGCTTTCTGGATGTTCTTCTTTAGAGTTTAACTTCAGAGCCAAAAATACAAGTTCTGAATGTGAATCCCAAATCAGAAATGTCCTGCTGAAAATGATACTGTCAGGAGGTATGCGTACATTTGTGCCCTGTTTACCTTTTATATTACCTGCAGAAACAAGATGTTACAAATTTCACACCGATTGAGATAATTCCATTGAGATGAAATGGATCATTTTTACATTGTATTGTTTTAGCTCTTGCTAGATTCCAACAATTCCCATGCCCATGTGTTTACTAGAATAGTTGGGTCATTCTTCAAATCGAGATTTGTGGAGAATTAAAATCAGACTTGCTCAGACAAAAAAAGTTTTCTCAAATTTGAGGCTGTTTTAAACGAAAATATGCAATCACCTTCCGAAATTTCTGCAGTTGCTAGTTTTAGTTATTTAGTTATAAATAACTAAATGGCTTCACTTTTTTTACTTTTCACTGCTATTACAGAATACTGCAGATTGCCCATCCACATTATTGTGTCCATCCACGTTACGAACCTCCACTTCCTGCTGAGATCCTACATTTGCCTTGTGAAAGAGCTAAGTGCCAACTTGATAACATTTCTACACCTAACTGCATTCCACCCTGTTCTCGCATTCTGGAGTAGACCATCGCAGGTGATAATTACAAAGTTTCAATACATATTGGATGAAACAGCTTGGCTATTAGCAATTAATAAGTAGTCGTATATCCCTTTAGAAAGTGGAAATTTAAACTATGCTCCTGTAAGTGCTCATTGACACCAGCTTTATGCCAAAAATATTTGCTAAAATACATCAGAGTGAAGCTTATTGTGCCTTCATAGTGTTACAGCTTTTTTGCGCTTGGCTGGAAAATATCCATAATTCACCTGAAATAGTGTAAATATTGAAGAATCTAATATATTTGTTAGAATAATCTTCTTATGTTATTGATGCATATAACTAATACAGTTCAGACCTTTCTAGTTTTCTACAAAAAAAAAAAAGGATTAACATAAAGTTTCATACATCTGTTGCTTTCATTCGTACCACTAGCCCCGAAGCCTCTCCTGATATCTTCAATAGTCTTCCCCTGACTCCTCAGTAACACCAGTCATCTGTTACTAAGAAGCACACCACAGCTGTTCGTTTATTGCAAGTTTTTTATTCTACTTGTTTTAAAGTGACAGCAAATTGTAAACTTTAAATAAAACACGAAATTACACCAGTGTTAAATTAAACAGGAGTTGATATAAAAATTGAATAGCCACCTGTGAACTCTACAAGAGTAGATACAAGATAATCTATTTTTTACCTGTCACTTTATTATTTTAGCAGGTATTTTTCAATGAATATACTCAAATATCTTTGTGATGCGTCTCTTTTTAGTCCCTCTAAATGTATTCTTCCTTCTAGTAATTCACTTTTTTTTTTTATTATTATATAATGTTCTTACTTACTGTATGATCATATCATGGTTATTCATCTATTGTGAGAATTCAAGGTATATTCAAAGTAAAATAAAATTTCAGTTGAAAATAGCCAAAATGAAGAAAAAAAATTGTTTCAGTTTGGTATTAAATTTGAAATTCTCTTTGAATTAACTAAGATTTCTCACTTTAGTGAATAATCCAGTACAATGTATTCACTTTTGTTAAACTACAGGGAGTGCAGAATTATTAGGCAAATGAGTATTTTGAGCACATCATCCTCTTTATGCATGTTGTCTTACTCCAAGCTGTATAGGCTCGAAAGCCTACTACCAATTAAGCATATTAGGTGATGTGCATCTCTGTAATGAGAAGGGGTGTGGTCTAATGACATCAACACCCTATATCAGGTGTGCATAATTATTAGGCAACTTCCTTTCCTTTGGCAAAATGGGTCAAAAGAAGGACTTGACAGGCTCAGAAAAGTCAAAAATAGTGAGATATCTTGCAGAGGGATGCAGCACTCTTAAAATTGCAAAGCTTCTGAAGCGTGATCATCGAACAATCAAGCGTTTCATTCAAAATAGTCAACAGGGTCGCAAGAAGCGTGTGGAAAAACCAAGGCGCAAAATAACTGCCCATGAACTGAGAAAAGTCAAGCGTGCAGCTGCCGCGATGCCACTTGCCACCAGTTTGGCCATATTTCAGAGCTGCAACATCACTGGAGTGCCCAAAAGCACAAGGTGTGCAATACTCAGAGACATGGCCAAGGTAAGAAAGGCTGAAAGACGACCACCACTGAACAAGACACACAAGCTGAAGCGTCAAGACTGGGCCAAGAAATATCTCAAGACTGATTTTTCTAAGGTTTTATGGACTGATGAAATGAGAGTGAGTCTTGATGGGCCAGATGGATGGGCCCGTGGCTGGATTGGTAAAGGGCAGAGAGCTCCAGTCCGACTCAGACGCCAGCAAGGTGGAGGTGGAGTACTGGTTTGGGCTGGTATCATCAAAGATGAGCTTGTGGGGCCTTTTTCGGGTTGAGGATGGAGTCAAGCTCAACTCCCAGTCCTACTGCCAGTTCCTGGAAGACACCTTCTTCAAGCAGTGGTACAGGAAGAAGTCTGCATCCTTCAAGAAAAACATGATTTTCATGCAGGACAATGCTCCATCACACGCGTCCAAGTACTCCACAGCGTGGCTGGCAAGAAAGGGTATAAAAGAAGAAAATCTAATGACGTGGCCTCCTTGTTCACCTGATCTAAACCCCATTGAGAACCTGTGGTCCATCATCAAATGTGAGATTTACAAGGAGGGAAAGCAGTACACCTCTCTGAACAGTGTCTGGGAGGCTGTGGTTGCTGCTGCACGCAATGTTGATGGTGAACAGATCAAAACACTGACAGAATCCATGAATGGCAGGCTTTTGAGTGTCCTTGCAAAGAAAGGTGGCTATATTGGTCACTGATTTGTTTTTGTTTTGTTTTTGAATGTCAGAAATGTATATTTGTGAATGTTGAGATGTTATATTGGTTTCACTGGTAATAATAAATAATTGAAATGGGTATATATTTGTTTTTTGTTAAGTTGCCTAATAATTATGCACAGTAATAGTCACCTGCACACACAGATATCCCCCTAACATAGCTAAAACTAAAACAAACTAAAAACTACTTCCAAAAATATTCAGCTTTGATATTAATGAGTTTTTTGGGTTCATTGAGAACATGGTTGTTGTTCAATAATACAATTAATCCTCAAAAATACAACTTGCCTAATAATTCTGCACTCCCTGTATCGTGCTTTATCTATGGATATTCATAATTTGATTTATTTGACCTTTATTGTCTTTGAATTATTTTCCTTTTATATTTATTTATTTTACGGAATCTCAGTGCATGAGAGAATTATTGGAAATAGTATCCAAAACCATGTGTAGGGAAGGTGAAACCCCCTTCCTATTTATATAATCATTAATATTTGTTCCAGGGAGTTTGCCTTTTATAATCAGTTCGGTGCTTACCGGAATAATTAAAGGCAAGTTAAAATGAAATAAATGGATTAAATATTGATCTAATAAGACCAGAGTTACAGATTAACAGTAACTAAGAAAATTGTAAAAGAGTGACAGTTAAAACTAGAGAATCAGTTCACCATAGAGATATACAGAAAACTGTGATAAATTGTTCATTCTATTCTACTATATACACGTGTAACAGCCTCCCTTACTGTGGAATCCTTTAAATACACTAATTATATGTTACAACAGATTTAGAGGTTGAATATAATCAAGATTTTTAATATAATATAATCCACTTGCCTCCTCCCATCATTTGTGCATCCTTCCCCACTTCCCCACCCTCATTTCTATTTCAATTTTTTTGTTTTTAATTCCTTCCCATGTCCACCCCCCACTCACTCACTGACCCAGAGCTCTTGCATGCCCTCTGCCAGCAAAATGGTCCATTCACCGGGTTCTGTACGAGATGGCGCCCTGCTAATGCCAGACTAAGGAGGAGATCAACACTAGGAGCTTTGCCTGGTACTGGATTACAGGTAAGGTTTAAAGTAATTTTATTCAATATTTAAATAGGAGGGGAACCTATTAGTAATGCACAGTAGAATATTAAACATTTAAATAAAAATAATGTTTATGAATAACCCATTTACTTTTGTAAAAAGAATGCTAAGAAACTGGATTTTTCATTCCAAAGTCCTTTTAAAGTAAATATGAAATTAATTCTAAAGTTAATTATATTTATTTAAAAAAAAAAAAAAAGTGCAATTTCCCAGTTTCGGTATGATATCTATCTATCTATCTATCTATCTGTCTATCTATCGAGCGATCTATCTATCTATCTATCTATCTGTCTATCTATCTGTCTATCTATCTAACCATCTATCTGTCTGTCTATCTATCTATCTATCTATCTATCTATCTATCTGTCTGTCTGTCTGTCTATCCATCTAACCATCTATCTGTCTCTCTGTCTATCTATCTAACCATCTATCTATCTATGTATCTATCTGTCTGCCTGTCTATCTGTCTATCTATCTATCTATCTATCTATCTATCTGTATGTCTGTCTGTCTATCTGTCTGTCTATCTATCTGTCTGTCTGTCTATCCATCTAACCATCTATCTGTCTGTCTATCTATCTATCTATCTATCTATCTGTCTGTCTATCTAACCATCTATCTGTCTGTCTATCTGTCTGTCTGTCTGTCTATCTAACCATCTATCTGTCTGTCTGTCTGTCTGTATATCTATCTATCTATCTATCTATCTATCTATCTATCTATCCGTCTATCTGTCTGTCTATCTATCTGTCTGCCTGTCTGTCTATCTATCTATCTATCTATCTATTTATCTATCTATCTGTCTGTCTGTCTATCTATCTAACCATCTATCTGTCTGTCTGTCTATCTATCTATCTGTCTCTCTGTCTGTCTGTCTGTCTATCTAACATCTGTCTATCTATCTGTCTGTCTGTCTGTCTGTCTGTCTATCTAACCATCTATCTATCTATCTATCTATCTATCTATCTATCTATCTATCTATCTATCTGTCTATCTAACCATCTATCTGTCTGTCTATCTGTATGTCTGTCTGTCTATCTAACCATCTATCTGTCTGTCTATCTGTCTGTCTGTCTGTATATCTATCTATCTATCTAACCATCTATCTATCTATCTATCTATCTATCTATCTATCTATCTATCTATCTATCTATCTGTCTGTCTGTCTGTCTATCTAACCATCTATCTGTCTGTCTATCTATCTGTCTGTCTGTCTATCTAACCATCTATCTGTCTGTCTGTCTGTCTGTATATCTATCTATCTATCTATCTATCTATCTATCTATCTATCTGTCCGTCTATCTGTCTGTCTATCTATCTGTCTGCCTGTCTGTCTATCTATCTATCTATCTGTCTGTCTGTCTGTCTGTCTGTCTATCTATCTATCTGTCTGCCTGTCTGTCTGTCTATCTATCTATCTATCTATCTATCTATCTGTCTGTCTGTCTATCTAACCATCTATCTGTCTGTCTATCTGTCTGTCTGTCTATCTAACCATCTATCTGTCTGTCTGTCTGTCTGTCTGTATATCTATCTATCTATCTATCTGTCCGTCTATCTATCTGTCTGTCTATCTGTCTGCCTGTCTGTCTATCTATCTATCTGTCTGTCTGTCTATCTATCTGTCTGCCTGTCTGTCTATCTATCTATCTATCTAACTATCTATCTATCCTTTTTTTTTTGTATTCCTGGAAACACTTACAGTAAGTTAATAATAAATATAGAGTCAAATAAAGGTTCTAAAGGTCTTATTGAAGAATTTCTTTACTCGTGTCATGTGACACCAGCTCCATTTTAGGTCCACAGGGAAATTACTGCTATTAATAAGTACAATGTTATCAATATTTTCTTAGCCCAATACAACAGATTGCTTTCAGGAACATTAATTTTGCTTCTTTGCCTGTCAAGGAATGTGAGCAAATACATTTGTCAGTAAGTTTAATCGTTCAATTTAGCAATGAGCTGTTATTCATTTTTTGTTTCTTTCAGTACCATAAAAAAACACCTTTCACAATGCGTACAGAGTGGAAGAATGTTATTTGCATTCTTACAAAGATGACAATCCCTGCAGCTGTAAGCCTTATTTATCCATATTTGCAAAGTACAATGATGACAAATATTAACTAGAAATAATTTAATATAAGCCTTAGTGTGCAAGTGTTACACTTGGGTTTGAATTTTGGCCGATCATCGGTTCTTCCAAAGTGTTATGTGGGCGTATCGCATCACACACAAACATCGGCAAACGGACAAACAGTTTAATTTGTTTCGGTATTTGGAGTTCCATCATTTGGACCAAAAAAAGAGACGACGGATATGAAAAGGATGATTGATGGTTAGTGGACAGCCACTAAATGTTGATTTGATTCACAGATAAAATGAGAAGTATGCAATAGAGGGGAAAGAAAATCTATGTTTCTATAAAATATATTAAATAAATACTGTATAGAATGTATAAATATATAAATGTAGACTTATTTATTGCTCCTCCCTTTTTCATTATTGGTTACATCTTTACAGTTGATCAGTGAACCAATGTGATATAGAAGTACGGAATCGATAAGGCAAGCCAAAAGTCAAGGAATACACAATGGACAAAAGTCAAGAAACAAGTCAGGCTCAAAATACAAAGAATCTCTGATAACCAATAATGGAAAACATGACAGGGTTTCAAATAAGCCTAAATAGCCCTAAGAGGTCAGGGATAGGTTATCGCTTGTCACATGATGTAATGACTCATGAACGTTCATGTCAATTATCGAGGAGGAGCGTTCAAAGCCATAGGAGAGCTCAGTTTTGCAGTGACTGAGGGTGGTGCGGCTAGAGAAGATGGGAGCACGTGCGGCACATCTGGCATTGAGACATAACGCGCTGCACTGGAGTGGGCCCAGTGGATGCCATGATGCACAATAACACAATTGCATGATGGTATCTACCATTTTTTATGCTTAAATTTGTGTGCACATCAGGTAGAGTGCTATCTAGGAAAAGATGGTTCTAGCTAATGTGAGTGGGCTGTTTTTTTTCTTAATGAGTGAATAACTATATAATTGGGTTTAAATAATACTACACTATATTCATTATTGTCTATGTTTTATATTTGTAATATTGAAATGAATTAACCTTTGAGGTTTCATATACAGTGATGTTCCAGCACTGCACTCACATGCTCGCGTGCGGTTATTTTACATCAAGAGGGTCACTGCCTGTGGGTCATAAGGCACCTGGTTTCCATCCTATCTGTTTTGGGGCACAGAGGGACTATGTACATTATGCATGGAGCATAGACAGTCCCCTCCTATGCCACATTCAGATTTGTATACACAGCTACCTTGGGCATTTCATGTAGTATCCCTGCTTTTCTTCACCTGTTTTTCAGCTATACCAGGGAGGATATGGCGCTGATCACTTTAGAACAGCAGCAGATCACATAAAACAATTAAATAATACATATATTTCGTAATAAATAATAATATTTCACATGTGTTATCAGTTTGCACAGCACATTGGCAATAAACATGCTTAGTTTCTTCCCTTGTAGGCAGAGCCTGCGAGGGGAAGCTCACTCTCCACTTGCCTTGTTCCATCATTTGTCCATCCACTTGCCTTCTCACATCATTTGTGCATCCCTCCCCACTTACCCACCTTCCCGCATTTCTTTTTCATTTTTTTTGTTTGTTATTCCTTCCCATGTCCACCCCCCACTCACTCACTGATCCAGAGCTCTCGCATGCCCTCTGCCAGCAAAATGGTCTATTCACAGGTTCTGTACGAGAAGGCCCTCTGCTGGCATCAGACTGAGGAGGAGATTAGTACTAGGAGCTTTGCCTGGTACTGGATTACAGGTAAGTTTTAAAGCAGTGGCGTACATACCAGGGTCGCAAGGGTCGCGGCTGCGACCGGGCCCGGCCCACCAGTGGGCCCGGCCGCCCCTGCGACCCGGTATGTACCCACAGGGCTAGCCTCTTTCCCTGGGGGGCCCAAGAGCCGACCACCCCAGGGCCCCCCGAGGCTGGCCCTGCTGACACCCGGCAGGCGGGCGCGCGAGGGAGCACTCAGTGCTTCCTCTTCAGCTCCCTCGCGCACCGCACTGATACCGGAGCCGGAAGATGACGTCATACCGCGGTCGCAGGGGTCGCAGCCCTGTAACCCCTGCGACCAGGTGCCCACCGCCATGTGTTGCGGCCCGGCCCGCGCGCTGAGGGGGGAGAGGGGGGAGAGGGGGGGCCCACGGATCAATTTTCGCACCGGGGCCCCATGGGTCATGTGTACGCCACTGTTTTAAAGTAATTTTATTCAATATTTAAATATGAGGGGAACCTATTAGTAATGCCCAGTAGAATAGTATACATTTAAATAAAAAGAATGTTTATGAATAATCCATTTACTGTTGTAAAAAGAATGCTAAGAAACTGGATTTTTCATTCCAAAGCAAAAGTCATTTTAAAGTAAATATGAAATGAATTCTAAAGTTAATTATATTTATTTTTCAAAAAAACAAGTGCAATTTCCCAGGTTCAGTATGATATAGTGGCTGCTCACATACTATTTGCAGTGCCGCTCATATTTATGCAGTCTGGCATTACGTTTACAAAGTCTTTTGCAATTTGAACAAATGCAGTTTTAAGCTGGAAAATCCAGTTTAAAGTCAAATAAATTAATGTACTATAACATGAATAGGACATTTATTTTTCTTGCAGTCAGTAGCAAATGCTTTTTCATATGTTTATCTCATCATCATTTATTTTATTTTAAGTCAGTTTGTAAATTATATTATTGCCTGCTTTTATAATTTCTCATATTTGTTTTTTTTTCAAATAAAATGTGGACAGTACACACTAGCGTGCTCGGCAACGACTAAACCCTGATAAACACTTTTGGACGTAATCCAAAGAGAGAATTATAAGGTGTAATACAGGATGCGAGCAGTGATTTTTTTTCTGTCATTTTTGCATAAAAGTCATTAAATGTGCTTCATAATACTCAATTATCCAAGAGCAAGCACACCATTTATTTTTATAGAGTTTCTTCCATCCGTTCTACAACAATGTTTTGGTGGATAAAATGCCACATTAAATAAATATTTGCTGCTATAAAGTTAGAGATAAATTAAATTTATGGAATTAAATATTTTAGTGAAAAATTGGATTTTATGTAATTTGTGTTGCTGTTTTAAAAACAGCTTTTGGGATGTTCTTGCATGCATTTAATTATATATTTTGAAAACCACTTTGATTTATTTTCAAGTTCTTCAGCTCTGAAGGTGTGTAGCAGGATATGTAATAATCAGGAGCAGCTAATCGACACATGGCCTAGGGGGACCGTCTTTAGCAATCTGGCTTGATGCACATTTGCGGTACACGGAAAGGTGATACATATTCTCTGCTATTATCTACAATTCTTGGCTGCTAAAACAATGTGGGATTAAAGTACATGCAACCCCCATTAGTGTTGATTTAATATACCATTTTTAATCTATGTAATTTAATTATCTGTAATGCCAGAAAAAGTAGGTTCTGTAATTTATTTTGAGAGTAATTACAACAAAGGTATTATAATTACATTATATCTAGAGTTACATATTTTCACCTTTTATTTTTTGCAAATGTGATAATGTTAAACGTTTCATATTACCAACTGCAAAACCTTTTAAGGAGGAGGGAGATATATGAAAAATGTATTTAAGAAAAATGTTGTCTTGGGCTTCTGAAAACAATTAAATAAATAAACAAAAATAAATCTCTTCAGAACGAGATAGCATTTTCCTTTATATCATGCTTTTTTTATTATGTATCTTTTATATTACTTGATTGTTATAGGTTAGGCATAGTGTTAGTTAAAGGATCACTATAGGGTCAGGAACACAAACATGTATTCCTGACCTTATAATGCTAAACCCATTATTTAGGTGGCTTGCCCCCCCCCCTTGGCCCCCATATAAAAGTTTAAAACTCACCTTATTTCTAGCGCTGCGTGGGTCCGCCGGCGCTGGTTCCACCCCCTTTGTGACATCATCAAAATGGACGATTTTTAGCCAATCTAATGCTTTCCCATGGGGGCTTGGCCAAGTGCCATTAGGACCTCCTCATAGAGATGCATTGAATCAATGCATCTCTATGAGGAAAATTCAGCGTCTCCATGCAGAGCGTGGGGATGCTGAACATCAGGACTGCTTACTGTGCAGCCCTGAGCCAGAAAGCCACTCCAGTGGCCATCTAAGGAGTGGCCACTTGGAGGTGTCCCTAGGGGCAATGTAAACACTGCCATTTCTCTGAAAAGGCAGTGTTTACATGAAAATGCCTGACGGGAGCTATTATACTCACCAGAACAACTCCATTAAGCTGTAGTTGTTCTGGTGACTATAGTGCCCCTTTAAGTGTTAAGGATGAGTAGGGGCAAATGTTTAGTGTTAGCATAGCATTTGAATTCATAAGTAGTGGTTGTAATGCATTGTAGGGATTAATGTTTAGTGTTAGAGTATCATTAGAGTTCATATTTAGGGACAGTATACTACAGTGTAGGTGTAATTATTTAGTGTTAAAGGAAAACTATAATGCAAGGAAAACAATATATAGCGACCTACAATGTCACCAAGTGCTGGAAGGGTTAAAAATAAATCTTCTGTCACTTACCCGACTCTAGCGCTGATTTCCCTTGGTGCTGTGTCACCCTCTGCCTCTGCTCCTATTCCACATATGTCAGCTGAAGAGGGAAACCTAGTGCACATACATGGAGAGCGCTGAGCTTGCATTAGGCTGACTCCATAGGAAACCATTATTCAGTGCTTTCCTATGGGGTTTTAGATGACACTGGATGTTCTCATGCAGAGCGTGAGGATGTAAAGCAGCAGTTAAGTGACCAAAAGTCACCTAACCTCCTAGAAGTCCCTATAATTGCTGTCTGGTAGACAGCCACTAGAGGTGCAGTTAACCCTGTTATGTAATTATTGCAATTTATCAATAACTGAAATAATTACAATTGCAGGGTTAAGGGGACAGGGACACTGCACCCAGACCATTTCAATGAGCTGAAGTTGTCTGGGTGCCTATAGTGTCCATTTCATGTAGTCTTCATATTTAACAAAGGTGTAGCAGACATTCCAAGTCGCCCGGTAGTTCTGGGAGACTACTGAAATTTGAATGTGGCTTCCTGACAACCACAGATCATACACAATATCCTGTAAATCACACAATCTGACATACAGTGTGTGTGTGCTAACTAATGCTAACCTTTAAGAGCCGACCAGCCCCAAAACAGCAGGGTCACTTCCTCTCTGCTTCACAAACAGCCGTCTGGGAAGAATGGATGGAGGAGGCAGCAGGCAGCTGAGGTACACACAGCAGCATGGAGGCAGAAGAGAGGCTGGAGTGAGCTGCTGCTGCATGCTTATTCCCATCAGCCTCAACCAGCATCAGAACTCCAAGCAAGCCACCATCCTGGGGTATATAGTGCTGGTGGTAGGTTCTTGAAGGCACTCAAAGTGATCACAAACTTAGTTTTGTTGGCGTGACTAATTGGCCCACACCGTTTCCCTTGTGGCTGATAAAGATGCAAGTGAATTTCCATCTGCGGCAGTGAAAGCTGTGCACTAGCACTTGGCTGATTAATGCTAATGTTGAAAGTACAGGTACAGGTGAGGTTTTAGTTGGTGATATTATTGGTAGTTATATTGGTGGTGCTGGTAATTGTAATATTGACAGTGGATGAGATACACTTGCCGAGGTGATAGCAGATGCAGCTGATTTCACAACTGTCTTCATTGGATGAGGTGATTCTAAAGCAGATACAGATGGACTTTGACAAGGTGGAGAACATGCGAGAAGGGAAGGTAACACTAGCTTTCAGAGAAAATACTGAGCTGGTCCCTGCCGTCTCCACACTCTCTTCATCTTATTCATAATTAAGTAGCTCCTGGGCCAGAGGTAAATGTGCTATGTCTGCATTGGTGAGGGCAACAGAATTCACTGAATTTCATCATGGCCAACATCAGTGCACATTGGGAACAACTACGTTAGTCCTACACAGCAAGTCCTCTCTAAAGAGTGGCTCTGATGAACCCTGCAAAACAGACTCTGCTGCATTCTTCCTGAGTTGCTTTTGGTGGGGGGAGGTCAAAAAAGTTAAACACTTGAAATAGCTGTGACAGAAAGAGTTGCAGTGCCAATAGAAGTGACAGAAGAAGTTTGTGACACCTCCTGGTGGAAGAGATGTCAGCAGTCCTCTTGGCTGAGATGTTCAAACTCTCAAAATCTATGGCACTATTGCTGATGGATTATGAATCTGTGTCTTATCCCTCCATCAATTTCATCTTGGAAATAGTATGTGACATGGTGGGTTTCTTTTTCTTATTACAATAAATTAGGTATATGAATTATTGTGTATTGTTTAAGTGTGGCAAAATGTGATAGTGCTTGGTGGAATTACTGCTGTAACTTTATTGTACTTGACAGAAACACTGCACAGTACCCACACACTTGCAGAGCACACACTGGACTGAACACACTGAAAAATTTCTCCAAACATTAAACAAGAAAAAATAAACAACTTTTAACAGCTGTATATTGGTAACTTAGCCTTTGTAATGAACTGAGCTTCGTCACGTGTTCTTGGAGGGGTCTGCTGGCAGCCGCTTACCAAAAGACTATGGGCTTTTTAAAAACTATGTGAACAGACTTGGTTCGTGGGATTTTATATTTGGTTCAGGAACTGAACAGCCGCAAGAACCGGAGATCACTCTGTAGCTTGTTAAGCCTTATTGCTACTATGTAGTAATTTCCACCGCAGTGTTCTAAGTGTTCATCTGGGTGGCCGCAAATCCTATGGATGACCACAAGGTGACGGCCATCTTGTTCGCATGAAAGCAGGCAGCGGTGTTTGGGTATGAATCTCATGGAACTGAAAACAGACACAGAAACTCGCAAACACCGCTGGACTTCCAGCATCTCCTGCGTTTGGTTCTACAACACTTAGAAAGGCACTGTTCGGTGGAAACGTTCCCACGAACAAGGGGATAAAACTCCAGGATAAGACTATTGACTCTGTTCAGTAGTTTGTTCTTTTTTAAACTACCGAACTAGACCGACCGCAAGCCCTGATTCTCTGGAACTGGTTTGGGCATGGGACCATGCGGGCAGGCGGTCAAATTATGACTTTGAGTAAATTCCTGAACCCCGGAACTGATCTGGGTGATTTTTCAATATGTTGGTCACCCAGATGAGGGCTATTAGGGGATGTAACTTTTGAATGGGATTTTGTATGTTTTAAGGGGCTTTTGGGGTTTTGTAAAAATTTGTTTTCTGTGACTGGAGACAATTGAATTTAATACAGTGCTTGACTCAATTATCTCCCAGGCATAGGGGAGGGATTGACCTATTTTGTATGGGAGTGTCCTAGAGCCAATGTAATTGTATATTGTTTTTACTGTAGTCTACTCTCAGGAGCTCCTTGCATGGGGACCTGCATATAAGTGGCTGCCATTAAACAGATGTGTTTCACGCTTCATGAAGTCTAGGCTCATGTTTGGGGGATTGGAGATCTATATTCACTCTGGGGTTTGCTATAATCACTATACTCCCTTGGATCACAACGATTGCTCTTGTAAGAGCTGTTCCTGCTACCCACTGGAAGCTGAATCCTGGTCTTGGGTCCAGGGTGGGTGGAGGACGGCAAGACCCCAACCAAGCTGCGGCAGTTTGTAGGGTTTATGGTGGTTATGGTGTCTGGTGCTTATGGTATGCAAGGATTACTTGGAAGCAGCAATTGACGGAGGTACCCAGTCCGGGTGCCAGGCGGTCGTCACAGCCCTACACCAGGATTAATTGCAAAATGGAAATCTCCGATCTCCCACACAAAGTTGTTTCAAGTATGCCTGGTACTAGCTAGCTATCTAGATACAGAAGCAGTAGCCATTGGAGTAACTAAATGACCTTCACTTGTTTAAATATACATAGGGATTAAGGAGAAAGCGCAGGTAACTTTTATTTCTTTGGTTTTCACTATATGTATTGGAGCTGATGTGTACTGTGGTCGTTGCTGCCACCCACGAGTGATGGGAGTGAGCGCAGGACTTTTCTTTTTGTATTTAGATACAGAAGCAACCTAAACCTAGTACCGGAATCAATGACCCGGGCTATTTCCCACTCAGACACAGGCACACCAAAGGTAAAACACAAAGTATCACTGCTGGTCTATCTCCCTCATTAGCTGCAGTCAATGTGTCTAGAAGAATCCTGCTTGGAGGTATAATTTGTTTTACTATTCTTCCTTTTTCTTCCTGTATTAGTGTGTTGTCACTTGATCTGTGAAAAAAAATTACAATTAATGGCTGGCCTCTAACAAGCGATCATTTTTTTTTAATGCTACATGATAATTAAACAGAAAAAAATCAATAGCCCTTACTCCATTCCATCCCTCTTTTTTTTGCTGGTGCCAGGAACCTCACTCCAATTCAAGAACCACGATAAGCATGTGCATGTTTACTCGAGTTGGTTACCCTTAGATTCAGGCACGTTGAGGGTTGGAAATTGGATATCTACAAGTCTAATCGGTAGGCATACACCTAGTGAAGTAGACATTACATTTCTTATGTTAAAGTTTTACTGGAGACACATCTGAGTGGATCTTCATATATAATAAGTCGAGTTTTGTACTGTCCAAGCAATGTACAGCAGAGCTCTTAGCAGCTCTGCAAAGTGTGAGTTGAACACCTATACATTTTAAAAGTATTCCACTACAGATTTGGCATATTGCACTATGATTTGTATATATTATTCCTTATTTTAAGGTTTTTGGAAACTGGAATTGCTACTTTTTGATTTCTTTTAACTGTATATATACTGAACAAAATTATAAACGCAACACTTTTGTTTTTGCCCCCATTTTTCATGAGCTGAACTATGTACACAAAAGGCCTGTTTCTCTCAAATATTGTTCACAAATCTGTCTAAATCTATGTTAGTAAGCACTTCTCCTTTGCTGAGATAATTCATTCACCTCACAGCTGTGGCATATCAAGATGCTGATTAGACAACATGATTATTGCAAAGGTGTGCCTTAGGCTGGCCACATTAAAAGGTGACTCTAAAATGTGCAGTTTTATCACACAGCACAATGCCACAGATGTTGCAAGTTTTGAGGGAGCTTGCAATTGGCATGCTGACTGCAGAAATGTTCACCAGAGCTGTTGACCGTGAATTGAATGTTCATTTCTCTACCATAATCCATCTCTCAAGGTGTTTCAGAGAATTTGGCAGTACATCCAACCGGCCTCACAACTGGAGACCACGTGTAACCACATCAGCCCAGGACCTCCCCTCTCAGATCATCTTCACCTCCAAGATCATCTGAGACCAGCCACCCGGAAAGCTGCTGCAACAATTGGTTTGCATTACCAAAGAATTTCTGCACAAACTGTCAGAAAGGGCCTCAGGGAAGCTCATCTGCATGCTTGTCGTCCTCATCAAGGTCTCGACTTGACTGCAGGTAACCAACTTGAGTGGGCAAATGCTCACTCTGGCACTTTGGAGAGATGTTCTCTTCATGGTTGAATCCTGGTTATCGCAGACAGTGTTTATGGCGTTGTATGGGTGAGCGGTTTGCTGATGTCAACTTTGTGGCTCGAGTGGCCCATGGTGGCGGTGGGGTTATGCTATGGGTAGGCGTATGTTATGGACAACGAACACAGGTGCATTTTATTGATGGCGTTTTGAATGCACAGAGATGCCGTGACGAGATCCTGAGGCCCATTTTGTGCCATTCATCCACGACCATCACCTCATTTGCAGCATAATAATGCACAGCCCCATGTTTCAAGGATCTGTACACAATTCCTGGAAGCTTAAAACATCCCAGTTCTTGCATGGACAGCATACTCATTGGAAATTTGACCTATTGAGCATATTTGGGATGCTCTGGATCAGCGTATATGACAGCGTGTTCCAGGTCCTGTCAATATCCAGCAACTTTGCACAGCCATTGAAGAGGAGTGGGCCAACATTCCACAGGCCACAATCAACAACCTGATCAACTCTATGCGAAGAAGATGTGTTGCACTGTGTGAGGCAAACAGTGGTCACACCAGATACTGACTGGTTTTTGGACCCCCCGTACCCCTCACCAATACATTAAAACTGCACATTTTAGAGTGGCCTTTTATTGTGGCCAGCCTAAGGCACACCTGTGCAATAATCATGCTGTCTAATCAGCATCTTGATATGCCACACCTGTGAGGTGGGTGGATTATCTCGGCAAAGGAAAAGTGCTCACTAACACAGATTTAGACAGATTTGTGAACAATATTTGAGAGAAATAGGCCTTTTATGTACATAGAAAAAGTCTTATATCTCTGAGTTCAGCTCATGAAAAATGGGGGCACAAACAAAAGTGTTGCATTGATAATTTTGTTCAGTATATATATATATATATACACAATTTGCACTGTAAGGTCACTTTAAGCACTGGTTCTCTGGTTCGTTAGATTACTCCTGTTCTTTCCAGAAATTATGTTGTGTATTACAGAGTTAGGGTTTCAAGTACCCCCTTGGAATTGATCATTTATATTTTTTGCAACCAAATCCAGGCTTGCTTCTGTGCTTGCTGCAACCAATTATCAACACGCCAGTAATATTTATGATAGTTTTTAAAATTAATGACTCCGTAATCTTTTAATGCTACATGATATAATTGTTAGTGACATGTAATTAATGGCTGCAACAGGGTATATTTACTGAAATTCTAACTGGTGGTCGGTATCAATGGAGGCAGGCATGAGTAACATCCAGAGGTGAAATACGAGGGCACCTGGCATACACACCATTGGTCCAGATTTTCCTAGCATCCGTATTGGAACTAAATTGTAAAATATTGAATCCTGAACTGTTGGCTTACCATTAGAACTGGGTTAGGAATTACTGCAACTAAAAGCTATAGAAAGCCTAGAAGTGACTATTTCCTTGTTAAAAATGATATCGGCCATGAATTGTTATGCATAAAGCTCTCAGCCAATGAACTTGGTACGGGTTGGTATGATAATGCGATAGTGTGAGCACTGCTTTAGCATAGAAACACAGATCTCATGCAGCAAGGTAACAGGCAAACCATTTATTAATGATTTGCGAGTTTACTTTCAGATAAGGCCAGGGGACACCTGGCACAATAGCCATAATTCATATAAAATAATTCATATATACTATTGCAAACCAAAATAGATAATGTGTTTATATATATTACAATTAAGAAAATGAGAGCGCAATAATATATCCAAGCTGAACTTATCAGCAAAAAAATTTAATAAAAATACAATTCCTTAAAAAAAGAAAGAAAAGAAATTGAAAACAAAACCCTAATCATAAGTTGTTTTTAGCATTCTTGCAATTAATTGAGATGTATTTACTAAACACCAAATTGCAATCAATTTTAAACAGAATTCGAAATTTAGCAAAAAGTGCAGATTTCTTAAAAATATCTCAGGTAAGTTCGCAGCTTGACAATTTTACAGTTCTACAATTCAACATTCATTTTCCTACAGTTTGGAATTCAGTGGATGAATTCCCATTGACTTATAGCCAGTATTTATTTATATTACAGTTTCATGAGGTGCGTGTTAGACCATGCAAAATAAATGATATGGGTGTAGAGGGTAGAGGATAGGGAACTGGATACTAATAAATAAAATATATAGTGTTACATATATAAAGCCTCTGGATGTTCTAGCTTGGCTGTGGGCAACCTCTAGCCTACAGACTGCCAATTTGACACCTCTGATTAATGAGTAGATAGCACATTACAGTTCCCCCACCTCCATTGTTTTATATGATATTATATAAACAGAAATTGAGTGGGTGTGCTGTTTTTTCCTGTGTAGCTGAAAATGCTTTGATTCACGTATAGTTAGTAGAACAGTTGCTTGTCTGTGAATGCACGTATTATGTGTTATTTCTTTATTTCTAAAGTGATTGTTTAACAAGAAGAATACATTGTGGTACGTTGAGATACATGTATTGAAATTTAAGCACCTTCTGGAGATTATGTAACA
Organism: Pelobates cultripes; assembly: GCA_933207985.1. Lineage (NCBI taxonomy): Eukaryota > Metazoa > Chordata > Amphibia > Anura > Pelobatidae > Pelobates > Pelobates cultripes. The sequence continues at coordinate 13,081,030 of OW240912.1, forward strand.
TGTGAAGTAGCACATTTAGCAAGGGATAGATATATAAACAATACAGCTAAACAATAGTGGTATGCACTTTTTTGGTTAAAGATACAATTAGTTAGATTATCTTTTTGGTGACGTGAAAGGGAGTTATAGCTACCAAAACAACTTTAGCTTACTAATTAGTTTTTCTGCATAGATCATGCACGTGCAGTCTCACTGCTCAACTCTCTACAATTTAGGAGTAAATCACTTTATTTATGCAGCCTTAGTTACACCTCCCTGCTTGTAAAATGTACAGCCTTCCTAAACACTTCTGGTAATGGGAGATCTAATGTTTATGCTTCCTTCATTCAGTCTGACAATTATTACAGGAGAATAACTATTGAAACCCTGATTGAAGTGGTTTTAGATAGCAAGACAATTGATTGATTGATTTGATTACATTCTCACAATTGCTGTAGACTATTTTAAAAATATCAGCCTTTAAGTTCAAAGTCAATTATCATTGCCTTCTTTGTGGCTCAATAACACGCTTGATCTCTTCCAGAATACTCCAGATTAGGTAGATTCATTAATTAGTGATGCAATTGATGAGTATTTACTGATGGGTTAAGCTTTAGTCTGACCAGTTCATTCACTTTCATTTTCTTTCATTGCAATTTTGGTCAGATGGCTGTGGCACATTGAGCATTGAAATAGCTGCTAAATGCAGTTCCTACATCTATGGGCCTTGCAGAGTTTAATTGCTACATTTACATATGCAGGTTGTGAGTAGAGATGTCGCGAACCGTCCGAGAACTTCTCGCGAACGGTTCGCCGCGGTTCGCCACGAACCGTTCGTGGCAAACTCCGGTCAGCTGACACATCCCTGCCAATCTCCGGCAGACCCTCCCTCCCAGACCCTCCCACCTCCTGGACAGCATCCATGTTGAAGCTGCCTTCAACATGGATGCTGTCCAGGAAGTAGGAGGGTCTGGGAGGGAGGGTCTGCTGTAGATTGGCCGGGATGTGTCAGCTGACCGGAGTTCGCCACGAATGGTTCGCAGCGAACCGTGGTGAACCATTCGCGAGAAGTTCTCGGACGGTTCACGACATCTCTAGTTGTGAGTAGTATATTGGCTACTTTGGACTGATTACTACAAAAGTGGTTTGTGTTTTGCTTGTTTTTGTGAATTAATTTTGCAGTAGTTTGTTATCTGATTGTTCATTATGAAAAATGTTGGTTCTTCCAAAACAAAAAAAAAAAATGAAATATTTTGGATCGATTGAATTTAGTTCATGCCGCTCTTGTGCTTGGCCAAATTTTGGTAATGAAAAATATTCAGGAAGGCCATTTGGAGAGCCGGAACAGTAAAACAAATGCTGCCTATGACTGTGCTGACATACCAAAACAGCTACAATATTGCCTAGCTACGCAATATTAGTCATTTTGCAATGCCAAAATTTGATTATTAATATATGTCTGGATTTTAAGAAAAGGAATTGAGAGAACTTTAGAGTCTCAGAGTGATTGATGGTAAAAATTTTCTTTTTTCTTTCTTTATTCAAAAATTAAAGGAAAAAAATCAGTGGGCAGTCAAACTATGTTTGTATTATTCCTGTTTATATAATGCATATACTACTTCTTTTACCAGCATTTATGGACTCATTTCCCCTTAAATGATACTGACTTTGTACTTAATGCAAGGTTTCATCTCTTTCCAATATTTGAGATGGAACCCACATCCTCATGGACTCAAAATCGTCATCACGGTGTGACGTCAGACGTAATGGCATCTTGCCGAGCGTCATATTACGAACTACGGAAATTACGTCATAGGACCCTTTGAACCCGGAAGTACGATTGAATACAAGCGGGAAAAGGACACAATCCGGATATAAAACGAAGATTGGAACAAGCCGAAAGGATGCACTTGAAAAAGACTGATTGAACGGTTGAAACGCGTCGTGCTGTTAGTATATTGATTTACTAATAAGTATACTTTTTGTTTGTTTTTATACCTCCTGCAGGTTATACCAAATAATTTTTTTTGCACTTATCCAAGTTTGGAAGTTACATTCTTGAAGGAAAGCAGAACCTGGGAGCAGTAATCTGAAGGTTTCATTTACTGAAGAGCCCTGAAAATCGGAGCCTGCTATTAGAAGGCTCAGCATCATGTGAGTTCAACCAATTGGCCTGTAAATTTGAATACATACTGCGCTATGATCTGTACTGTATGATTTATTACAGACACCTAGCGGTTTAAATTTACTGTTCAAGATCATGCAGTGGTAGTATTTTACTGTTTTAAGTGTTATTTACTTTATTTTCTTGGCTACTTATTAGTGTTGTTGGGTGACATAACACTGGTGATAGTAGCAACACTTAATTCCTTTACTCCAGCACTGTATCTTACTTGTATTTCTTGTATTTCATATTTTGACACAGAAACACAGAGAAAAACTACAACAACAAAGAAATAAGGAAATATAAAATATAAAACACATTACAGTTAAAAAAACAAAACACTGCTGTGAACAGAGCTGTTTGGAATCAGTCAACAGAAATCAAAGGATTCCATGCTATGCCATTTTTTTAGCCGTCCACCTTGATGGCACCAATTACCGCAGTATAGTGTCAAGAGTATACGGAGAGAACAAAACAAAAGAAAATAAATAAGAATATGTAAGAACCGATATGACACTACTTCTGGTAATAATAGTTGTATCATTTGTGTCTTTAAGTATGAGAGTAGCATAGGTTAGGTCGGACAGACAACATGGACTCTTCCCCAGATCAACAAGCCAAGACCCCAGCACCACCCTACAGCCCCAGCTTCTCCTACAGAGATCAGACTTTTACAAATGATTTCATAGCATTGTGAACGATCGCTCCTCATTTTCTTAAAATGCCTTTTATTGTAGTGGATATGCCCTGTTTGAGTCTTGCAATGCCAGCTACCTCCACAGATACATTCGGTAGAAGCTCACTATAGAAGATAAGGCCAGGGACTAATAAAAATATTTAGAAAATTGGGCAGACTGGATGGGCCGAATGGTTCTTATCTGCTGTCACATTCTATGTTTCTATGTTAATATAGGACACTATTTTGTTCCCCACTGAAAGACGGTCAATCATGCTACAGATTGGATGTTCAGGAAAGCTTTGTTCTTCTCAAGGCGAAAGGGTGATAGGGTTGTGAACTGCCCATCCCCAATTACTTTTTTTCCTTAGAGAAAGAAGCGGCAATCCTTCAGCGTGGAGAAAAAGCAGTGACCTTTCAGATTCCCTGTCTGCGGAGGTAGCAATCACCACAAGTCTCAGATATGGCAAAACCACAATGAAAGGTATTTAAGAAAAATTGGAGCAGCAGCAATAGCCGCAGGAATAATTTAATTGTAATTTTTAATATAGATTTTTTTTTTAAGGTGACTGGGGAGGATCATCAGCATCACCATCACATTTTAGAATACTTATTTTTTCTACAAAGAGCTAAAAATAAGACCTGTCCACAATATGGGCAGGGTTTACACGTCCAGTAAACTGCAGCCACATACTGAGTTTATTACAAAGAAGAAGCTTGCAAGTTTCAAAGCACAAGCAGTGGCACAGAAGCAAACTGCAAAGTAAATAATCCAACACTTATTAAAAAAAAAAAAATCTTAAATCAGGAGAACAATTCTAAATCAGTGAATCAAAGTGTGTCTATGTAACACTGGCAGTAAAGGTTAGACTTGAGAAACTTTTTATATTTATTTCGTTTCTGTTTTATCTTTTGCAATTCATTGGAAGATGAAGAGTATCTGTTCCTGTCCAACCTGCCTCTGTCAACTACTGGCACTATTTTCACCATCCTCGTTGCTCTGCCTAAGTGTGGCGGTAGTAGTACTGGAGAAGATAGCGCTGGTGGTAGGTTGTGACAACTGCACATAATCAGATACAGCACCAGTGGACTTGATGCCTGCCCTAGTACCTTTTTGTTCTGATTCTTCTCTCAGACTTGTGCTATCTTTGCATATGTTGCTTCGTACTGGCACTAGTGAGATGGGCCTTCACCCACGCCTACTCACTTTCTTGCAGAACAATTTGCACTTTGCAAGTCAGCCTTGTAGTAGGCACTCAAAGTGATCCAAACTTTGCTTTGTTGGTGCAATACAGTACCCAATTTCCTTTGCGTGGCATCTTCTGAAGGTTCAGGGGGATTTGCATCAGTGGCAGTGGAAGCTGATGCAAAACTAGCCTGTACAGTAATGATAAATGCTAATGGACAATGCTGGGGATAATAGTGGTATAGGTGGTGGTGGTAGTGGCAGTGCTGGTGATGGTATCATTGACAGTGCGTGAGCTACTTGTGCCAGTGGTAGAAGGTGCAGCTGATATCACAACTGACTCTGTTGGTTGAAACATTTCTGCAGTATATACAGATGGACTTAGAGATGGTGGACATGATGCAGGAGGCAAGTGAACACTAGCTGCAGAAATAAATGTTGGGTGCTGTCTGTCCTTTCCACACTTTAATCTTGTGATTCCTCTGGCTCATCATATTCAGAGTCAAGTAACTCCTTGGCCAGAGGTAAAAGTGCTTGTGTCACCGAATTTCTTCACAGCCACCAACGCCAGACATTGGCAACAAAACTTTAGTACTCTGCTGTAAGTCCTCACAAAAGAGTGGCTCTGATGAACACCACAAAGTAGACAATGCTACGCTCTCCCTCCTTGTGGAGCACAAAAAAAGTAAAAGCTTGAACTAGCTCTGATAGAAAGAGCTACAGTACAGATGGAAACGGTTGCACAAGTTGCAGAATGAAAAGGATAAGAAAAAAAAACTGTTCTCCTCATCGTTGAACCAGGGGTAATGGGTGTACTGCTAATCCCCTGAGGCTCACTGCTACTAATATTGGTGGTGGTAACAGTGGTGGCATTGCGAGAATTGTCAGCAATGCTAAGTGAAATGAAAAAGAATTTCACATTTAAGGTCAAACAACTGAATTCGAAAAATTCTCAAAGTCAGCCATGTTTCCTATTCAGCTACTTTGGCCTTAAATTTGAAATTCACTTTGAATTTCTGACAATTCTCCCTTTAATGAAAAGCCCTGTCAGAAGCCATGACACTACTGCTGATAATGGATTGCGAAAGAGGACCCCTTTACACTGCTTTTTTTTTTGCCTTCTTTTGATGGGAGAAAGACTGAACTTCATTTACGCATGTTTCTTCTCAGATATGTAACTATGTAACTATATAACTATGGAACTATGGCGACTTGATCTGTGAATACAATTAACATTTAATGGCTGTCCCCTAGCTATTAGTTATCTTTTTTTGGACAGGAGATGCGGCCCACATGGTCGGACAGATCTCTTGTCCATCACTGGAAACAAAGTTTTGTATGTGCCCTAAACCCCCAAAAATCAGCCTCTTCTCCATTCCATCCCTCTTTTATGTGCTGCCAGCAGGGCCGGATTAAGAGCACAGTGGGCCTGGTGCTGACAATTATGATGGGCCTAATTAAGGAATCTTATCGACCAAAAACACTAAAACAATCATACCTCCAAAGCTTCATGTATCTGATGGAGATGGTGCTGGAGGGAAACTCATAGGATGCAGCTATAAGAAAACACATACCCTATGCTAATCCCTCTCTAATTTATGCTTTCATCTTTCAAGTAAATCCATAACCCCTAACAGCAATGTCCAGTGAAGCAGGAAGTCAATGGGCATGGTAAAAGGATGGGCCACTGACACGAATCACGTGACAAGACCTGCCAAAAGGGGTGAACATGCCCAAAAAGGGGAACGTTTGTCCAAAGAATTGGAAGGTCAGCCTGGCATGAATGCATGTCAGGCTGCCTGCCAATCCTGCAGGCTGTCCAACTAAGGGCATACTATGCAGGCAGCACCTTGAGCTTGACATAAATGCGTCTAATGATGCGCTCACTCCATTCTTACTAGCAGGCAGAAGTTCCTGGTATATAGTCTGAGACAGAGAAAAGAGGTCTGTAGTGAATGTAGAAGAAAGGGGACATGCCACAGTGTTAGAGAGACCAACATCTGCATTACCTAAACTAACTTTAATGTCAGCAAGTGCACACAAGTTTTGTTCCCATACATCCCTCTTAAGCTTCCAAACTTAAAGGGACACTATAGTCACCAGAACAACTACAGCTTTTTGTATTTGTTCTGGTAAGTAGAATCATTCCATTCAGGCTTTTTGCAGTAAACACTGTCTTTTCAGAGAAAATAACTCCACTGGCTGCTCCTTAGATGGCTGCTAGAGGTGCTTCCTGGGGCAGTACTGCCTAGTGTGCAGCACTGCCATTCAGTGTCTCCACCTTCTGCATGCAGACTCTGAACTTTCCTCATAGAGATGCAGTGATTCAATTTATCTTTATGACGAGATGCTGATTGGCCAGGGCTATGTTGGACTTGTGCTGGCTCTGCCCATGATCTGCCTAGTTGACAGTCTCAGCCAGTCCTATGGGGAAGTATTGTAATTTGCTCAGACCACCACTTCTGAGCCAGCAGCTGCAGAATTTAATACAAGTAATATTTTACTATATTTAGAGAGGCAAGAAGGGGCCAGGGTGGTGGTTTTAACATAATAGGGTCAGAAATACATGATTGTGTTCCTGACCCTATAGTGCTCCTTTAAGCAAGAGTATGTGAAGAGTAGTTAAGGTTGCCACCTTTCTTGGAAAAGTACCAGCCTTAATAATTTGTATAATTAATTGGTTATGCGTGACATCACATGATGTAAATCACAAGGAGTGACATCAGAGAAAATTCTATAAAATCACCAAACTACTCACAGTTTGATTCTGCTGTATAGATGGATTGCTCCCAGTGTCTCCCTGTCTCCCAGTGTCTCAGTCTCACAAGTCACCCAGTGTCTCAGTGTCCTTATGTATCACAGTGTCAGTGTCCCCCTGTCGCCCAGTCCCCTAGTCTCCCAGTGTCTGTGTCCCCATTTCTCCCAGTGTCCCAATGTCTCAGTGTGTTCCCATGTCACTAGGATACTGGGGACACTGAGAAACCCAGGGACACTGAGACCCGGGGACACTGAGACATTTAGGGAAACTGGGAGAAATGGGGACACTGAGACACTAGGGACACAGACACTGGGAGACATGGGGTCACTAAGACACTAGGGACACAGACATGGGAACACAGACACTGGGAGACTAGGGGACACTGGCTGGGAGACAGACACTTGGGGACACTGGGAGACATGGGGACAGTTGTGGACAGTTGTGGACATAGACATGTGGACACTGGGACATATAGGGACACTGGGAGACATGGAGACACTGAAACATTTGGGGACACTAAGACACTGGGAGACTAGGTGACACTGGGAGACTAGGGGATACTGGGAGACTAGGGGACACTGGCTGGGAGACAGACACTTGGGGAGACATGGGGACAGTTGTGGACATAGACATGGGAACACTGGGACACATGGGGACACTAGGCACACAGAGACATGGGACACAGACACTGGGAGACTTGGGGACACTGAGACACTAGGGACACTGGCTGGGGGACATAGTGTCTCCGTGTCCCAATGTCTCCCAATGTCCCTATGTCTCTCAGCGTCCCCATGTGTCTCAGCATCCCCTAGTGTCTCAGCGTCCCCTAGTGTCTCAGTGTCCCCAGGTCTCCCAGTGTCTGTGTCCCCATGTGTCCTAGTGTCTCAGTGTCCCCTAGTGACAGTGTCCCCATGTGTCCCCTAGTGTCTGTGTCCTCATGTGTCTGTGTTCCCATATGTCCCCAAGTGTCTCAGTGTCCCCATGTTTTCCAGTGTCCCCAAGTGTCTCAGTGTTCCCAGGTCTCCCAGTGTCTGTGTCCTAGTGTCTCAGTGTCCCCTAGTGTATGTGTCATCATGTGTCCCCTAGTGTCTGTGTCCCCTAGTGTCTGTGTCCCCTAGTGTCTAAGGGTCTGTGTCCCCTAGTGTCTGTGTCCCCAATGTGTCCCCTAGTGTCTCAGTGTCCCCATGTGTCCCCTAGTGTCTCAGTGTCCCCATGTGTCCCTGCTGCCTTTCCCCCGATCCCTCACTTACCTGAGCTCTAGAGCTGCTGTCTGGACTCTCTGTGCTGTGTAGCTGCTCCCCCACGGATCAGTGAGTAGTAGAGAGAGGCAGGGATATTTTGTAACTTCCTATCCCTGCCTCTCTCCACACACCCCTACTGGCCGGTGCTGGTATTGCAGAGTAATTTCCATTTTTTCTGAGAAAATTACCTGCATTTGTATTGCTGGTATTACTGCAATACCGGCAGGGCCAGGCAGCCTCAAATACCGTCTGTGCCATTAAAATACCAGTCAGGTGGCAAACCTAAGAGTAGTGTGTAAAAAAATGGGCCTATTCCATGGGCCTGGGCCTGGAGCTGCAGCTCCATCAGCCCCTATGTTAATCCGGCCCTGGCTGCCAGGAATGGCACTCTGACTCAGGTCTGAAAACTATCATGTTTAGGCTTCTGTGAGTTGGTTCCCCTACAAGATTTTGGCATGAAATCTGCATTTCTTCCGATTACTCGGTCAGCCTGAATTCAGCCAAATTGCAGTTCAGTCGGAAACTAATCTCAAGGTGTAATGCAGACTCTAAACAAGCAGGACATTTTTTACCTGCATAGAATCGTTGGGGCTGAGATGATCATAATGGCATTGATATAGCTGGTGCTATATTGCAACATATCCACAACATGGAGCAGAATGAAAGAATACAGTTCAGCAGAGTATAGTTAGAACTTTATTTTGTTAAGGGACTGTTTAAAATAGAGAACCAAATTTTCCTCTCAGCCATCACTTCCTTTCCAGGTTGGATGGATAGTTCGGACGCTCATCTCAGCATTTTCTGAGCGGCAGTCAAACAAATCTTACTTTTGGCACCAAGAGTGAATTCCCAGACCACTGAACAGCTCTGTGCACTATTGACATTAGAAACTACTGTAGTGATAACAGTGCTTAGGTTACCTATTTATAACACACAAGCACTTTCATGGATTAGTTGCACAATTAGGGCCGAAATGTTCAAAAGAAGCGCACTCTGAGCATTGTGTAGCAACAATAAGCGCACAATGCAAGCAACAAGGTGGTGATCGCCGCTAGTCGTTTATTTCATACAATAACACGTCAGTTCGTTGTCTTTATGTTTGCAGTTTGTTATGTACACCTGCACATGTTGCTGTGTTCTAAATTTTCGAGGTCATAAATTCAAACATTCAGGCGATTTAGGCTTCACAAAGACATATTAAACACTGCGCTGACTCTTTAACCTCTTTCAGTTCTATCTATTTAGCGTATAGAAAACGCTGATTATTTGTGATTTTCAATATTAACAATACAAATACTTATAACTTTCCCATTCAGACATTATGCTGGCAGCTGGTTATGTGCTGAAATGAAGGTCTGTCATTGCAAACCATTATATATAAAATACAATGTTTCCCTTTTCTGTCAAACCGGTAAGAAAGAACTGTGTGTTCCCTGGATGAAATAGTGCTTATATTAACATTACTTATGTAGCGTAAGTACAACACCTGTTGCAGCAATAGCCCTTGAAAATAATGGCCCGGAATAGTGGGAGCCATTTTAAATCAGTGACTAATATAAAGCAGTATAAACAGGTAATGTGCACATCTTGTTTTCAAGTGGAAACCAGAGACCTAGAATCTATTATATCCGTCTCTATGGTGATAGAAAGTCAGATCATATTTCAGTGGTTATTAGTTGTTTTGCTGTTTGTATCACATTTTAAACTTTTAAAATCTTGTCACATTATACCTCAATCTTTGGTGGCTGATTTAATCTTGAATAGGAGATATTGCCAGTTTTCTATAACATGTCAGTTATTTTGCAGATGAACTGCTTTATGTGGGAAAGTAGACCGGGAGAATGAAAGGGTTAACAAGTGATATCGATTTAAAGGCATAGCTTCACCATAACCACTGTTAGCCAATGAGGCCTTCTTAACATGCTAGGGGGTCTACATCTCTGGTCTAATGATGTTGTTTTTATTCAAATAAGAAGACAATTAAATATAAGTATTTAATAAAAAGCATATATTAGTGATGTAGTGATAGGGTTAAACAGCGGCGGCGCATTTTACCAACCTCAGTTAAGTACATCACTATTATTATTGTTATTATTATGAAAAAATAAATCCTTATCCCAATGAAGTGTACACTGTGTCCTTGATGTAACAGAAGGCAGTATGGTAGTGAACAATAACCTATAGGCAGCAAGACCATTTAAACACTTCATCTAAATGAAGTGGTCTGGGTGTTGTGGTCCTATCCGTTTCACCCTGCAATGTAAAATTTTGACATGTTGTAGATATGCATTTTGTACATATTACATGGCTGAACATACCTCTAATGGTTGTCTTCCCAACAGATATTAGATGGTGCTTCACTCCTATAGTTATGTCTGACTCGGTTCTGTAACATTCGACATCCTCGATCATTGCATGAGGACATTGGACATTCTTTAATGCTTATCACAGGGAAGCAAATCATTCTATGTTTTGCTCTGGGAAGCGTTGCAGGAGCATGGTGCTTGCCACTCATGCACTTCTTCTCTATAATTTTTGCAGTAAACACTATCTTTTCAGAGAAAGTGCAGTGTTTACATTATAGCCTAGTGATAACTCAACTGGCCTCTCCTCAGATGGCTGCTAGATGTGCTTCCTGGGGCAGTGCTCCACAGTGTGACTGACATTCAGTGTCTCCAACCTCTGCATTGAGACACTGAACGTTTCTGACAGAGATTGAGAAGATGCTAATTGGCCAGGGTGCTGCCCTAGATTTGCCTCCTTGGCAGTCTCAGCCAATCCTATGGGAAAGCATTGCGATTGGATAGTTTCACCACTTCTGATTATGTCAACTGAGCAGGCAGATCAGGGCAGAGGCAACAGCTGCAGATTTGAATACAAGTAAGATTTTACCATATTTAAGGAGGCGGAGAGAGGGGGAACAAGAGGGCTAGATAGTGACTTTAACACTTTAGGGTCAGGAATACATGATTATGTTCCTGACCCTATAATGTTCCTTTAAATAAATGACTTGCAGAGTTCTCGTAGGAAAAAGAGAGATTAATCCCAAATAATAACTATAATAAAGGGTACGGAAGACCCCTGAGTGTGCTAACTAGATATGTGCTGTGTACAAATATTTTTTACGATAAAGGCAAAGATACATTTTACCAGCAGCCCACCCCTCTCACCTGGTTCACCTTTCACACTCTTTACCACACTTATATCTATTTTTCCTATTAAAAGAACAGGGAGGTTGCTTTGATGTTTTGTAGGTAAGTGGGAGTCAGTAATAAGTAGCGATAGGATTGTAATCCAGTTAGAAACGAGTTGCTAAGAACAGGGCAGCAGCTCCCTTAGATAATAATGGGAACTGTTAGCTGCTACTTAGTGACTGTCTTTTGGCTGTGGCAGCGGTTAATTCCTTGTCGCCACTTAAGAAATGTTGCAATTTGTAAGGTAATAGTGGCAGAAAGCTTTTTAGGAAGGAGCAGCTGTGCGCTGGCCTCTGGGCAGCAACAAGATTATAAACTAGTCCTTAGAAACTCTCAGACGCCTGATGATTTTACGACCACTGCTGGAGTGCCCTAAGGCAGTGAGCCCAATTGGTAGATTCCCAGATGTTGTAGAACTACAACTCCCATGATGCTCTCTGTGCCTTTAGAATGCTTTAGAATGGCAAAGCATCATGGAAGCTATGGTTTTAAAACATCTGGGGATCTACCTTTAGGGCACCCCGGCCCGAAAGTAAATACCTGTGCAGCCTTAGGTAGCCCCAGCCCTGACTAGGCGTTAAAAGGTTTCTGGGAACTGTAAAAGAATACAAAGTAATGACTTTTGACATTGAAATGCATTTTCTTTACCTTTAAATTTGACTAAAGAAGTGTAGGTGGAACAACAGCCTCGGGAAATTAAAGAATCATTTGTATTCTAGAATTGAAACACATTACACATGCAAAGATACTGTAATGGATAAGTTGGCCCTAAGCCAAGATTTCTAGACCTTTTACTTGCATTGTGTCACCTGCTTTTAGAAAATATTGTTTAAAATAACGTAGCATTTGATATAAAGTGCAGAAAACATAACTCATTGATTTTAATATTTAGCTATTTATTTATTCACACATATCTGTGCTCGTAAACAAAAAGATTAACAATAAGTAAACATTAAGAGAACTGGTATAAAATAAAAGAAAAGTCAGCGGTAGCATAGCACATTTAATGTTACAATAAATAAAATGGATCTAATATCCAGAAATATCATCCCGAAAAAAGGATCGCTGATTCTGTCTTGTTTTTCAGTCCAAAAATCTATTTCAAAGATCATAATGCTAAACAAAATAATGCTAATATATCAACTTCTACACTGCCCATCCATATAACTAGCAGGGATATTTACTGAACTGAGAATTCAAAGTTATTTAAAGTCAATGTATCTAAAAGCATAGCGGACATTGAGATTTTTATATTTTTGGATATTTTGACCTGAAATTTAAAATTCACTTTGAATTTTCCTTGAATTTTTACCTTTGTGAATAACCTCATAGGAAAGAAATGTTTGTTAGATCTTGTGGTATAAATAAATTGTATATTTATATTATATTATATTTATTTGCCATGAAAGGTTTTCAGAGTTTAAAGGAGTATGTCTATTCCATTAAATATATTTCATACTTACGGTACTTATATTAGCTATTGTTAACGTTTTTATGATGAGTCATATTTATTTAGATATTTTTATTGAATGTAACTTAATAACCATCTGATAATAGATATTGCTGATAGCCATCTCAAGTTCACTGACTTCAATAACCTCGGAAAGTTAAACATTCTGTATTAATATTGTTAAAAGTGAACCTGACATTTTGAAATAAATAAATAAATAGAACTTTTCAACCCTTGCTTTAAAATGCAATGCCACTATCAGTTTGCAGATTTTTGCAGCCAGTAGATAAAAGTTGTGCTATTGCTGGATGAAGTGCCTATTGGCCCTGGTGCTGATGAGACAGATTTAATTCTAGAATCTTTTTCATAGAAAGCACTAAACCAGCCATACCTCCTGAGTGTCTTGTATCTTGTGGAGGTGCTGCCGTAGGGACATTTGAATACACGTACCGTACGTCAATTTCTCCCTCTCCCTCCAACTCTAAGCCCAGTCTATCTGTCCATCTTACAAGCCTGGTAGCTATCATCTCCTTTCTCTCACTAATCAAATTCAAATGCTGTGTCCTCTCTGTTAAGGATTTATTTGTCTATTCCTCTACTTCTTTTCTTACTAGCTTGAAACTATATCCTGGTCTGCAGCCAGAGACAGGGAAGGAGGTGGATGTAGTGAGATTTGAAGAAGAGGGGACATGCTACGCTGTCATATGAGCCAAGAGAATGTTGGGCTTCTTTAGAGAGAGTAGAAGAAAGGGCACACATGTTTTGTTCCTCTGCATACCTCCTAAGTTCCCGTATTCATTCCCCTCTGTACAATATCACAGAGCAAGAGCATATGAGTAGGGAAGCAAAAAAAAAAAATTCTATATATATTTATATTTTTTATCGATGGGTCAATTGGCATGGGCCTGGGGTTGCATTAGCCCCAGCGATACTCTAAACCTGGGCTGTGCTAATAAATCTTTTTTTTTTTTTTAAATCAGACTTGATTCATTTTAGTAGAGAAAACGCTGAATGTGCATGCCTGTGCAGATGGTCATGAACACTTCCAACGCATTGTGGGACAACTTTGTCACCCACTTTTTCTATAATGTTTTGATAGACACACTAGTATTAGGGTAATCTACTAAACAACTTGAAATAAGTGATGTTAATGGGATTAAGTATTTTAAGTGAACTCCGAATTCCAACACTGGTAAATTATTAAAACATTTTGAATAGGAATTCAGAGATTTGCCCCACATGTGTGGACTTCCTTTGGAGCAAAATGATGTGTGCAAAAAAAATGAACCCATCGATTTGCTAGAGTCCAGAGTTTTACTAAATGGTGTTACAACAATGTTACCCTACATGCTATTCACTAGCTGGTGGAACGTTGCTACAATGCCAATCCATAAATGTGTTGGAGCAGACCAAGATCATTCCAATGGAGACCACAAAACCATATCATATGTACTATCAGGGTTATTCACTAACGTAAATGTTAAATTTAAGGGCAAAATAGCTAAAATGGCTGATTTCAGCCTATGCTTCTAGTTTGGATGTTTTCGCCTTAAATTCTAAATTCACTTTGAATTCACTTTAAATTAGATAGTATTGTTTTTTCATTGGCTGAAAAAAAGTAATTTAAAAAAAAGTAATAATTAATCTTCTAATTGTCTCCTGGGCATTAGAGGTCCAAGTAATACTTTAAGCAGCCTCACTAAAACACGGTATAGGGTCACAGGTCTGAACGTGTCTACAGATTCACAAACAGCTGAGTGTTGTTGCTTTAAATCTGTGCTTCATAACTCAAACATTTTTAAGCTAGTTTACACATCTAGCTTAGTCTGCAGACTCTGTAATAAGAATCCGCAAGCTGCATTAGGAAGGAAACATTTACGTAATGAAGAAACGTGGCTTATACTAAGATTGAACACTAATGGCCGGGATCCATCTGCGTTAAGCTAATGAGAATTAGACAGCAGCAGGGGTGGGAACACAGCAATTGTGATGAATTGCCTGACATCCTGTATCTTTATATTTGTGCACTGCATCTGACACTTTTACATATTTAGCTTATTCCACAAAACTGTATCTATTAGCCCTACCTGGATCAAAGGTGTTATGTAGAACCTACAAGTTTAATAAAGATATCGTTTTGACTTGTGTTGGTATCTTGGAGCAGTGTATGTGAGGACGTTTCAGTATCTTTCAACTGTGCTGAATGCATTGATTAATAATTGTAAGGTGATAATGGCATTGGAATCTCACATTTTAAGACATAATTATCCTTGGCCACTTATCAGAATCAGCTTTCAATCAATGGGATTTCTTTTAACAGCTATAGCAAGGAATGCTGGGGTTGACATGTTAAAAGTCTCTGAGTTCTGTAGACCACGGTTTCCCAAACATGGCGGCTGATTTTTGGTGGGTCGCGCTGACTCACATCAGGGACTTGGGAGACTGTCAGGCCCTTGGTTCATGACCTGACACCAAGAGGGGGCCCAGCGGCTAGCAATATGTACCGCTGGGTGTGGGCACCTCTGTAACAGGGGTAAAGCCCTGTGCACCCTCTGGGTGCAGATACTGGCACCCGCACCTCACCCCCACACTGTCACCCTTATCTCCCTCCCACACTGTCACCCTCACTTCCCTCCCACTGTCACCCTCACCTCCACCAACATTGTCACCCTCACCTCCCCCCCATACTGTCACTCTCTCTTCCCCTCCACACTGCCACCCTAAACACCCTCACACTGTCACCCTCATCTACCCCCCACACACACTATCACCTTTAGCTCCTCTCTCTGTGTATTTGTGTGTCCTTTTGTGTCAGTGTGTGTGTGTCTGTGTATTTGTGTGTCTGTGTGTGTGTATTGTGTGTCAGTGTGTATCTGAGTGTCTGTGTATCTGTGTCAGTGTGTGTAAAGTGTAATTGAGTGTGTCTACATGTGTATTGCTGTTTCAGTCTAAGTATTTGAGTGTCTGTGTATTTGCATGTGTGTGTCTATGTGTGTGTATGTGTTTCAGTGTGTATATACACTACACACAAATGCACTAAACCTACATGCACACCTACATACACTACACACAAATGCACACCCACATTCAAAAACCTACATTTACATACATACTTCATACAAAAACATGCTTACATTCAAACGCTCAAACACTGCTCACAAATACAATCCTGCAACGGTGGGTAAATGGTAGGTCCCCAGCTGGCATAGCAATGTTGGAGTTGATGAGGATCTACCATGGGGATATATATCTATTGATATCAAAATACACTTAGAACAAAATTATATATATATATATATGTATATATATATATCAATATACCTATATATAAATAAAAATAATTTTAAAAAAAATTACATATATATATATTTGTGTTCAGGTCCATTCTAGTAATGGTATAAAAATAGCAAATGAAGTACAATACCATAATAAGCAAAAGTCGGTTGAGGTGTGCCGATACCGACGTGTGTGGTAGGCCTGTAAAAAAGTGGGCCTACCTTAGAAGGAATTGAATAGAGGGAGAGGAGGGTGGGCCAGAAGAACGTCTGGAACCAATTAGGTAATTAGGTTAGAGGGGGAGTCCTTTTTATAGGCACATTGCCCCTCCCACAACTTCAGGCCCAGCCTTCCAATTTGTGTTCGGGTCCATTCCAGTAATGGTATGAAAATAGCAAATGAAGTACAATACCATAATAAGCAAAAGTCGGTTGAGGTGTGCCGGTAGGCCTGTAAATAAGTGGGCAAAAAGGAATGCCAATCTTGTGATACCAAATATATTTATTACGAAAACACATGATATGATACTGGCATATTTATGATGACATCCTAACAAATGCTTTCTTAATTCTTGTATAGACTGCAGTATATACACCGCATAAGCTGGTTACCTCTTGTATTTTGTACAGATTTGAGTACCGTAGGCAATGCTTAGAATCGTGTTGCCCTGTGACCGTGACTTCTCTGGGTCGGAGGAAGCCATAGTAAACCAAGTATATATCGGTTTTAAGAATGGTTTTCATATGCGGTTCGAAAGGTGTGGTATCCAGTAAGCCTGAAATACATTTGAAGAAATTTATATCTATAGGCCACATATACGTTGAGAGTAGGTCCGTGGGCTTGAGTATACCCTGTTTGTTAGGATGCACTGAAAACATGTGGTGTTGAATGCCTGGGAGATATAACTTAATAGTGTTGTGTGATATTTTATTTTGATGTGGCAAAAAATGGCCCCAAAGTTGTATTATTAAACCAGTTTGAAAGGTGGAGATCTGACATGAACTTCAATATATGCAGTAAACTCTGTCATTGCAGTGTGCGTATTCTTTGAGGGCCAATTGTGTGAATTTCCTGCTGTGACTTGCAACTCTTCTTATTCCAAAGGTAATTCTTGGAGTTGGGGAGCGATCGTGGCTATTTGGTGAGGCAGTTGTTGGGGACCTCCTGAATGCCTGAAATTGAAGAATAGATAACTTGTCTGCAGCTGTATTGTAAATGCCTGGTATGTGGTAATGTACCAGATAAAATAGGTGACAGGCTGCCCCCACGTTAATCGTCTGATGAATTTCATAATAAGGGATAAAGAGCGGCCTTGTTTATTATGTGGCAAATTGCCAAATTGTCAGAGACCTCGAACTGGTCTGCCTGCCCATGAAGGACCCCATGTAGCTGCTGCGGCTATGATGGGATATACCTTGAAGCATGCAGAGTTCTTATGCAACCCTTTGATCTGGTTTACTTCGTCCGGCCACCTTCCCCATAGCCAACTGTCCCCTGAGATTGCAGCAAGCTCTGTGTAAGCCGCTGCATTGGGGCGACTACATATGTAGATGAACCTAGTTGAAGACATATATATGTATAGGGATGAGACACCTAAATATATTGTGCCTAGGTGAGTTCCTGCTGGGCGTCCTTCTGCTAGAACAACCTGAAATATGTATGAAGTACGTGGGACATTTCTAGTTTACCAGCAGGAACTAATATTTGAGATCACGTAAGTGTCTGTGACTGGAGTTGTAAATGCAGAGAAAGGGCTGTATAGGGAGGATTTGAGCAGTCTAACGTGACCCTGGTTGTATGTAATTGACCAAATGTGGGGCCGAAATTGATTCGTAGTGGATTGCCAACGGTGGGTCGTATGTAACGTGAGAGTGATGGCCTAGTGAGGGCCACATGTAGAGGCATGCTGTGGTAGGTTGTGACAAAAGTGCAAACTTTGGTAAAAATTGTAATTCCTATGCTGTATGTAATTGCCCACATGAGGGGCCGACATTATGCTATAGTGGATAGCCCTTTGGCGGGTCGTTTATAGCGTATAAAGAGTGTGGTTGTGAATAAAAGTTGGCCGTGATATGATAAGGTATTGGTTGCCCCTGTAAGCAGGAATTACTTAAAAGCCTGGATGCTGGGTAAGGCCGTACAATAGGCATTGAACGTGCATGGCTAATGTGGTAACTTGTACCATGGTTGCCCGAGCAGTCAAATAGCCAGGGAAGTGGGAAGGACAGTATACATGTCATGTATATGAACTGGTCTAAAACGCAGAGGTGATGTGGGAATGGTCCAGTCTGCAATGGCTATGTAAGCACAATGGCGGCTGACTAGTAAGGTCGACTCAGGGAAATTTAAATGACCCACATGATAATTCCGTACCAATCATAATGTATGTGGCATGTTGCACGAGTCGTAAATTGACAATATGCTAGACTGAAGTAGTAAAATAAGAGAGATAAGGAGAATGTCTGTTATGAGGGAATTATTACATTCTGTGCTTTTGGCCAGGAGTAGGCCGTGTAGATAGGGTCGTGAGGAGAGCTGTGGCCGTATGTGGACAGTGCAAGATATAGCAGATGTATAATACTCTAAGACATTGATTACAGGTAGGAAGCTGTGAGATTGCTGAACTTTACTGGACATTCCTATCCAGATGATATGGGAACTTAGTGCCCAAATGAGGGGTTGCCAATAAGACGTAGTTGTCCACTAAGGTTACCTGAAGTATGTTGCCAAGGCCCATAGCTGGCTTTGTGTGAGGACTATGCATAAGAGGTTGAGAGAGACCCAATGTAGTTCCTGTGGTACTGGGAGGTAACGTAAGTCTGAGTGGAATTTAATGGGGTGGGTTGGTGGTTTGTTTAAGTTATAGATCAGCTGAAAGTTACTGGTTATGACAGCGTAGCCATAATTGAAATATGGTCATCGTACAGCAACTTTCAGCGTAACATATGATCATTGTAGGGTCTACACGGGGAACATGATAGAGGTGCCGAAATGCCAAAGCTAAATATACTATATACCTGCTGAGTCCAATGACCTGAGGATAGACATACAGGACACAATTGCCAGGAATATAGGCTGAGACCTGTGGCATGCAGTAGGTCTGTACTGACACAAGACCATAAAAGATTATAACTATACTGATGAATAATTTTACTCAGTCTTGTGTCTCTGGCCTGAAGAACCACTGAGATATCGCACTAGGTGTATGAGCGGTACTTTGTGACATCCTGGGAGGCAATGAGAAGCAAGACGAGATCAACGTCCTTGCCCTCCAGGATGTCCTGCTTGAGGTTTGCCGACACCATAGGGTTGGAGTAATGACTTGAGGCCCTAAGATGATGGGTGTGTTAGAATTACCAGGCTGGGAATGGGAAGGGGCCAGAATATCAGTTGCGAGTGGTTCTGGTGTCGTGACTGGACAGCCATGGGTTTCAAGTGACTCTAGTCTATCGTTCATCGTTCCCATGGATGTTACTCCAGAGGCAATCCTGGTATGCAGGTGGCCTTGCTCGTGCCACTTGTGCCTTCCCCAGTGTCTGATCTGTTAGTATTGGCTTGCATTTATCCTGAATAATTCTGCTTTGTGGGCAGTAGCTGTAAAGGGTGTGCTGCCCTGTGTAATTTGTGGGATGTTCCATGATCTAATTGATGATGGACTGCTGGTGTCCCCTATTCGTGTAGGGTTGGCAGTCCTAGGGGGAGTATTTGGATATAAATGTCATCTTCTTCTTCTTGAACTTTGGCAAAACCGAAATATATATATATATATATATATATATATATATATATATATATATAAATCATGAGTTTCTCTTGAGGGTGTACGCAGTTGTTTTAACTAGTGCCGAAGTGGTGAAACAATTCATTAGACAGGTGACAGGTGAGTCCCTACTAGTTGCCAAGTGGCTGGGTGGGCTCTGCCTATGGTTGGCATGAGGGGGTGATCTGCTGGATGTGGGTTTATAAGGGATGAGTCTTTGATCTGCGGATGGGGTGTGACAGGTGATTCCCTTGCTATGCAACAAGCGAGGCGTCTATGATTTGGCCCGAGGGGCATTATTACCTCTTTCGTGGAGGATGGGTGTTGGCCTCGCAGGTCCACTAACTCTATGGCATTAGGTGCCTGGGAGAAATACCTAGGTGGCCATACCAACTCGTCTCTATGGACTGAAACTTTATACTAAATCAGTGTTTAAGGAACCGGGAGCAAAGTACCTGTATGAACAATGTATTCTCTGTGTTCTGCAGTAGTTTGAGATTCCGCTAAGGGGGAGGCCTAACCCAGATGATAAATGACAAAATGGAAGGCATTGGGTACATATGAGTTCGTACTGACATGCCGATGCTGAACAAACCCCCACAATCGTATTGGTTGCGTACACTATGGACACCTACCAATACCTTTGATGACGTGAGAACTGTCGGATCTAATGAGCCAAGTCTGTCTAAGTTTGGCGTGTTGAGTTTGTGAGTTCACTTAACCAGAGTACCATTTGTGGGATGTGTGGTGTTGGTAATCCATCAATTTTTTAAATACTGCCAATGATTATCATAAACAGTTGAAGAGCCATGGTGAACTTGGGGCAGAGTTCCTGAATCTTAGATAACCCCAATCCCCTGTAATTCTCACTAACTCTAAGAGGCCCACAAATGGCTGAGAGTGGTGAGATTTGTGTGTCAAAGTGAATCGCCCTTCTGCCGTTGCCTAATTATGCAGGCAGAGTTTTGGCTGTAAACGGGGTTGGCCGGCTGATGGAGCAACGTTTCCAATGGAGGGAGCCTGTCCGATATAACTCCGCCCCCCGAGAGTACTAACGACTGCTGAGTCCCGACGCCCGTGTAACCGCCGGTACAATTATGGTGAGTCTCCCCTTCGTGCCCCAGTGTAGGGAAGGAGGGGGCAGATAGGAGGGGGGTATGTGAAATTCAATTGACACAGACGGTATGCAGATGTTCTGTCTGTGTTCCCGGTCTAGGTTGCTCGTGGGGGCGTGGAGCTGAACCCGACCCCTTTGCAGGGGATACCTCAGACCCCCGTGCCGCATGTGCTTCGTGGGGGGTGGGGTCTCACATATGCAGTAAAATACATTCCTGTGCCGGGGACCCTGTTGGTCGGGTTGATGCCTGGTATGCCTACAGATGGTGTACAATGGTACCCGTCTGTGGACTCACGTTCCTGCGGGAAGACACAGTAGGGTTTTTTCACGGGGTAGGGGATTTTGATAGAACACCATATCGTGGCTGGTGGGATCAGTCTGATCTCGGGAGCTGTCGGACCATTTGTAGTGTATGCTTACACGCTGGAACCCGGAAGTAGCTCCAGAAGAACGTCTGGAACCAATTAGGTAATTAGGTAAGAGAGGGAGTCCTTTTTATAGGCCCCTCCCACAACTTCAGCCCCAGCCTTCCAATATAAATATATATATGTGTAAATAGAAAGAAGGGCTGGCACTCGTCTTTATTGAGAGTTATTCCATAAGATCGACGTTTCAGCCCACGTCCGGGGCTTTCCTCAGGATCAACAAACGATTGGCCAAAATTGGCATTTAAATTAGTTTTTTTGCATTTTTCACACACAAATATTAATTCTAACTTTGGCCAGTGTTTGCGACTAAGTGGCTACTAAAAACTGGACGTACCTCATTTGCAATACCTTGGGTTGTCTACTATTGCAAATGGTATGCCATCATGGGGGTAATTCTCATTCCTGGGCTACCATACGGTGTCAAAGACAACGTCACCAATCTGGTGAATTTCAATGTGAAAAAACTGAAAAATTTAGCATTCCATTTTTTGACCCTGTAACTTCCCAAAACACCATAAAACCTGTACATTGGGGTACTGTTTTACACGTGAGACATTGCTGATGTGTATTTTATTGCAGTAAAAACAAACAGTATTATGACATTCACAATTAAAATGTCATGCAGAACTAAAAAAAAAAAAACACAATTTCTTAATTTCTCACATTTTTTTATATTTTATTCATATTAAATTATGTTTCATAGCAAATTTTTTGATGTTAAATGAAAGCCCTATTTCTCCTGAATACAATGATATATAAGAGGAGTTAAATATAATGTCTCCTCCTTTACTGTATCGATTCCCTTTATATATTTAAATGTTTCTATCATATCCCCCTGTCTCGTCTTTCCTCCAAGCTATACATGTTAAGATCCTTTAACCTTTCCTGGTAAGTTTTATCCCGCAATCCATGAACCAGTTTAGTAGCCCTTCTCTGAACTCTCTCTAAAGTATCAATAAAAAAAAAAAAAGGGTTAGATTAACCCCCTATTCAAATTTCAATTAGATCCATGATGTGCTGTATATATAAAATGATTCTTATTGGTTCACGGATTTAAATCCCTCTCTATATTTCCATTGTCTACATGTATGTATGCATGTTTGTCTGTCTGCTTGACTGTCTGTCTCCTCATCATCTACATATATTATGTCACTGCAGTTCCACACAAATAGTTCTGGTTTTTGTCCCAAACCCTATCTTGTTTCTAAACACTTTATTTTCTAAAAGTAATTCAATACAAAGAACTGGTAGTGTCAAAGCTTTCAAAATCTTGTGAGTTTTTTTTTTATTATTATTTTGGAGAGAGCTTTCTTATATTTGTAGCACAAAACACATGAGAATTACACAAAAAAAAAAAAAAAAAGAACAAGGACACAGACTTCCAGCATTGTCTTAAAATATTATTTGTATTGTCTCTCGAAGCACAAAATCAACATGGAGCCAACCATGAAAGTCTTGCAAGTGTCATAATTGTCAAAGTTCCAAAGTTTTATTTTATGTAAGTTTGCAACCATGTAAGTTTTTTGGTATTTTTGGTTTTCTATTTATTTATTTTTTTTGCAATGTTTAAGCAATGTAAGGAAAAAAATGCTAATCATCTAAAATGGAATAAAACAAAGAAAAACAAACGTCCCGAGAGTCTGTGAATACACGTTACAGGCAGACCATCTGACTCCAAGACAGATCGACAGACAGGCATCCAAAAGCATCAATTTATTTATAAATATAATAAAAACATTATCATGTATGTGATGGGACTATCCTATGGAAACCATTTCTGCTGCTTTTTTAAGATGTATTTTTTAATTTTTTGTTTATAATATTCTAGTTCAAATATTTAGTTCAAATATCAGACTGTGAACTTTAGGGACTGTAAAATCATCACCTAAAATGTGGACATGTTGAGGTTTGAATTTTGTATGTATATATATATATATTTATTTTTTATTTTATTTTTTTTTGCGCAAAGCTTGGCCCTCACCTTATTAAAAAAAATAATGCTTAATACCTGGGTCCCAACCAACGTTGTATGTATAATCCAAAGAAAATGGGTGCACGCAAAGGATTTTCAATCAGTGTAATAAGTTCAAGATCAACGTTTGTGTAGTGTGTAAAGTAACAATATGCAATATGCAGGTAATTTACTAATCCGTGTGATGGTTCCCTGTCCGATCCAACCCGGAAGTGCTCATGCGGGACATGTGACACCAATGAGAAGCGTTATGACATGAGATGCCAACCTCCGTGGAGCTAGGATATGTGGTAGAATGAATTATGTATAACAATAGCTCCTCCATCTTGTATCATTACTAGTTAAAGGTTAAGTTAAGTTGTTTTTGTCTACATGGCAATGGAATTGTTTTGTACAGAATTGAAACTGTTCCAGGCAACAGGTTACTATGAAAAAAATATAATTTCCAATCAATATATCTGGGGTAGAAAAAAGACTAGAGTGCAGTATAATGGTATAACCCTACCCCTGTGCAAATTATACTGCACCATATTCTTTTTTCTACCCCAGATATATTTCAATATATTGTTTTTATCATTCACATACAGGTTGTATACATTTATTACTCACCTTTAGTGTTATACAAACGTGTTTTCCCTTTTTGGTTTTATTTTTTTTTACTTTGGTATTATTACTGAGTGTCTTAAGGTAAAACTTTTTCCTTAAAGGACCACTATAGGCACCCAGACCACTTCAGCTTAATAGGACCACTTGTGTCTCTGATGTCTCAATAAGTAGGATTCAAATGCTTTCCTATGGACGCTTGCATGTTCTCACTGTGATTTTCACAGTGAGAATCATGCAAGCGCCTCTAGCGGCTGTCAATGAGACAGCCGCTAGAGGATTTGGAGGATGGATTAACCCATTTATAAACATAGCAGTTTCTCTGAAACTGCTATGTTTATTAAAAAAAATGGGTTAATCCTAGAGGGACCTGGCACCCAGACCACTTCATTAAGCTGGAGTGGTCTGGGTGCCTAGAGTGGTCCTTTAACATTAACCATAACAGTAAATAAAATATGTAGCATATAGCTTATTTATCTAGACTTATATATACAACAAGGTTCATCGTTTATAGCTGAACTGTAGAACTAAAATGTTGTAAATTTGATGTATAACAATGATGTACATGTTTCTGTAAAACTCCTGCTTAAATGAAAATGTATTTATTTATTCTAAAATATTGAACATTTGCCATGACCCCTCATATACAGATTTATTGGCAACCTTCATTCAGAGATTGTGAAGCTATTGGCTCACAGGATTTGATGTTAGGACCATTGTTTATATTATATAGTGACAGTGATAAATCTTTAAATTCTCTTCCTAACACAGCTGTTATGCAGATGTTTATTATGATATATAGTCCTAGAAATATCTAGTCTGATCAGTTCAAAATACAGAACATTCTTAAATATATGAATGCATTTATCACTTGGGGAGCTGTTTAGAAAGTCATCTGCAAGATGCAATGTAGAACTTAAAGCGGTACTGTGATGCTAAAACTTACCTTTCCCCAATCGCTTCCTCTTCTCTTCCTCTCTCGGGATCTGTTCTTCATTTCTTCCTGTGAGCTCTAGTTTTCTTTAAAACATAAGACAAAGTAGAGGTTTCCTACACCTGACCAACTATGACCAGTGAAGGAATGTGCTCCGTTTCCTGTGGTCTGAGAAATGTTCCCACAATTCTTACCTTTCCTCCGTGACCTTGTGATGCTTCCTGTCAGTATTCCCGAACGTCCTGTCATTTAGACAGAACGCCGGCGAAACTACAGAATTTTGTCTTAACAGAATGAGAACAGTTTCTCCATTCGTGTTAGGATGCAATTCGGGACTTTGTTCTGATCGGAATTTCATTTGAATTAATGACATTCCAATCCGTGCTGTGCTGCATCTTGCAGCCGCTTAGTAGATAACTCCCTAATTCCCACGTATTAGGGAGACATCTACCAAAAGACCAACTATGACCTTGGGAGACATCTACCAAAAGACTATAAGACCTAAATTGATCTTTCAGCCAAATTTACTAATACTGAGTGAAGATTACTTAGTATTAGTAAATTCTGCCCCACTCTCTATATCAGACCTGTTGTCCCCCCCCCGACCCACCCATCAACAGCGGCTGGGGGTCCAAAATGATAATGGTGGACCTATTGTCCTCCCCCCGGTCCCCACCCATTAGAGGCGGGTGGGGGCCCTAAATGAAAATGGGGGGGGACCTATTGTCCTCCCCACCAGCCCCCACCCATGGGCGACGGGTGGGGGTTAAATGTAACCCCCCCATGTGACTAGGATTCCCCAAGCCCCTAGGCACCCCCCCCACCCAAATAGTTTTTAATAAAGACCTATCTACCCCACTCACCCTAAAAATAGCGAGGGGGGAACAAGAAAACTAAATGCCAGCAAATAAAAAAATAACTTACCATTTGATGTCTTTTTTCTAAAATCTTATTTTTTCAGCCCCCAAAAAAGGACAAATAAAAATCAATAATACCCTTCGCAACTGTTACAAAAAAAAAAAAAAACCCGAGCAGACTGAGCTTATAAAGCCTTCCCATGTCCTGCAATTTGGCTTAGAGCACTCTGATTGGTTGATTCCAAGCCAACTAACTCTGATAGGTAAATGAAGAGACTGACAGGTAAGTCTCTACATTTGAAGATAAAGTTAATTGCTGAATTTAATAAATCATTAATTAAGTATAATTCATTAGTTGTGAAATACTATAAAGTTAGAAAAATTGGAAAAAATTGATGATGTATACACACTTGAATTGATAATATGTACAAGCTGGAATAAACCAATAAAGTTTAGTAGAAATAATGCATTGTGAGTCTACTATTGTAACTTCATTGTAACTTCATGTTAATTAAAGAGAGTCCCTGACCACATCAAATTAAGTGCTAAATTGCTGTGTCTATAAGTCCAAACAGATATGTCATCCAGAAGAGTAGGGTAAGTAGGAGAGAAAAAAAGGAAAAAAACAAAAAAGTAAAAAAATAATAAAAAATGAAAAAATACAAAAAGTGCAAAGTGGAAAAAGTGAGCATATACAGTCCCAGTGTGTACCCACTATGATGTTATATGGGTGGATCTCACCAATGGAAGAAAAAATCCAGTAGTTCAGTTCTCAGTATCTCTTAATGTAGTGGTGAAGTCCCTGTAGTTGGTGTTGATGTTATTCTTCCTTTACTGTTTCAAATAATATGCAGAAAGAAGTTCCCCACTTATCCTGGAAGTATGTCTGAGGTATGACAGGGCCATTGAAGGGATGTGTTCAGATCCCGAGCGCACAGCCCACCCATGAGACCCGGTGACCAGCTGATAAGAAGACATACCTCAGTGCTTCCAGGATAAGTGGGGAACTTGTAGTGGGCGGGTAAGGTGCATATTTGTTTTTTTATTTAAATTGCATTTTTTTCCCCCTCCCTGCATCTTACCTGTGGCCATGGATGGGGGAGATCACGTTCCATGGTGGTATGGTGGCATAGTGTGGGCCCCTGGCTCCCTGTACACTACAGAGGGGGCCCTGCGTACTCCATCTCCACTTCCCAGCTGCTCTTCTCTCTCCAAGTCCCACGAGTCATGCGGAGCATGGCCATGGTAACCCGTGGCAACACTCTGACAGCCTTGCAGCTCGCGAGTCTTGGAGAAAGAAGAGCAGCTGAGAAGTGGAGATTGAGTGTGCAGAGCCCCCCCTGCAATGTACAGGTAGCCGGGGGCCCGCAGGTGCACATGTATATAGTTATAATCGCTATATATATGTGTGCACATAGTTAATGTGGGGTCCGGGACGTCCTGTGCAGTTCGGGCCACACAGGGCTGATGGGCCCATGACAACCTTCATGGTTATCATGCCCTAATGGTAATGGTTTTATTCCACTTGTTCATAACTACATCATAGATATTCACCAAACTGGTTATGCACACACATACTTTATTATTGCCCACATCTTAATTTGTTTGCACCAGGCACTTTGATTGTATTTGTTATTTATACATTCATTATTAACATGGTTTATGTATGTGTATATGCTAGCTTAGAAAGTGAAACCGTTGCCTAACATGCTTCAAAACATATATCTTGGATAATATCCACATTTTTGCAGTCCTTGTTCTCTTGGATATGTTTGGATTAAGGACCATTGATGATCATTGATTGTAATTGGGACATTTTTGCTCCACGTTAATTACCTTTATCTGTGCTTTTTGTGCACGTGCTAGTAAGTCAAATATTTCATTTTCATTTTTTTTTAACCCTCCCTCCTGACTCCACTACACCTAATTGCCCCCCATATTACCTATTTTTTTTATCTTTATTTTCTGCCCGGACCTAGGTCCTGGGCATGGCCTTCGTTTTGTGGGTAGATGAAGTTCCTGTAGGACACGTCATCTGCCCACACTAGATAGCGCTGTGAAATTCCCGCACATGCCCAGTTAAACACTTGGGCATGTAAACGGGAATTTCATCTATTCATTCGTCAGAAAGACCTCTTCGTTCGTTCATTTGGTTTATTACAAGGAGGGAGCTACCGACGTGCCGCTCCCTCCTTGTAATATGTAAAAATAGAAGCGGCATGGAGCAGTGCTTCCCAGCCACTTCCTAAGCCCCCCATGTCCTCCCCCACTCTATGGGGGTCAATATGACTCGCTATGCCGCGAGTAGGGGCATGTCTACTAAACAGTAGTGTGCCCCCTTCCCGAGCCCCCACCCATGCCGCGCGAGTGGGGGCTATTAAACTGAAGGGGGGACCTACTAAATTGAAAGCAACCAAACACAGTGTTATGAGTCAAATTAAACAGCATGGGAAAATTCCAAAGAACAAAGAACCCATGCTGTGTAAAATGATACAGAGCACTCTAAATGGTTGGATTTCAAGCCAACCAGTCAGAGTGCTGTGACAGGTAAATGTTGAGACTTAAAAATAAAACATTATACAGACTCACAACAACATTTACATTTACACACATTATACAGTAACATTTACACACACTACATACTTACACAAACACACACTCTGAATTCACTATACACACTGCATTCACTATACACACTCCATTCACTATACACACTCTTTAGTCACTATACACTCTGCGTTCACTATACACACTACATCTTTACACAAACACACAATTGCAGTCGTTATACACACACACTACATCCTTGCACAAACACGCACTTTGCAGTCACTGTACACACACTACATCCTCACACAAACACACACTCTGCATTCACTATATACATACTACATCCACAACACAAACTCACACTCTGCATCTAATACGCACAAACTGTACAAAAGTTACACAAACGTACAATCTACATCCACTATACACACTGCATCCATGACACACACACCGCATCCACTTTACACATTCCAAATCCACTATACACACAGCACAGTACACACTTCATCCTTGTGGGAAGACTTAGGATGGGCCCTGTGGGTGGACTCGAGGCGGGCCCCAGGACTTGAGCTGTGTCAGGGTCCCCAACATTTATGGTGTCGGCCCTGCTATGATATAAAAGTGAAAAAAATAGATATAGTAAAATAAATACAAATGGCTCTTGAGAACCGGAACATTGCTTAAAACGCTTCAATAAATCCGTGTCTTCAGATTTACCCAGTTTTGTGCCCAGTCCTTGATCTGTCAGGTTGCTGTGGGAGTTTTTACAGTGAACTTAATCCTAATACAATTAAAAGACGATAAATAATGGTTCTCCTGTCCATGTGTACATTGGATGAACTTTGTCAGAACATACTGAACACAATACGAACAATGATTTAACAGCACAGTGAACAGTAAAACAATGTGCATGCTGTCACAAACAATTTTAGGTGAATATTTAAATGTAGTGCCCTGTTCACCATTTCCAGAAGAAAGGCAGTCTGACAATTAATCAATCTATGATAGTAACACCATTGTGTATAAATAACCTTATCTGATGCCATTCCTAATAAATCAACAATTCATGTCACATTCCCAGAGATATATCCATTAGTGCTTTGTTTTCAGACTGTGATGTGCTCTGCATTTAACTTAATATAATCCCTTGAGGAACCAAAAAATAATCAAGACTACAATCGTAATAAGTAAGATTAGAACAGGGAAAATATAACTCACAAGGAGGAAGTATGGTAAAGCACTTCAAAAAATGTGGCAAGTGTTTATAACTTTTTGTCTTATAAATCAGTAGTGGAGTGGTAGGTAATTGCATGCAATACATTCTCTTATCTTTAATAGAATGTCGTAAAAGTATCAATAATATCTTAGATCATGTAAAACAAAGAACATGATACAAACAGTGTAGATGGTACTTTAAAAAGTGCCGGATGTGCAGGATGGTCTGGTAAACAAACTAAATTTTTTTTAAAGCCCAAATTATGATGCTTAATAATCTCGCAGATGGGTTCTTAAGGCACCCTACCTTCTTCAAACAATGTTCACTCTCAAAACAATCACAAATACATCTGGAAAACCATAATGTAGTATATCCACATAGAAGCTGTTGAAATTTAACCAATATAAGAGACTCTCACCTTCCCTAGAGCCCCCTAAGTCCTTGGCTCTGTGGTGGAAATCACTGTGTGTCAAATTGCGAATTTACATTCCCCAAAAGTGATCTGAAACTTAGATAAGATGGACCACCAGAAGTATTTATTGTAACACCACCCACAATCACCAAACTTTGCAAACTATTAAAACAATAGGTATAGAGTTCACTTTTTAAAGTCCCGATTGTTCAGTCCTGCCAATGCCAAGATGCGTTTCGTTGGATACAGCTTGATTGTTGCCAAATGAGGAAGCGGCCTAGCTTTTCCTCCATGCTACATTCCATCCATACTAGATGAGTTGTTCCCTGGGCTGTTAGAAGGAGCAGCTTCCTCCAGCACAGCCACTTCTTGGCTGATATTCCCAACATCTTAACTCAAGTGGGCACATCTGCTGTGGTGTACAAAATTAGGACTGTCAACACCATCCCTTTCCCTCTGTTACCACTTCAGTGTCACAATCTTTACCTTACTCCTTCACACCCACGTGGTGTAGGATCTGACGCCAGCTCCTCTCACAGTGTGTTCGGCATGTCCCACATCGGACGCTGGAATCACGCCCCTTTTCATGACGCGGCGCAAACGTGTCGACGTCATGACATCAATGACTTGACCCAGAACATTATGGGGGGTGTAACCTTAAAGCAAAAGGCAATCCCTTTTAAAAGGGGCACCTTTTACTTTGTTCCTTGCCCTATTGTGGTATCTTGTGTTCCCCTTACTGCTCTTTGATTCTCCTTGCAACTGTATTGTTAATTTTGTGTACTGACTTGGCTTGTATTTTGACCTCCTGATTTCTGGTATCCTGACCCAGCTATTCTTATATCGTTCTCCTGATCTTTAGTATCCTTGACTACTCTTTTCTACCTACGTTAAACCTGACCATTCTAAGGTTTGGTAATACGTGTTTGCAGGGGAGGGCTGGCAGCCTTAGGCCTGGGGGGCAAAATCAGTCAAGTGGCCCATTGCACCACCAAATCAGTGCAATGGTGCCCACCTTTTCCTGGTTTTATAACGGATATTGATGTTATGCTAATCACTAGCTCTTTGCCATACCCGCTCCTTCACAGCTCTGACTTTCAATGTTGTCAAAGCGCAGGCTGAGAATCTCTGAGCGTGTGCTCTGACTCACTAACTGAGCGCCGGAACCACGAGGGAGAGGCTATAATCTGACTGCACCTACTACTGGTGCGTACCAGTGGACCACCAGCGAATCGTTTAAATTGAATAGGCTGGTGTCCCCAACTTGTGAGCTGTGTTGTCCGCCGGGCGCCTCTGTTGTGATGGCACCCTGCGTGACCGCACAGCGTGCACACCCCAACGGCTGGCCCTGCTGACACACACTGATGTTACTACTTAGAAATCCCTCAATATTAATACAGACATCAGAGTAAACACCAATAAACTGTGGAAACAGAGCTGATCCCCTCAAATTTATAAAGATTTGCTTACTGGATTTGTTGTAAGATTAAATCATGCCTCCTCCTCTCTCTCTCCCATGCGCTGCTCTGTAAGCTGGGAGGAAGTGAAGAGTAATCACAATCTCCCAGCACAGTGGCACCTGTGGCTGCATGGGGAACAGCTGTATTTCCCGCCCCCCATGTGACATCACAATGCCCCACCTATATGAGCTGCCATACGAACTAACGCCAGTGCTGCCCACAGTGTGTGTTTACATTAAAAAGCCTGCAGGGACCGGCTATAGACACCAGAACCACTTCATTAAGCTCCAGTCGTTCTGGGAAATATAGTGTCCCTTTAATGTGAGGTAAATTATAGATTAGTGTCACTAATAATATACTAGATTGCCTACTTACAACCAAATGAGGATGATGATGGGCTGCAGTTTGGCTCCACTGGTCTGGTGTAGAACAGGATCTCTGGAGGCTGTTTGCAACTGTGATCACAAAATTCAATGTTCTGAGAGAATTGGAAGCAGCTCCATTTTTTGGGGGCCCCTTACACAGCTCAAGGTCTGGGCCCCAGGGCCTGACGGTGAGTATGCCCACAAGGCCCACTCATAAGTCCACTTATATGTTCCACCCACCCATGAGTTCGCTCACAGGGAGTGGAGTGTGTAGGGGATGTGTTATGTGTTATTGTAGAGGATCTAATATGTGTGCTTATGGTATGTAGTGTATAGGGATACCAGTTTGTGCAGGTGATGCAGTGTGTTTGTGTGTAGTGGAAGCAGTGTGTATTTGTGTATAAGGGATGTATTGTGTGTTTCTGGTTGTGTGTAAGGGATGCATTGTGTGAATCTGTGTTTGTATGCATAAAGGATACAAGGTGTGTGTTTGTAAGTGTGTGCATTGAGTGTGTGTTAGTGATGCATTGTGTTTCTGTGTGTATGTAAGAAAAGCAGTGTGTGTGTGTAAGGGTTTGCACTGTGTGTTTCTGTGTATGTGTGCAAAGGATGCATTGTCTTTGTGTGTAAGGTTTGCATTGTGTGTGTGTAATGGATGCATTGTGTGTTCCTCTGTGTGTAAGGGAAGCATGTTGTGTTTCTGTGTGTGTAGGGATGCATTGTGTGTTTCTGTGTATGTATAGGGATGCATTGTGTGTGTGTGCGTAGTGTGAAAGAGCTCCCTGTCTTGCCCCCTGTCCTATAGAGCTGTCCCTTCTAGCTCTCCCCTGCCCCCTTAGTGGTCTCTCCTCTCCCCCACCCTCCCCTAGCTGTCTCTTCTCACACTCACCCACCCTCCCTGTGCTCTTCTCATCCACCCTCCATGTGTTCTTCTCACCTCTCCCCTCCCTGTGTTCTCCTCAACTCCCCCCTTCCTGTGTTCTTCTTACCCCCTCTCCTCCCTGTGTCCTCCTCACCTTCCCCTCCCTGTGTTCTCCTCACCACCCACCCTCCCTGTGTTCTTCTCAATCCCCCTTTCTCCTCATCTCCCCTTCTCCTCACAACCCACCCTCCCTGTGTTCTTCTCAGTCCCCCCTTCTCCTCATCTCCCCTTCTCCTCACTCTTACTCTCCCCCCTCCTCCTTGTGTTTTTCTTACTCCCCCCTTGTTCTTCTTACCCCCCGTTTTTCATACCCCCTTCTTCTTATTATTCCCCCTCCTCCTCCTTCTGTTACTCCCCCCTCCTTCACTTACTCCCCCCTCCTTCACTTACTCTCCCCCTCCTCCTCCTTCTGTTACTCCCCCCTCCTTCACTTACTCTCCCCCTCCTTC
>OW240912.1:13114098-13262003 GCA_933207985.1 Pelobates cultripes
TATTCCCCCCTCCCTTCACTTATTCCCCCCCTCCTTCATTTATCCCCCCCCTCTCCTTCACTTACTCCCCTCCCTTCACTTACTTCCCCCCCTCACCTCTCCTCCCCTCCCCTGTAGCGTGGCCGAGCTGCTCGCTGGTCCGCGGTGCCCGGTCGGACTGATAGGAAGGTGCACACTCAGTGTGCACTTCCTGTCAGTCCGGCCGGCTACAGGACACAGAAACTCCGCGCGGAACAGAATTTCCTGTTCCGCGCGGAGTTTCTGTTTCCTGTAACCGGCCGGACTGACAGGAAGTGCACACTGAGTGTGCACCTTCCTATCAGTCCGGCTGGGCACCGCGGGCCAGCGAGCAGCTCGGCCATGCTACAGGGGAGGGGAGGAGAAGAGCAGCTGCAGCCGCCTGAGGCTCTTCACAGAGCGCTCAGGCGGCTGCAGCATTTAAAGGGCCGGCCCTGCAGCGGCCGGTCCTGACAGAATTTAGGGTGGCCTGGGGGGCAATTGCCTCCCTGCCCCCCGGCCCAGCCCGCCCCTGCGTGTTTGGGTTTTCTGTGGATTTACACACTGCATGATGGGTTATCACACGAACGTGATATTCAGTCACCCAGTGTGTTCGCTTATTACGTATTTGATCTCCTGTTCTTTTAATTGAACTTGAATTGCACATAGGAAATTTCCCAAGGCTCTAGGCCATTAGCAGAGCAGGAGACAAGAAATAATTAATTAAACAGACTTTAGGATATATGCAGGAGAGGTGCGACTACATAAACAAAATGATTTAACACCTAAATGGCAGAAAAATGAGCAGAGAGACTGCAGGGCCATGATCTATACACCAAAAGCACTCAATTAAGCTGAAGTTGTTTTGGTGCTTATACTATTTCTTAACCATTATTGTGAAAAGGCAGTGACCATTTCTCTTTATTTAAATCAGCAAAGTAGTGATGTTATATTTTAAAATAAAACCTATGCAGATGCAACTTAGTAGGGCTTGGGTGCTTGATTATATATGCCATTATGGAAATATCTGACTTACTAGCAATTACAAGGATCAGAGGTCTGTGTAATATTACACACTCAGAAACAGATGTTTGGCTTCTTTGATGTATTAAATAAACCTTTCAAAATTGGAAACAAAAACCGACGTCAAAGCAAAACAAAAAAATCTGCCCTAAACTATATGTGAGACAAAACACAATAATGATAATAATGAAAATGAAATAATTAGGCATTTAAATGTGTTTGTTTTCTAAGTAAAGAAGGGATATGTAAAATGGCAAATATGTTTGAACAAACATTTCCCTTTTATGTCTGACTAATAAATGATTATTTATTATATTTTTGTATCTCAAAAGCTGAATTATTCCCTACAATTCTGAACAATTCACACTTTAGTTAATAAACCTATACATATAATTCACCTATTGGCTGACAACTTACAAAAGTAAATGTTAAAAAACAACACATATTCACAGTATGACAAAGAATAAATAAATATATATATATATATATATGTGTGTGTGGTCTGAGTAATATTGCCGTAAGAGTTAGATAACACATAAATAGTAATAAATATCATAGTTAATAGCACCAGTTGGTTGTGGTGTGCCGGAACCGACAATGCAGTAGGCCTGTAATACAGAGTGCCCATCTTAGAGAGTGATGTGAAAATAGGGAGTGGTGGGAGGGGCAAGTTGCCAGGTCAATAACAGTATGCAAGAGAGGATTGGAGGCCCTAAAAGGGGGACCCAAGCCCCTCCCACAACTACAGGCCCAGCCTTAAATTAGCGGCCTGGGCAATATTGCAATAAGAGTTATATAACACATAAATATTAATAAATATCATAGTTAATAACACCAGTCAATAGTGGAGCAGTAGGCCTGTAATAAAGAGGTGTACCATACAAAATGTATTTGTTCTACAATACATCAAAATTACTTGGATAAGTCTTAATATGCCTGACGAATCCCTTTAATCAGTTCTGGTATATATAATGTATAAGTGTATGATCCCCAGCGTCCCATGGCCTTGAAATAATATAAACCACTTAATGCCATGAAGATACCAAAGTGAGGGGTGGGTAGTAAGTAGTTTAAATGCATTGATAATATCAGTTTCACTGAGCCATGCACTTGCCCCAGCAGCAAGAATTGCCCAGGTGGCATTGTGAATGGTGGAGTAAGGAGAATTCTTCTGAGAGTATGAGGGAGTTAAGACTAGGAAACGTGGAGGAATGTGGTGCTGATAGGTCAAAGATCAACCTGTGTTTACGTGAAGATTTACGAGTGACTATACCAATAGGATTTGTCCTCCAAGAAGTAAAAGGAGGGGACCTAAATGGCCTGAAAATAATTCCCTATCCAAACCTAGTCTTAAGTAGTTTATCAATCAATTCGGGATCTGCTAGTGCAGTCTGCAAATTATTGCATCCAACCTGCATGAAACCCAGGTGATAACCCATCAGTGTGTATGAAACTCCTGTGATACCCCATCAATGAGATAGTTAACCAAGTGTTCTAAAGGGGTTGTATTGTAATAATTCAGCAAAATACATAACCTTAATACTTGTGAGGTACGATTTAGGGAACATTTTAATAGGGCACATGGATTTGGCATAAGCCCGGAAACAGTAGGAGCAAACGTGCAATAACCTGCAAGAACTGAACCAGAAGTATCCACATTGAATTTATTGCAACTTTGGGACTTGCACAGAAAGACAATCCCTAATCCCTTATTAGCTTATCCCTAATTACCTTATCAGATTTCGTAGCTGTGTAAGGAACTGAGTTGCCCTGTGAAACTACTGCCATGTTAGGCCATAGGTTTGTTAGTGCACAAGCTGTGAAACTTCTGTCGTGCTAGGCCATAAGTTCATTGAGTGCACAAGAGTTCTGAGGCCTGCAAAGTGTCTGCAGAATAACTCAGTATCTAGTCTACTCCAATCCATATTAAAGTTAAACTGAGTCGGAGCGGCAGCCCCTTTTGCTGAAAATGAATGGTGCTAATCATAGAAGTCTGTACCACTGTATTTGTGTCCCAGATCCACCAGCTTGTGCATATACACATCCAGTTCCTCTCGTTTCTCGGGATAGACAGAGCAATACACATCCATATAAGTACTATTACCATTAGTGTGAAACCTAATTGGTACTGGCAGACTAGCTATTGACAAGTGGCGAAACATTCAACTAAAAGGGTGACAGGTGAGGCCCTACTAGTTGCTAATTGGCTTGAGAGGCTCTAATTATGTGTTGGAAGAGGGGATTTTGTGTCCACCAAACGTTGTGGCGGGGTGTTGGCCTCTCGGTGACAATTAAAGCAGAAGATAGTATGGGAGTGAAAGGTGAGGCCCTCTCTATGCAACCATGCGAGGCGAATATCTATGCGTTGGACCGATGGGCATATACCTCCGAGTATGAGGGTGAGTGTTGGCCTCGTGGGACCACTAGCCTATGGCACAGAGGCCAGAAAATATACACTATTGGCACCTAAAAGCCAGTAACATCTGCTAATAAGGGACTACGAAATTTAAGTAACACCTAAATGTCGTACCTGAGACAGTAAGAATCTGAAATGTTGATTCACAGTAGAAGTAGAGTAAGGGGGGGAAGTATTAAGGATAGTATCTGATAATGTAAAAATATGTGTGCACCAGATCGTGGACCAACATAATTGAAGGTAACCTACTCGAATTGCTGGATATGAGGTGAAAATGGCAAATACTGTCACGAAATGATGAGCACCTTGTGACTTGAAAAATGCTGGCCAGATAGTGTCACCTAATAAAGTCAAACATGACCATAAAACAACAGAAGAGAGTTGAAGGTTATAACATAAATACTGAACAAAATGTGCCCAACCTAGAGGTGACAACTTTGATGAGCTACCAAAAGACAGGATCAAATGCCCCTGAATAACATTTTATGAATGAACCTGCGTGTATAAAATAACAACACATAGATGTCAACCAAATAGCAGGTTTCAGCATTAAATATTAAATATAACTTCAACCTCCTGCCAAGATAATACTATATCATGCAAAATTTAAAATTAATCTGTAATATTATATTGAACCAGTAGGTGGGACCTTAACCAGGAATAGTTAAAATATACGACCAATTCGTTTCAATTCCTTTCGCCTCTGGATTTAGAATTGAAAGGCAATCGGTAGTATTCACACGAACACCCTATACTTTGAACAGCTGCTCGTGTGTTTCCGATATGTTGTACACAAACAGTTTGTACAAATTAATACAAATGCCTAAAATAGCATGCATCCGCTAGTATATGCCAAGCGTGCCGAACGAGGGCCCCTGTTTGTGCGCATGAAAGACCCGAAAGACCAGATAGCATTTAATGTATGCGTGCGTGCAAGCTTATAAAAAAACAGCCTAACACATGCGAAAACGTACAAAATAGTAAGTAGTGGAATAGACCCAAACCAGGATGACGCCAAACGATGCAAGCGAGGCGCGATGGCTTGAGCCTAAACTTACAGTTCAACGATCGCTTCCGGGTCAGTCTCCGAGCAAGCTGGAGAAGGAAGCGGACTGGAAGCATTTGGTAAGCTGTCAGGTAAGTAGAACCAAAAGGACAGGAAGTCAGGAACCAGGACCACGTGGACACAGATAAGATCAGCAAGATGGCGACTTGTGAGTGACCGGAAGTAGTCACACTACACCTCACCAGACCAATAACAGTATGTGAGAGAGGATTGGAGGCCCTTAAAAGGGGACCCAAGCCCCTCCCACAATTACAGGCCTAGCCTTAAATATATATAATATACAATGTACACTGATCAGCCACAGCATTAAAACCACTAACAGGTGAAGTGAATAACATTGATTACAATGGCACCTCTTGAGGGGTGGGATATTTTAGGCATCAGATGAACATGCAGTTCTTGAATTTCATGTATTGTAAGCAAGAAAAATGGGCAAGTGAAAAGATTTGAGTGACTTTGATAAGGGCCAAATAGTGATGGCTAGACAACTGGGTCAGAGCATCTCCAATATGGCATGTCTTGTAGGTTGTTCCTTGTATAAAGTGGTTAGTACCTACCAAACGGGGTCCAAGGAAGGACAAACAGTGAACCTCTGTCAGGGCTATGGGCAAACAAGGCTCACAGATGCACCTGTAGAATGAAGGACTCTGGACAATATTATGTTGGGAAACCTTGTGTCCTGGCATTCATGTGGTTGTTACTTTGACACGTACCACATACAAATTGTTCAGGAATGGTTTGAAGAACATTACCAAAAGTTCAATGTGTTGCCTTGACCTCCAAATTCCCCAGATCTCAATCTAATTGAGCATCTGTGGGGTGTGCTGGAACAACAAATCTGATTCATAGAGGCCCCCCCTGACAACTTAACTTAACCCCTTAAGGACACATGACGTGTGTGACATGTCCTTATTCCCTTTTATTCCAGAAGTTTGGTCCTTAAGGGGTTAAAGTTGCTGTTGCTTATTTCTTAGTGCCATATACCACAGGACAAATTCAGAGGTCTTGTGGAGTCCATGCCTCGATGTCTCAGAGCTGTTTTGGCAGCACAAGGAGGATCTACACGATATGTAGATGGTTTTAATGTTGTGGTTGATCAGTGAATGTCGATAGTGTGTTTTTTTCACAATTCCTCTTTCTTTTACCTTTTGTAAAATTTACCCTATCCCAGTAAAGCACTATACCATTGATACTTATTAACCCTGCCTCATGTATCTTAGTAGTTTTGTAACTGTTGTAAATCAGAGATTTGCAAAGAACAATCCAATGATGGCTTTAATAGCACATTTCAGTATATTTTAAAAGACAGAAAATCAATGTTGAATTTTAATCCAGAAGTGCATAAAATAGCTACCCATTTTTTACTTTTCATACAAAAAAACAATGCTGACGGATTTGACATTACTCAACACAACATATCAAGTATGTTCTTTATTCCCATAAAGTGGCTTCGAATTCTCCAGACAGTGATAAGTAGACGTGTGTGAAAAAACACAAAGAAAACACTTGGAATGCAGTTTTTAAGTTGGACAAATAGAATATATTTTAAAGATAGAGCTTTTAAAAGTTTCTCTACTATTAACAGACAAACATGATTTCTCTATTTATCTCATGGACTTAGTGAGGATGTTAAGTTTTATGGTAATGCAAAAAGCACTATTTTTTTCAGCTAAAATAGTTTAAAAGCTTACATCATGTTTTATAGTAAAGACAAGACCATTATGCATGATAATAGACTATACAGTAAGTAAATGGGGATTACTGGACCATATTGGACTCTTGTAAAACATCACTTAAATATTGTGGCATTTGACCTTTAGAATGTTTTTGTTCTCAAGCTAAATGTTTACATTATTGTTTTTAATTGCATTTGTTTCTCTGCACTTTTAATTTCCAGCTATTCTTCAAATACCTACAAAGATCTAACGTCTGCCCTTGATCGGCAAACCATGTACCTCGCCAATTCAAGTTTATAAACTTTACATGTTCTGGCTGCTTTCAGATGCTTCAAAATTAGAATGGGTTCAGGTATTTGGTGAGGGGCACAAGGACTACAACTATTATAGAAATATGGAAGCAACCAGCCTCCAAGCCACTATTGAGTAGTGAAAGGATAAAGAGTCAGGATCTAGACTTGTGCATTCAGTTTAAAGGGACACTATAGTCATCAGAACAACTACAGCTTAATGTAGTTGTTCTGGTGAGTATAATCATTGCCTTCAGACATTTTCATGCAAACATTGCCTTTTCAGAGAAAAGGCAGTGTTTACATTGCTCCTAGGGACACCTTTCAAATGGCCACTCCTCAGATGGCTACTGGAGGTGCTTCCTGGCTCACTGCTGCACAGTAGGCAGCACTGCCATTCAGTGTCTCCACGATCTGCATGGGGACGCTGAATTTTCCTCATAGAGATGAATTGATTCAATGCATCTCTATGAGGCAGTGCTGATTGGCCAAAACGGCATCTGCTCCTGCCCCCTGCCGATTTTAGCCAATCCAATGCATTCCCCATGGGAAAGCATTGGATTGGCTAAATATCGGCAGTGCTGATGATGTCACCAAGTGGGCGGAGCCAGTGTTGGCGGACCCGCATGGCGCTGAAAATAAGGAGAGTTTTTCATGTTTTTAAAAGGGGTACGGGGAGGGGTGGGGGGGGGGAAAGGCACCTAAATAATGGGTTTTGCACTATAGGGTCAGGAATACATGTTTGTGTTCCTGACCCTATAGTGTTCCTTTAAAACAAATGGCATTACGACTGAACTTTGCATGATCGATGGGTCGTTCGAAATCCGTAACTCTAATGCACCATTTGGTGGAATTATGAAGTAAATGAAACAGACAATAGGTGTAGAGTTTTGTTTTTTCTATAATTCAGGATTCCATGTGCGATGCCAAAAAAATTAATAATTGATGGTTAGAGGGCAGCACTAAATATTGTTTTATTCGCAGATCAAGTTAACAGTGACCAATGGAGAGAAAAAAAGGAGTGTACATTTTCATTTTTAGTATATTTATACATTAAATATGTAACAAACATATAATATATAAATATAGATTTGTGTCTTTCAGTTAGTGAACTTGGCATACTGGCTTCTTTATTCTGAACAACATTACTGAGTCTGTTTTAACAGACTTCTACAGACTGGCAAGAAAATGTAAGTCATGACACTATCACTTAAAACAGAATCAGAAGTGCTAGCTTGTTAAGGGGAATCAAAGCATAGGTCTCCTTTAGAAGATTTTTTCTGTACTTAGAAATATTGACCTCAGAGTCACATGTCATGAAATCATCTGGAGATGATGGTGGCCAATCAAGTGTGTTTCATCACTTTTAGCACATTCTTCAAGGTCAGTGACTGCAAAAATACATAGACCACTTGTCACGATAGTAATGGTGTAACATTTTGTAATAACTGGAGGTCACAACAATTTGACAAGACAATAAAAACACTTTACTTTATCACTCCTGATATAGACTGTAACACTTGAGCCCATATACATCTAGAGTCAAAAGATAAGGTACTTGATATTTTGACACCATTGTGCGGCTGCATGTTATCTAAGTATTCAATGCACCATCTTGGCTGAAAATGTCTTGGTTTCTACTTCTCCTATTAATGGGTCCTACTTGAGAACTACCTCAGATTGCATCTCTGATACTTGTGATTCATATTCTCCTGTCCCAGATCAACTACTTTAGTCTGGCGTACAGATCTAACAGGCTGCACCAATCAACCTCTGTTTCTCAAGTGTGATCTGTCCAAGAAATCGGTAAGTATACAGGTGATACTCGAAAGATTTGTGCAAAAGTTCATTTATTTCAGTAATGCAACGTAAAAGGGGAAACTAATATAGACGCATTACATGCAAAGCAAGATAGTTCAAGCCATCATTTGTCATAAGTGCGATGATTATGGCTTACAGCTCATGAAAACCCCAAATCCACAATCTCAGTAAATTAGAATATTACATGCAATCGATAAAACAAGGAGTTTCCAAATGAGATGCAAAAGTTGCTCTCATCAGAAAAGAGGACTTTGGACCACTGAGCCACAGACCAGGTCTGTTTTTCTTAAGACGCTTCTGACGTTGTTTGTTGTTCAGGAATGGCTTGACAAGAGGAATACGACATCTGAAGCCCATGTCCAGGATCCGTCTGTATGTGGTGGCCCTTGATGCACTGACTCCAGCCTCAGTCCACTCCTTGTGAAAGTCCCCAACACTTTTAAATGGCCTTTTCCTGACAATCCTCTCCAGGCTGTGGTCATCCCTGCTGCTTGTGCACCTTTTTCTTCCACACTTCTCCCTTCCACAAAACTTTCTATTAATGTGCTTTGATACAGCACTTTGGGAACATCCAACTTCCTTCGCAATTACCTTTTGAGGCTTTCCCTCCTTATGGAGGGTGTCAATGATGGTTTTCTGCACAACTGTCAGGTCAGCAGTCTTCCCCATGATTGTGATTCCTACTGAACCAGTCTGAGAGACCATTTAAAAGCTCAGGAACCCTTTGCAGGTGTTATGGCTTACTTAGCTGATCAGAGTGGGACACTGTGAGCCTAGAATATTGCACCTTTTCACAATATTCTAATTTACTGAGATTGTGGATATTAGTTTCCCCTTTTACGTTGCATTACTGAAATAAATTAACTTTTGCTCAATATTCTAATATTTTGAGTATCACCTGTAAATGCATTTTCCATATATCGGTTCATTTCTATTGTTAACATAACGCAATATGCTCTATAAATAATAATGATAATACTTAGACTTGTGCATTTGGTTTTATCTGAATTACAATTCATGGGAATTTAGATCGGCAAGTTTGGCCAAATTCTGTATCTCCAAAGCATTATACGAACGTATAAGTGTGCCAATGATTCGCAAGATCTACAGGCATATTCATTTGTTTCGGGATTCAGAGTTCCTCCTCTGGTGTCAAAAAAATTGATGGGGGAAAAATATGATTGATGGCTATGGGACAGTCACTAAATGTTGATTTTATTCACAGATCAAGTGAGAAGTGACCAATAGAAGGAAAAAAGGAGGAGCAAAATAAAAAATAAATCTTTGTATATTTATATAAATATTGCTTTTTAGCTGATTCTACCCTTTTTCCTCATATGGATACTTTTTCTCACTAAATTTAGTTTTCTGAAAAAAACAGTTTGGAAAACCTTCCACCATGTACAAGTCTAAAAATAATAATAATCTGGGGTGGGGTTATCAGACATGTGACTTTGCAGCTCCTGCATTACATAGATAATTTACAACTGTTGGAGGCTGTGATCCGACAAATTTTAGCTCCTAAAAAACAGGGGATCGTAAGACCTACACGATGAAACCACATATGTGAACTTACTTATTGGTTCCCCCAGACTGGATCTTGCAGCCTACAAGCATGGAGCGCGGGGGAGAAGGCCGTTCTCATACTGCCACAACTTGCTACTGAAGCAACAAAGAACACGAACCAGGCAAGATGGCAGAAACTTCTCAAACACCAGTGCCTACACCTACACAGCCCAGTGAGAACCGTCACAAAATGGTGGGGCACTCACTCCTGAAACTGGACATGCTATTCCAATGAACGTGGGAACTTCTAGAGCAGCGTGTAACTTTGTTGGAAGGGCTGGGGAGTGGGGACTGAGTGGGCCTCTATTGGGCAAAGCCTTTATCCCTGCACCCACTACTTGTGCTGATTTCCTCCAAAGCATTGCCCACAACGTCTGAAGATCGCTCACCGCAGACGGCGGCAGAACATCTCTGCCTTCCATAGCACCTGGAATGGGAAAGACCCGGCCTTCCGTGTCTGTGAAACACAGATGCTGGCCTTCCAAAGGACCTGGGGCTGGAGGACAGCCTCCCTTTGCCCACATCCTGCTATCCCCCTGTGGAAACTCCATGTTCCTGTTGCCTCTCTGCTCAGTATGGGAATCGGCTGACTGTAGACTTTGTGGTTCGCAGACTTTGTGTATGCCGGGCACTATTAGATTCATATAAATTGGTCTCAGGGGCGTGGCCTACACTCCGATGCAGACAGACGCCTAAGCACTGAGCTCTATCCCGAACTGGGCCTAAATAGCGTTACCCAGCTAGTGCAAACGCAATGTAAAAAAAAAACAAGGGGACATACTTGGGGCACTCCTGCCACACAACCTGTGTCCTCAAAATCTTCATTACAAAGGTTTTTCGTGGAGCAAACAGAACTGGACCCGCTCTCCAAGATGGCGCGACCTCCAGCGCACGAAGCAGCCCGCCATCGAGCCCTTCACTATCTAAATGCTCGGCAGAAGATACAGATATTAGAGCAATGTTTGCCCAATTACCTTCAAAAACTAATCTCACCGCAATGTTTTCCAGGCTGGAAGAGAGCTTTGGTGATAAGCTTAAAAGCATCAGTGAGACGCCTGGGGCACTTCATGGTAGGCAAACAGGAGATGGGGAAGAAACCTTTCCCACTGCCGACAGGAGGCTGCGTATGTCTTAAGCATCTGCTTGAGCATGCCGTTAAAACATTCACAGAGTCCGTTCCTCTGGGGATGGTAGGAAGAACTGAACAGGGGTTTCACTCCGCAACTCTACCATAACTGTTGGGTCACAGTTGTGGTAAATTGAGTCCCCTGATCAGACAAAATCTCCCTAGCGAAAACCAACCCTAGTAAAGATTTTTTACCAGAGCCACACCGGGAGAGCACTTAATTTGCGATTTTCTTTGTAGATAATGAGCCAGGGGGTGGTCTGTGTTCGGTAGTTTTATCTACCGACCAGGAAAAATTAAAGTTATCTAAAAAAGTGTGCAAAGTATCACTATGTAAGATCAAACTTTCCCTGGAGAGATTTTAAGCTTCTGTATTACTCCATACACTTAACCCCAAGAGAAACGTACCATCCTAGCACAGGAGTTAGACAGGCAACAAGTCAACATTGTTGTTTTACAGGAAACTCATTACAGGGGTACCTTTCATCCGAAACTCAGGTTAAAAAAATGAATAAAGCCTTCCATAGTAACTACCTCCAGAGTAAATCCAGGGGGGTAGCAATTTTGTTGTCCGCAC
The DNA here is from genome assembly GCA_933207985.1 of Pelobates cultripes. Taxonomy (NCBI): domain Eukaryota; kingdom Metazoa; phylum Chordata; class Amphibia; order Anura; family Pelobatidae; genus Pelobates; species Pelobates cultripes. The sequence continues at coordinate 13,125,657 of OW240912.1, forward strand.
AACTAAACTATACTGACCTTGACTATACTGACCTTCTTTTAGATCAACAGCAACAACATATGTGAGGAAGGCTGTGTAACTATGTAACTATGACAGTAAAGTAGACTCAGGAGGGTGATATGTTTTTTAAGGAGAAAATAAATGACACCCCATTACATTAGCGAATATATATATGCTCCCAGCAGTCACCAGGTTTCCTTTGTCAAATCATGCCTTAAAAAATTAGAGGAATTTGCGGAGGGTATCATTGTCGTGGGAGGGGAATAGAACATGGTGCTGGACCACTTAAAGGACAGCACGACTAAGGCCAAAGACACATTAGGCCATCAGAGTACCTTATTCTCAAACTTACTGCAATCTCACCAGCTGACGGACTGTTGGCGATTGTTACACCCCCAGGAAAGGGATTTCACCTTTTATTCACATGTGGCAAACAGCTATTCTAGACTGGACATGTTCCTCATGAGCCATAGACACCTACACCTGCTTGAAGAAGCATCAATCGGGACTATCACATGGTCTGATCATCTCCTGGTTTTCTTGGGCATCTCTCTACAAGCTCAATGAAATGCAGGCTGGAGACTGTACGAATCCTTGTTAGATGACCCAAGAGTGGTGGAGTATGTCCGTACAACCTTGGTACACTACTTTACTGAAAATTAGAACAGGGGGATCAGTGATCCATGGGTGTGGGAGGCACATAAGGGAGTAATACGGGACAACTTATTAAAAGTACTTACTTTAACAGAAGCTGTACATGCAGAGGAGTCAACACACAAACTTGACCCAACTAGAGAGTCTCTCCACTGACTAACAGCCCTAAGAGTAGAACTCCAAAGTACATTAGCGCTGAAAGCTTTTAGAGCCTTACAGCTGACTAGAGGCACTTTCTATGCACACAGTAACAAGAGCTCCTAGCCAGAGCTCTCAAGTCCAAACAACAAAAGACATGTATCTCCAAAATTAAGGGGACAGATGGAACACCATGTATGACTACCGATACTATAGCAGCCACCTTCAGCGACTACTACCATACTCTATTCAATCTAAACCCGCCCAATTGCCCCCCTACTGAGGTGAGTGAATATATCACATCCAATGTACCTCACACTATACCTAGTAACCTGGTAGACCAATTGGAGACGGCTTTTACTGGTGAGGAGCTCTCAGCAGTTATCAAATCCCTCCCAAAAGATAAAAGCCCAGGCCCAGATGGCCTCATGGCACGTTACTTTAAACTTTTTTAATCCTCCCAAGGATCACACTTGTTACAAGCTGTCAATGGCCTGACACCCAAAACTCACCCAGACATTCAATCACATATATAAATTAAACTGCCTTCCCTTCATAGAAGACATACAAAGAGACATAAAAAAGTGGGATCTGACCCACTTCTCCATGATAGGCAGAGTTAACATAATCAAAATGATGGTACTACCCAGGCTGCTTTATCTGTTCCAAACCTTACCAATCACATTACAAAACCAGTATTTTAGATTCCTACGTCAAATCTTTACCTCCTACGTATGGCACGCCAAACCTTCAAAGCTAGCATCCACCACATTGAAAAACGACAGGAGCAGAGGTGGACTGGAACTACCCCATATGTACAGGTATTATATCACAGGAGTGGACACAAACGATAAGAAGAAATCATGGTATGACTTAGAACAGAGTTTTTCTAGAATACCTCTGCATACACTCCCCTGGCAAACGTGCCAACTACGCAAACTCTCCCACGAACCACACCCACTTATATACCATATTCTGGTGAAGTGGAGGGTGGAGGTACCACAAAAACACTTGGAAATTAGCTCCTGGAATATCCCCACTTTTCCCACTGGCAGCAAACCCAGACTTCCACAATGGAAAGAGGACCTCAATCCTACTACACCTGACAGTGGACAGCAATCCAACCCTTGACAAGGTTATTACAACTGAGACCCCTTCAAAAGTTAGGGATATTTGAAGACCTGACAGGCAGGACATGCTTTTAGACATTATGAAGACCTCACAACTGAAGAACTTTCTGCAGAAGGAAGTTGTGTCCCTTGGGTAGAACAGGGAAAAGATCCCCTTCAAGACCCTATGTGGTCCAGGTAGTTCTCTCACTCGCCCTTTATCCAAACTCATTAAATTAATACAAATAGGATCCATGGAGCACAATGACATCACCTTCCAGCAGAAATGGATGCAAGGACTCCATATACACCTGATAGACAAGGAGTGGGCAAATTTACTAAACAAAGGGATGACTCTTTCTACTAGTATCTCTAAAAGGGATACGATTTACAAATGTATCACTAGATGGTATAGAACCCCCACACAGCTGCATAGGTTTTGGCCAAGACTTAGTGAAATGCTGGAGATGTGGAAAGGAGCCAGGGAACACGGAACACATCTGGTGGTTCTGCAGACTAATTAAACCTTACTGGGAGCAGGTACTGCCAGTCATAGATGAAATCATGATGCTGAAACACAAGCTGACACCATCTCAGTTGCTATTAGGTTGGCCTAGTTCATTCCGAAACCGACATAACCAAAAACTACTGGGCTTACTACTAGAGGAAACACAAGTACCAACTAAGGAGCAATAGTTGAAGAGAGTGGAAGTCATGAGGGAACTAGAGGAGTTACACTGGTCAGTAGAAGGTAAGCGAAAAACTTACCTGCAGATCTTGGAACCTTGGTTAGGACATTGGAGGAGGCACTAAAACCAAACCTCATCATAGTAATGTAACTCCCCATCCGCATGTGTTAACCACCCTTGACCCCCCAAACACCAGACAAGGCACTGCTAGTGATGTAGGAGTCTATGCTTGGCCACACAATTGCTCCTTAGCAGCAAAACGTAGGCTATAGAAGTAGCACACTTCAGACCTCGAAGGGCCGCTCTATAGACACAGACATATACAATGCATACATACCCTGCACACCTATGAACCTTCATTATGCTACATATAAGGTCCTTGGTGGACGTGCCCTCATAAAGGGTTCAGAGGGCACACTCTGTGACACCTGCCATAGGGGAATAGGTGGAGCAGAAATGGTGCAATACTCCTACTCAATACCTAGATGTATGTCTTAACTGTTATCATGTGTTGTAACATCTGTAATGCCATGATATCTCCCCTTGTATTATCCCCTTTATTTCTTCTGTACACCCAGCTTTTAATGTCTTGAAACAATAAAAAGATTGACAAAAAAAAAATACTTATATACATTGATGCTCATCATTGTGTTTTTTCATCTACTTCTGCTTTTATTATTTACTCTAATTTAATGTCAACATATGAAGCAGTATTGGCAAAGTATATCGGGACTCGGTGGCATATCCAGCATGATTCTAGCCTGCTGGTAAATCATTAAATTTTATTATTAAAAAAAAAAAGTACATTTACTCTACAAACTGTGTTCAACCGTTCTTGCATTACATGTTACTATATGTCTTGTCTTTGTTGTCTTTGCTGTCGTGGCATGGCAGGCATGTTTGTTTCTCATGGCACTCGTATAAAGAAATGTAAAAAAAACAAAATAATATTAATCAATAATAATAAAATTAGGGATATTGCTACATTAATTTGCATGATTTAGTAAATTACAGTGATTATTTCAGTTCTGACAATCGCTGTTTGTTTTTCTTAATAATTGATCTACATATTTTATTTAAATTCACTAATGAAAATTGATTTATTTATTGTTTGATTGTTACCACTAAAAATGACTCCAAGCAGGCAGTTGACTAATTTAAGGTAAACTTGCTTAGCTCCACAGACAACAAGAACAACAGTGAAAAGAAATGTAGCAGAAGCACTTAAAGAGAAATATGTTCAAACAAAATAATTTAATAGTGCTACTGATAATATCAAAGAATCTAACGAGGAAAGAACATTTAGCTTTCACCAGCTTTTTTAAGTGCATTGTGGGTTTAGATGTATTGGTGTCTAAGATTAAACAGCACATATTTGTTAGTAATATAAAACTTGCCATTTCTGTTTGATATTGTGACATAATGGTCCATTGCAATAAAAAGAAGAGCTGCAAATCTAAATATTAGCTTTGACTTATAAAAGTTTGATATGTTGGGGTCATATATTCCTAAGGTACAATAAACTATATTTAAAAGAATCACAAATATTAAAAATAGACCAGCTGCAAGTGCCCATAGACATAGATACATCTACCGGATGCAACTTTTTTTTTTTAATTGGAAACTACTGGAAAACCTAAAAATATATAATAACTAAAATGTAATATTTAAAGTAATAAAATATATACATTTTTATGTAAAAATGTGAAAAAAACTGCCCCATAAAAATAAGAATATTATAAAATATAAATAGTAAAATAGTTTAAAAAGGTATCAATTTTAAATTAATAGAGAAGGTCACAAAAATTGGAGATCTTAAGTTGAAGCCTTCTATGACAGACAGGCATTTAATTTGTCACAGAATTCTCCACCGAAACCATACATATGTTTTTTTTCCAATTATTTATATTTTGGTTTTATTATTTGCTTTTTTTAGTTTTCTTTTATGAAGAGATTTTGATTACCTCTTATGGAAGGCAGATGTCCTATGCGGTCCTGGTGGGGGCGGTCCTAAACACTGCAAGGAGGCATAGAACATCCTTGCTGTCCCTAATAGTCACCGGGTCCCGCTAATACCTCGCCAGCAGTCATGATCATGGAGACTGCCTGGGAGCTCAAGCAGTCCCCTTCCAGCAGCGTTCTAATTAGTTTTTTACATGCAAACAAATATGAACACTAACATTGGCCAGTGGTTGTGACTAAGTGGCTACTAAAAAAACCTGGACATACCCCATTTGTAATACCAAGTGTTCTCTACTTTTGAAAATGGTATGCCATCATGGGGGTAATTCTCATTCCTGGGCTACCATACGGTCTCAAAGGCAACATAACCAATCAGGCAAATTTCAATTAGTTCTAACTAAAAAAAGTAATGTGCTATATTTGAGCCTGTAACTTTCCAAAACACCATAAAACCTATACATGGAGGGGGGGGGGAGGTCTGATTTACTCGTTAGACATCGCTGAACACAAATATGTGTACTTTATTGCAGTAACAGCTAACATTATTATAACACAGTTAAAATGCCATGCAGAAGTAAAAAAAAAACCTCAAATGTCTTAATTTCTCACGTTTTTATATTTTATTTATATTAAATTGTTTCATATTTAAATATTTGATGTGAAATGAAATCCCTGTATCTCCTGAAAAAAATGATACATAATAAGTGTAGATGCACGTAATATGAGGTAAATTATGGTTGTACAGACATATAGTCAAATTCCAGGTTTTGCTTTCATTATGTTTTGATCAAAACTTGTACAATTGCCTCCGTCCTTCAGGAGTTAAAAGTCTATATTTTTATTTCTATTTACATAATTGTTTTGTTAGTTTGTCTTTTTTTTTTTTTTATCACTTTATATTTTATTTATTTTATATAAAGCTATGCGATAGATTAGTTCTCCTGCTTTTTAATACATTGTATACATAGCATATTAAAAAGTATATGTTAAAATAACCAATCCAAAATTATAAAAGATTGCTGAATATGTAATAATACTTTAAATACCTGGAATAAGGTTTTATGTATGCACCAAGTCAACATATAGCACACATTCAACACTTTATAACACGATTTGCCACCATACCTACTGTCTGTGTGTCTGTTATCCACAATCTTGACTCTTGCTATTTGCTCTTTATTTGTATGACAGTTGCCTACCTAATTTCCTTACGGTATGTGGCGTTTATTGCTGTGAGGTCTGTTTTCTCCACCTTACAGTTCGACCCACCTAATTCAGTTTTTTATATCCTTTGATTCCAATAAAAATCAAATGATATGTATAAAACATTCAATGAGATTAGTTGATTAGTTACTGATTGCAGATCAACATGGATGTATAGACAATATTATCCATTTTCATCTCAATGTTTTCTATATTGTATCGACACTAAAAATAATGTGTGCATGTGTGCTAAAAAAAAAAAAGAATTTTGCAGTTAAACAGCTAAAAAATTACATGAGTGTAATTACAAAATTGTATAAAGCATTAAACATTTATTCATGTTGCTTTTTTGGCTTGGCCTGCATTTCAATGTCTCAAATTTCCTCCGTCAATAATATCCAAATGTTTATTGCTTTGATGGTTACAGTATTTGTTTTTATCAACGAGAGAGATGTACAACAGAGAGATATGATTAGACAGCATTGAGCGCTACAGACCATGATTTGTTAATAACACATCTCCCTCTACACTGCTGGAAAAGATTAAAAGTTGACAATGAAAACATTCTAGGCATAAAAATAAGTGTCCACCCGTAATGGCAACCCGTTGATTCTTTAAAATTACAAGGTAACAGCTAAGTAAAATCAATTCATCATATACAGTCTGCATAAAAAAGATTAAACAAATGCTGGTTGGAAATCCCTGGTCCCTTAGGAGGTTTTGAGAACATTTTATTGAATGCTAGAAAGGTCAAATCGAGAGAAAATAGCAAACCACAAGATTTAAGAATATTGTTCCAACCATAAGTAAAGCTAAGGCTATTTATTTATATAAAAGCCAAAAATTTCCAAACAGCTTTACGATTAATCCTAGTTAATAATGGATAGTTTAAGAAACCGTATTTTATTTTGTGATCATTATTGAGATATATTGAGGGCATTCTTTCTGCTAAAAGTTTGAAATTTAGAAGAGAGACAACAGCAATTATAAACAAAAACATTAAATATGTAACAATGTTTTTACTGAATGTCAAAGATTTACAAAATTTAATCAATGAATGCTGAGTCGAGGCTTGACAGTTAAAATGTAGTAAACATTAGGACAACTTCAGAATTTACTAGCAATTTATTGATGTGTGCTTGCATGCAATAAAGTAATTATAATACCTTTTGTTATATGATCTGATATACATTACTACAATTTAAGAAAAGCATCGAGGAGAGTTATTGTAACAGTTAATTAATTAATTAATTAATATAGCGATTTGACAACTAATATCATGAATAAAGACTATTGCCAGTTGATATCAAACTGATGGGACACTCTAAGCAACCTTAGCTTAATGAAGAAATCTCAGTGCATAGATCATGCTCCTTCACACACCTCCCATGCCTCACCCTTCTGTCAGTTCCTACATTGGCTTCCTATAAAATATAGAGCTCAATTTAAAATTCTGGTTCTTGCTTTCAAATCTCTACATAATGCTGCTCCCACCTATCTATTCTCCCTTATACACAAGTATGTCCCGTCTAGGCCCTTACGATCTGCTGAAGACTTACGTCTATCTTCTGTCCGTACTCCCACCTCTGAAGCTCGCCTTCAAGATTTCTCGAGGGCTGCACCGTTCCTCTGGAACTCGCTTCCCTCCTCCGTTAGATGCTCACCCAGTCTCCACTCCTTAAAAAATCGTTAAAAACCCACTTCTCCATAAAAGCGTATCAATTAAACTGTTAATAGCTCCTGACTTATTCCTCTTCTGCAACAGTCACTAGTCTAATACTATCCTTACCTTTTTGTGTCATTTTACCCCACTCCCTCTAGCATGTAAGCTCATTGAGCAGGGCCCTCAACCCCTCTGTTCCTGTGTGTTCAACTTGTCTGGTTACAACTACATGTCTGTTCGTCCACCCATTGTAAAGCGCTGCGGAATTTGACGGCGCTCTATAAATATCATAATAATAATAATAATAATTATCAGGTCTTCTGTGTCACGGAAGTCGTACCCCAACACGCAGGAAAGAGGAAACCCACAAAAGGTGGATCCGAAAGACAGGGATACCACAGAATAAACAGAATGAGAAGCCAAGTTGGGTCAGGGTACCAGAGATCAGAAGAGTCAAGAGAAATCCACAGAAAAAACCCCCTGAAAAAGCCAAATCACTATAAACACACTATTATACCAACTACAGGGTAATATGCTTCAGGGCTAGAATGATATATGTAGTTATTGGCGCGAGAATAACATCCTGAGTCATTTCTGTAACACTGTAATGTGTGTGTATGTTGTCCCTGGAATGAAGCAAGCTATTTTGTATCCTTATTTTGATCCATGGTATGAATCATATGAAAGGATACAGGTCTGAAACGTCCAGCATCTAAATTGACAGCAGAGCAAGGTAGGTATGGAAACAAGTGGAGGTTTGGTTTAAAATTGATGCCAGAATGATGCAGGTATGGAGAATTGCTGCTACAATTCACAGAAAAGCTGCACAGCATGGAAATTGGCAGAAAATACAGGAATGCCAAATGTAAGTATTTTTATTTTATTTGCAATAATTTTTAATTTAGTAGTTTTTTTATATTTATTTCATGCACCACACTGACTTGCCGAAACATTAAAACCACTGACAGGCGAATAGAATAACATTGATTATATCTTTACAGTGGCGTCTGTCAAGGGGTCAGATATTTTAGGCAGCAAATGAGCAGTCACTTCTTGAATTTTTATGTGTCAAAAACACCTTCGTAACAAGGTAATGGAACTTGATGGAAAAGGCCAGTCAGTACTGTTCAATCACTTATTAAGAAGTGGAAAATCGAGGATCTCTTGATACCAAAGCCAAGGTCAGGTAGACCAGGAAAGATTTCAGCCACAACTGCCAGAAGAATTGTTCAGGATACAAAGAAAAACCCACAGCTAACCTCAGAAGAAATACAAACTGCTGTGTAAAAAGACGGTGTGGTTGTTTCAAAGAGCACAATATGACAGTACTTAAACAAAAATTAGCTGCATGGTCGAGATGCCAGAAAGAAGCCTTTATGCGCCAATACCACAAAAAGGCCCGATTACAATATGCCTGACAACACCTTGAGATGCCTCACACCTTCTGGCACACTGTAATTTGGAGTGATAATACCAAAATAGAGCTCTATGGTCACAACCATAAGCGCTATGTTTGGAGAGGGGTCAACAAGGCCTTTAGTGAAAACAATACCATCCCTACTGTGAAGCATGGTGGTGGCTCACAGATGTTTGGGGGGTGAACTCTAAAGGCATGGGGAATTTTGTGAAAATTGTTGGCAAGAAGAATGCAGCTTGTTATCAGAAAATACTGGAAGACAATTTGCATTCTTCGGCAGCATGACAATGACCCTAAGCACAAGGCCAAGTTGACCCTCCAGACAAAGGTGAAGGTTCTGGAGTGGCCATCACAGTCTCCTGACCTTAATATCATCAAGTCATTCTGGGGAGATCTCAAACGTGCAGTTCATGCAAAACGATCAAAGACTTTGCATGACCTGGAGGCATTTTGCCAAGACGAATGGGCAGCTATACCACCTGCAAGAATTAGAGGCCTCATAGACAACTCTTACAAAAGACTGCACACTGTCATTGATTCGAAAGGTGGCAATACACAGTATTGATAACTACGGGTAGGCAGACTTTTGAACAGGGGTCATTTCAATTTTTTCTTTGTTGCCATGTTTTTTTTATATGATTTTGCTATTCTGATATAACCTATAGTTGAATATGGATCCCATAAGAAATAAAAGAAATGTGTTTTGCCTGCTCACTCATGTTTTCTTTAAAAATGGTGCATATATTACCAACTCTCTAAGGGTATGAAACTTTTGAGCACGACTGTATCACAGGACACATTAAGAGGTCTTGGAAAGTCCTTGCATCAGTGCATGAGAGCTGTTTTTACAGCACTGGGGGACCTACATGACACTAAGCAGGCGATTTTAATGTTGTGGCTGATCAGTGTATATAAAAAAGGATCCAGTTAAGATCTGTCTTTGTTTCCTTTTGTTTGTTTGAAAACGAGGGTCTCATTTTGAATATAACACAGTTACCAAATTCTGCAATAATTCCTTTAGGAATTACAATTATATAAACATATACAGAAATTTATCAGTGCAGTATAACACATATACAATTATTTGAGCACTGTTTTTAAAACAGGACTGGGGCAGATTAAATCGTATCCTTAAACCCCCTTAATTCCCACTTTAAACAATGAAGTCATGAGAGTGGGCGGAAGGGATGACAAGTAAAAAGCTTTCAGGTGTGTTAAATCATTAAATCCTAGACGTGCATACTTCATAATAATGGATATGTTTTAACCCCCTCGAAAATATAAAAAAAAGACTTCCAAGCTCCCTTAATGAAAGCATACGATGTGATACTGAGAGTGATTTTTTTTTATTATATGAATCATTGATTAGATAGGTTGATGCTGAATATTTCATATGATGAATCTTAAATCTGGGAAATTGAATATTATTTTCTTGCTGACTCTTTGAAATAGCTACGTAGTAAAAGTTATATGAGCCAAATTTTGAACTTTTATGATGTGACAATAAAATGTCAATTGGTAAAACAGTTATTTTCTATGTAATACCATATAATGTAATATTACAATCACTTTAGTGTTACTGCCTGTATATGTATGTGTGCATGATTTTGCATGTCTTTTAATGCACTTATAATATATGACATAAATAAAATCCACATGTCAATGAATGTCCACCAAAATAAATCGGAGAGGTTCCAGCAGCCTGGTATTAGTGCAATTAGAATACCCTCCATTTCCTAAAACACAGAGTCGAGGTATGGGGGGATCCAACCACCTGAGCCTAGCGATGCCTAAAATACTCCTTTTTTTCCATTCCTCAAGAATAAAGTGATGAGTGTTATCTTATAAACTACAAGTTGATGAATATATGGTCATTGGATGGCTGACTTTTATTGACAGACTCAATGCATTCACTGTGAAATCGTCGACACCAAGAAACATTATATAGCTATGTGACTGGCTGGGGGGTGGGGTGGGGGGTGAATTTCCTTCATTAAAGATATACTGGTCTTTTCATTCAAAACCACTGGTTGAATAAAGAAGGATGTTCAAGACACGAACTTTTGGTAAGTTGTCAAACCATTTGTAAACAATGTGGCTACTTACCCTGGGAGATTAGCAGTCGCCCACTGTAGACGACTGGCTGATATAAGTGTCTGTGCTAATTGTATAAATGTGTTGACACGTGATGATATTTTCTACATGGAGTGACACCATTCTCTATATTTATCTCATTAGTGATTAATTATGTTTCACTCATGTTTTTTCGCAGATTTAGTGCTATTCTGAATGCTGAGATAGATGGGTTTTGTGATAATGATTTACAGCTATTAGCACTGATAGAAATGTATGCACATTGTTGGCAATACTTCCTATTTCTTCATATTTGTATGTTACTAGATACTAGTACCAGATTACTAGTGGTATATGGCCTACGTGTTCTAGATGTGCATATTCTATTTTCATGATACAGTTTATATTTTTTTAGTAATAGTTCTTGATTTGAATGGAGTGTTTATGTGTTCATTCCATTCCGTTCATCACTTGTCTGGAGTTCACCATTGGCAGGTGGATTACTACTGATAAAATGGAAGGGACAGAGTGGGGATGACATAGTGGGACCAGGGCCGGTGCAAGGATTTTTGCTGCCCATGTAAACAAAAATTTGCCACCCCTCATATATGCTTTGCCCACTATGTGACATCACAATGCCCCACCCATATGATCTGCCCACCATGTGACATCACAATGCCCCACCCATATGATCTGCCATATGGGCCAACGCCAGTGCTGCACACAGTGTCTTTTCACTGAAAAGGCAGTTTGTTTACATTAAAAAGCCTGTAGGGATAGGATATCGACACCAGAACCAATACATTAAGCTCTGGTGGTTCTGGTGACTATAGTAGCCCTTTAATGTGAGGTAAATTAGAGATTAGTGCCACTAATAATATACTGTGTTGCCTACTTACAACCAAATGAGAACAAGAGGATGATGATGGGCTCAGGCTGCAGGCTGGCTCCACTGGTCTGGTGTAGAACAGGCTCTCTGGCTCTCTTGTAACAGTGCTCACAAAAATCAATGAACATAAAGCAGCTCCATTTTTTTGGGGCCCCTTACACAGCTCGAGGTCTGGGCCCCCAGGGCCTGACCATGACTATGCCTACATGGCCCACACATTATTTTGCTCACAGGGCGTGGAGTTTATGTGTGTAGGGGATATGTTATGTGTTATTGTAGAGGATGTAATATGTGTGTGTTCTTATGGAATGTAGTGTATAGGAATACCAGTTTGTGTACGGGATGTGGTGTGTGTGTACACGCGATGCAGTGTGTTTGTATGTAAGGGATAGAAAGCAGTGTGTGTTTGTGTGTAAGGGATGCATTGTGAATTTGTGTTTGTATGTTTAAGGGATACAAGTTTTGTTTCTGTATTAGTAAGGGTGTCTCTAAGGGGTGCATTGGTGCATTAAGTGTGTGTAAGATGCATTGTGTTTCTGTGTGTGTGTGTGTGCATGTGAAAGAGAAGTGTGTGTTTATTTTTGTGCATAAGGGATGCATTGTGTGTTTTTGTATGAAAGGGATTGTGTGTGCAAGGGCTGCATTGTGTGTGTGTGTGTGTGTGTGATGCATTGTGTGTGTGTGTGTAAGGGATGCATCGTGTGAGTCTGTGTGTGTAGGATTTACTGTATATTTTGTGTGAGTGTGTAGGGATGCATTGTGTGTTTGTGTAAGGATGCATTGTGTATGTGTGTAGTGTGAAAGAGAGGGTTTGTGAGGTTAGGATAGGGGCTGAGACGAGAACAACTCTTTATTTTTATCATTATATTTATATTGTTAATATAATTTATTTTGTATATTTTTCTCTTCTCTTTCAACCCTTCCTCAGCCTCTCTGTGTGTCTTACACTCTTCCAGTCCTTTAATGATCTCTTTCACTCCTTCCCCCGTCCCTTAGTGGTCAAATCTCCTCACCCTGTCCCTTAGTGGTCTCCTCTTCTCCCCCTGTCCCTTAGTGGTCTCCCATACTGCCCCTGATAACTCTCACCTTTCCTCCTGTCCCTTAGTGCTCACCCCTCCTGTCCCTTCGTACTCTCCCATCTCTTCCTGTCCCTTAGTGCTTTTCTGTCCCCTCCTGTCCCTTAGTGCTCTCCCTTCCTGTCCCTTCGTACTCTCCCATCCCTTCCTGTCCTTCAGTGCTCTTCAGTCCCCTCCTGTCCCTTAGTGCTCTCCCCTACTGTCTCTTAGTGCTCTCCCATCCCCTCCAGTCCCTTAGTGATCTCCTCTCCTGTCTCTTAGTGCTCTCCCATCCCCTCCTGTCCCTTAGTGCTCTCCCAACCCCTCTTGTACCTTAGTGATCTCCCCTCCTGTCTCTTAGAGCTCTCCCAACCCTTAGCGAACTCCCCTGCCCCCTGTCCCTTAGTGCCCCCTTCAAAGCTGCTATAGGAAGCGCCGGCCCTGAGTGGGAAAAAGAACTAACAATAGAAGCAGGGAAAGCTGACATGAAGAGGAGCTGACATAAAACAGAGGAGAAATTAAAGGAAAAGGAAGGAGATTGGTGCCTCGGGAGGACGTGAACAAGATAAAATGGAGTAGAGTATGAACTGAAAAAATATGGAGGCAAGAGAATTGAGTATTTTCAAACAAGTGCACAGATAATGCAAAGAACAGAAAAATATAGACCTGAGATATTGTATACAGATCTACAATGTATTATTTACTATTATGCAATAGTACTGTATCCCGGCGGCAGGGCTGGATTGGGGGCGGCAATAAAGAGATGGGGAGAAAGAGAGGGAAGAATGAGACACAGGGGGAGACAGAGACAGAGAGGGAAGAATGAGACACGGGGAGAAAGAGGGGGAATAGAGAGATGGGGAGGGGGAGAAAGAGACAGAGAGGGAAGAATGAGACACAGGGGGAATAGAGAGATGGGGAGGGGGGAGACAGAGAGGGAAGAATGAGACACGGGGAGAAAGAGGGGGAATAGAGAGATGGGGAGGGGGAGAAAGAGACAGAGAGGGAAGAATGAGACACGGGGAGAAAGAGGGGGAATAGAGAGTTGGGGGAGGGGGGAGAAAGAGAGGGAAGAATGCCCCCCCTCCCCTGTCCGCAGGCACCGTGCGGGCAGGGGAGGAAGAGAGGACCTGGGAGCTCATCCTGCAGCTCCTCTGGGTCCTTCTTGTGCGAGCACAGAGCGTTGCCGCGGTTACCATGGCAACGTTACTGCTCTTGCGAGAGTCAACTCTAGCCCTGGAGCTACGGGCTAGAGTTCACTCTCAACACTGTAACCCCCATGGATTCCTGGTGGTCGCAGTGGTGAGAGTGAACTCTAGCCCCATAAACACACTGCCCCCACACACACACCATACACATTCACACACTGCCCCCATACACACCATACACATTTACACACATTGCCTCACACACACACATACACTGCCCACCCATATACACACAGACCCCCATACACAGCCCCCCATACTAACATTGCCACACACATACACTGCCCACACACCCTACACATTCACACACTACACTCCCACACACGCACTGAACCTTTCACACACATTGCACCACTGCTCCTATTCCATACTACAGCCTCATATCCCAGCAGACCCCAGGTAAGTTGTCAAACTGTTCTTAAACGGTTTGACTACTTACTCTGGAGCAGTAGTGGTTATTGTGCATGGATTATTTCTTTAAATAATCTACAAGTGCCCCAGTAGCCAGCCAGCCAACCCAAAGGCTGGTCAGTAGCCAGCCAGTTGGCCAGCCCACAGGCCAGTAGCCAGCCCACAGGCCTACAGCAAGCCACAGGCTTACAGCCAGCAAGCCACAGCCTGCCAGCCGCAGCCTGCCAGCCGCAGTCAGCAAGCCCACAGCCTGCCGGCAGTAGCCAGCAAGCCCACAGCCTGCCAGCCGCAGCCAGCAAGCCCACAGACTGCCAGCCAGCAACAGTAATTAAGGTAAGAGGAGCCAACTTGGCTTAGGTATCAGCGAGCTATGTTGTGTTGCTATATTGTGAATAGGAACCAGAGTGTTGGAGAGACCACCCTCCAGGCCCCATTAGACTCTAGCCTCTGCTAGAAATCCCCTCCATGGCCCATTAGCCCTCAATTGTAGTTTCTACTGGGGCCTGGAGGCGACTGTTTCCAGCAGGGGATATCTAATGGACGCTGAGATGGCCTCTGTTAGAAAGACCCCCTTCCAAGCCTTTTAGACTCCATTGTAGTCTCTAATGGGGCTTGGAGGGGATTCTATCTAACACACTCTCTAAAGGACACTGAGATAGCCTCCGCTAGAAAGACCCCCCTCCATGGCCCATTAGCCCTCAATTGTAGTCTCTACTGGGGCCTCGAAGGGCTTATTGCCCTTTTGTTCCTTGTGTCTAAAGATTGTGTAGGGTGTGGCTGGAGGCGGTGCATGGAGGCGGGACAAGGGTGGCGCTTGCTGCAGAGTATGGGTGGGGCCTGTAAGGGGGCCCTTGATTTATTTTGCCCGGGGGCCCTGAGGGTTCTCAGTCCGCCCCTGCATAGAGACCATATCTTGAATAGGAGGTATATTACCTTTTAGTTGCCTAGTGGCCTAAACTCAGTCTCAGGCTCTAACAGTGAGGTTATTAAAAAGTTTCTGCATGTGAGTGGGCAGTCCATTTAAGGATTTGAGGAAGAGCCAAGGATTCAGAACAGAGTCCCTAAAAACCTCAACCAGAAAGTCTTCCACTTTCTCCCAATACACAACCTCTGAAAATGTCCACTACATGTGGAGTAAGGGCATATCTGTCTGCATTGCCCCCATCACAGGTCCATTCAGAAGATCTTAACAGAAGTAGTATACTATCTCCTTGTAATTGTACACATTTTTTCTCACAGTGTAGCACAAATCAGTACTTTGACAGCAGGTGTCCATATATCTTCTTATTGCCACACTCCTGGACTTCTTCCAAATAGTTCTCCAATTGGTATGTACATTCGATCTCTCCACACCACAGAATGAGGCAAGTGGAGCTGTACTGTAGGATGATAGGACCTTTGTGGCCAGTTCCTCAGTCATTTAGATCTTCAAGGGGTTAAATATATAGAGACTAAATTTCTAATCTCTGCCTTAGTAACAAAACCATGTACCTGCTTATAAATTATAATCCCAAATGGAGTAGGGGTGATGTGATTCAAGTCTGTAAAGTTCACAATAGCATCACTCTAGTCTATAAGATATGTTTTCAGTGACATATGAAATATTTACACATTACTGAACTGATCTGTTTTGAACAGTAAACACTGCGTGGAACTATATAAAAGTATGTGGCATTACCTGCTCACACCAACTGCAATAATATAATTTATCATTGAATCACTTTCTCATATAACACAATTAATTTAGTATAATATTAACGTATTACCCATGTTGACTGCTACTCTTAGCAGTGTTGCTCAAAATGCATTCAGAAATATTATCCCTTGATAAACAATAAGATGATTTTTCCAGCAGAGATGTCAAGATCACAAGTCTATAATTTGTGTTGTGTTTTATAGATGAAAACAAAATCTACTGCATAGATTGTATACAGGTGGTAACATGACAAGCATGGAAAGATTAAATAATGCGTAATTAGCAAATTACAACTGACATTACAATAAATGGGAAATACATAACGTGTTTGTATAGGTCTACTCAGCACTTTACAGGTTACATTACAGTAGAGGGAGGTACAGTACGGGCAGTAGGTATACCGTGCATGTATATTTCATTTATATAGCGCTAACAGGTGTACTCAGCACTTTACAGGTTACATTACAGTAGAGGGAGGTACAGTAAGTGCAGTAGGTATACAGTGTATGTATATTTTATTTATATAACGCTAACAGGTGTACTCAGCACTTTACATGTTACATTACAGTAGAGGGAGGTACAGTAAGTGCAGCAGGTATACAGTGTATGTATATTTTATTTATATAGCGCTAACAGGTGTACTCAGCACTTTACAGGTTACATTACAGTAGAGGGAGGTACAGTAATTACAGTAGGTATACAGTGTATGTATATTTTATTTATATAGCGCTAACAGGTGTACTCAGCGCTTTACAGGTTACATTACAGTAGAGGGAGGTACAGTAAGTGCAGTAGGTATGCAGTGTATGTATATTTTATTTATATAGCGCTAACAGGTGTACTCAGCACTTTACAGGTTACATTACAGTAGAGGGAGGTACAGTAAGTGCAGTAGGTATACAGTGTATGTGTATTATTTTTATATAGCACTAACAGGTGTACTCTGTACTTTACAGGTTACATTACAGTAGAGGGAGGTACAGTAAGTGCAGTAGGTAAATACAGTGTATGTATATTTTATTTATATAGCGCTAACAGGTGTACTCAGCAATTTACAGGTTACATTACAGTAGAGGGAGGTACAGTAAGTGCAGTAGGTATACAGTGTATGCATATTTTATTTATATAGCGCTAACAGGTGTACTCAGCACTTTACAGGTTACATTACAGTAGAGGGAGGTACAGTAAGTGCCGTAGGTATACAGTGTATGTATATTTTATTTATATAGTGCTAACAGGTGTACTCAGCACTTTACAGGTTACATTACAGTAGAGGGAGGTACAGTAAGTGCAGTAGGTATACAGTGTATGTATATTATATTTATATAGCGCTAACAGGTGTACTCAGCACTTTACAGGTTACATTACAGTAGAGGGAGGTACAGTAAGTGCAGTAGGTATACAGTGTATGTATATTTTATTTATATAGCGCTAACAGGTGTACTCAGCACTTTACAGGTTACATTACAGTAGAGGGAGGTACAGTAAGTGCAGTAGGTATACAGTGTATGTATATTTTATTTATATAGCACTAACAGGTGTACTCTGCACGTGACAGGTTACATTACAGTAGAGGGAGGTACAGTAAGTGCAGTAGGTATACAGTGTATGTATATTTTATTTATATAGCGCTAACAGGTGTACTCAGCAGTTTACAGGTTACATTACAGTAGAAGGAGGTACAGTACGGGCAGTAGGTATACAGTGTATGTATATTTAATTTATATAGCGCTAACAGGTGTACTCAGCACTTTACAGGTTACATTACAGTAGAGGGAGGTACAGTAAGTGCAGTAGGTATACAGTGTATGTATATTTTATTTATATAGCGCTAACAGGTGTACTCAGCACTTTACAGGTTACATTACAGTAGAGGGAGGTACAGTAAGTGCAGTAGGTATACAGTGTATGTATATTGTATTTATATAGCACTAACAGGTGTACTCAGTATTTTACAGGTTACATTACAGTAGAGGGAGGTACAGTAAGTGCAGTAGGTATACAGTGTATGTATATTTTATTTATATAATCCTAACATGTGTATCTGGGACTTTATAGGTAAAATTACTGTAGAGGGAGGTACATTAATTGGAATTTTTAATAATACTCTTTTTTTAAATGAGAAATCATCAGTTATTTGTTAACTTTTTGGGGGGTTTAATATTTTATTTATTTATTTATTTCTTAGTAATTACACATCTTAAATCATTAGCAATGTCATTTAAACTATGCATATTCATAACTTATGTTAAGATAAAATAAACATTTTCGACCAAGAAACAGTCAGTATTGAGGACTGAAATGTGAAAATAGACTTGATTACCGATGATCCCTAATTCTCGGGGACTTCAATATTCCCATAAACCAACATTTGACCTCAGCAGTCTCTAAACTACTTTCAATTACTTCCTCCCTCGGGCTATCACAGTGGCCTAATTCTCCCACCCATGTAGCTGGCAATACCCTCAACCTCATTTCCCTTATGAATGCACAGTATCTAATATCTGCAACACTCAATTTCCTTTTTTTTTGATCACCACCTCTTATTGTTTGCTTTCAAGTACCCCCTCACCCAACAACCTCAGCCTAAACCCCCTCAACTGAGTAGGAACCTTAATTCTATTGACCTCCAGCAATAGCCGATCCTGGGGTGCATGGGGTGCACAGTGCCCAGGTCTTTTGTTAGTAAAGGTGCTTTGCAGTGTTAGGCTTCACCCCTCTCACTAAGCCATGCCCTTTATTTTAAGCACTGCCTCCTTTCTGAAAGCCCTCAGAGTTCCTGGAAGACTGGCTGGGCTGGAAGGTGAGGACACACAGGGGAGGGGATGCTACCTTAGGGCACAGGAGGGGAAGGGGCTAAAGATGGCAAAGTAGTGGGGTTACATAAGGGCACAGGAGGGGAGGGAGCTAAGAGGGCACAGAAGGGGAGAAAAGCTAAAGAAGGCACAGGAGGAAAGGGGGGATAAATAAGGGAACAGGAGGAGAGGGGGGCTGAAGAGTGCACAGGAGGGGAGAGGGGCTAAAGAGGGTACAGAAGGGGAGACTGCTAAGAGGACACAGGAGGGGGACTACATAAGAGCATAGGAGGGGAGGGGGCTAAAGAGGTCAAAGAAGGGGAGACAGCTAAAGAGGGGACAAAGGGGAGAGGGGAGAGGGGCTAAAGAGGGCACAGGAGGGGAGAAAGGCTACATAAAGGAACAGGAGGGGAGGGGGCTAAAGAGGGCACAGGAGGGGAGAAAGGCTGCATAAAGGGACAGGAGGGGAGGGGTTAATGAGGGCACAGAAGGGGGGCTACATAAGTGGACAGTAGGGGTGTACGGCCAACTCACGCTTGCAAGACTTCTCGCAGGCGGCTCCCTTCCTATGGAATAGCCTGCCTACCGCCATCAGACTCTCCCCTAGTCTTCAATCATTTAAGAAGTGCCTTAAAACCCATCTCTTTAGGAAAGCGTATGGCCTCCTAGAGTAACCTCTACCTCACACCCCTGTTTCTTGCTCTCTCCTAAAGGGCAGCA
Organism: Pelobates cultripes; assembly: GCA_933207985.1. Taxonomy (NCBI): domain Eukaryota; kingdom Metazoa; phylum Chordata; class Amphibia; order Anura; family Pelobatidae; genus Pelobates; species Pelobates cultripes. The sequence continues at coordinate 13,145,339 of OW240912.1, forward strand.
CTCTACTATCTCCTCCAACTCTGCTTCAATACCACCTTATTTGATTGCTATTTCCTGTCCTATTGTGTTTTACACCCCACCTCCTATAGAATGTAAGCTTGTTTGGGCAGGGTCCTCTTCAACCTATCGTTTCTGTAGGTTTTATTGTAAATGTCCTATTTATAGTTAAATCCCCCCTCTCATAATATTGTAAAGCGCTACGGAATAATGATAATGTGTCTTTATCAGTGACTTTCTTCATGAGGTATTTTCTGTAAATAAAAATGTCTATGGCCACTTAAGCACTATGTCACAGAGGTAAAACGGCAAAGAGAGCAATTAATAGCTGTTTACTAATGGGAGCTGAAAGGTACTCAGAACAGGAAGGAAAATGTGATCACACACACGTTTAAACGTGATTCACTGATATGTTGGTGCTTTTGTGAAGCCTGTAGACTATAATGGGGCTCAGTAATTAACAAATAACGTAATTGCAGGGAATAAAAAGATGTGACCTGGTGGTTTCGATTTCTGTTGGAACACACTGTATTAAGGGCTATATTATCAGATTACTAAATATAATAGTAAGCATATGATAATATATTATAGAAATATGTTAGACTAACCAACACATCCACCTGTTATGTTAATTTATACGCATACCAATACCAGAAGGATCTTCTATGTCACTTGCTGTGGAGGGTCACTTTTAACCTTTAAAAAAAACAAGGACAGGATGATTCTATCATAACAAAAGGAACTTTAAAAATCCACTAATGGACTATAAAAGACTAGCTATATAATACTGGCTGAAAATATTTAGGGGCCATATTAGAACAATTACATGAAATATTATCGATTATTACATGTTAATATAATGCAATCAGTTAATAAAATGTGTCCTAACACATTTTATATGTATTTGTCTTTTATGTAAAAAGTTGATTATTGCATTTTTGAGTAGATCTTACAAAGCTATAAAGTCCTAAAAAGGCTTAGGTTGACTTTTAAAAAGTTAATGGTGTTGATTTGTAAACCATATTTTTAAAATGTTTTCCAAAACATCAAAGTTTGGAATATAGATGAGCATTTTTTTTCACCTTAGCTATCGAAGCATACATTTAACAAGTAAAATTTCAAAATGTATTCTTATTTTTAGAGAATAGACACATCTGCGTCGTGATGATTTGCCCAGAAATGCAAGATCTTTTTAAACTCTCTAGAATTAAATTCTTAGTTATTGCTTAGTGTCCATGAGGCTGTAATCTGTTATAACACTACTATCATACGTTGCCCGGCATAAAATATTTATCACAGCGAGTCCTGGGTAAATATTACAAGACCAGACTTTGGGAATAGAAAAATGCTTTAGGCTAGAATACAACTTTAAATCAATGAGTTAAAAAAAGAAAAAGGAAAAACGTGTGTAGAAGCTGCAAAAAACTTGCCATCCTCCTAGACCATACCAGTACATTGAAAGTTGACTGTATTTTGATCATGTTTAATTCATTCTTCTATTTATTTATTCACTGTTGACTTTGGGGGTATTTTATTTCTGAGTGTGAGAAAGCTGCAGACTAATACTTCCTATACTGAGGTCTTCACAAATGGTTTATCGATAACTGACAGACAGCTTTTCCCCTTAGTCCCATTAAATAACTGCATTTTGCCACTTTAACTGCAATATTTTTCAAACGACGGCACTCCAAACATAAATCTAGTTCTTTTATCGGATACTTTTGTTTCCGCCCCTGATGCAAATGTGGCAAGCCTGTATGATTTATATTAAGCTTATTAATAACTTAAGGGTATTCAGGGATATATACAAATGAGATCCATAGTGTGAAATATGCTCTTATGTGAGCTGTGCCATTGTTATTGCTGTCAACATATTTAGACCAAACATGAATGCATATTTAATGCATAAGGAAAATCTGAGATATCATTGATCCAACAACATAACGTGTTGGAATGGTAGACAATACGTGTAATCCCTGCATATTGTATGTCTGTATTGAAGAAAGCTGGAAAATTGTAATATATGTCAACATCGTTTTTAATCAATAACATATGGTCACTAATGAAAATATTAACACACAGCCTGATTATTTCATGTGTATTTTAAATGCTTTTTACATTCAGCACAACAGCCTTTAGACATTTTTACCCAATTAAATGTTTATTTTTGTGTTTTATCTGCTTGCAGTGTCCATGCTCTGTACTAACTCTATGGATTGAGTGAGTTCATCTTCTATGTTAAACAATAAAAATACTTAGTGTTTATTTGATGTGCTCTACCTCCCAAGCACTAGAGGGCAAGTTCAGCGCTAAAAAAAAACCAATCACACAGACTATAAAGGCTTACCTCTAAATGTAGAGATGGGGAGGCCAATACTTTTTTATATAAAAAAAAAAAAGAGAGACAAAAAAGGGAAAAATAATAGTGCAATATTGTTGCGCTTTACATGAAAGATAATCGCAATAAGATGTATTATAATTAAAAAAAATTTTTAGCTTTTTATACGCTATTGTTTTTAAAAAAGTCAATGCTTTTCTGGCGGCAACCAGACCCTTTCTAATCACCAATCAAAGTCTCAGTAAGGTGTATAAAATACATAGAGAAAAAAGAAGAGCAAACTGGTGCAATATTGTTGGTAAACCATATGATAAAATAAATACAGGTTAGTATGCTCACTTTTACTTGGAGCCGATATAAGACTGGCTCCAGGTTTGAAGACACTGTGCCAAATATGGAGTTGCACGACTCTTCTTTAATCCAATTATAGATGGTGATAAGCAAAATAAATAGATGGTAAAAACAAAATAATAGTTTCAAAATTTTAAATATTAACAAATGGGGATAAATAATTGATGTCCTTAGGCCTCGAAAAGGCCTTTGCCCATTTTCTGGCTTTTTCAATCGATATCTCCAATTAGTAAGAAAGCCCCTTTTAAGGTGATATTTTTTGTTCCAATCAAATGCTTGTTTATTGGAGGCACATGTACTCATTACATGGATGTAACGTGGACTTCCTGTCTTCCTTGCATCACCTCCTTCCCTTATATCCTTCCCTCAACACGGAGCCTTGTGGTGTAGTTCTGTCAAAAACGAAAGTGTATGTCACTTCTGGAGTTTGCTGATCCTCAGGCCTCTGTATAGGCATTCTTGCTATCCCTACATTGTCCACAATTCTTTGCGCCTATTCGGCGCTCATAGCATTACATAGTTACATAGCTGAAAAGAGACTTGCGTCCATCAAGTTCAGCCTTCCTCACATATGTTTTTGCTGTTGATCCAAAAGAAGGCAAAAAACCCAGTCTGAAGCACTTCTTATTTTGCAACAAACTAGGAAAATATTCCTTCTTGACCCTAAAATAGCAGTCAGATATCTCCTTGGTTCAAGCAGCTATTACCCCACTAATTAGAAATTACATCCCTGTATGTTATGTTTTTTGCAAGTATTTATCCAATTGCTGTTTAAACATCTGTATGGACTCTGATAAAACCACCTCTTCAGGCAGAGAATTCCGTATCCTTATAGTTCTTACTGTAAAAAAACCTTTCCTTTGCCTTAGAGTAAATCTCCTTTCTTCAAGCCTAAATACGTGACCTTGTGTCCTATGTCCTATAGCCCTGTTTATGAATAGATTTCCAGATAATGGTTTGTACTGGCCCCGGATATATTTGTATAATATTATCATATGCCCTCTGAGGCGCTGTTTTTCCAAACTAAGGAGATTTACATGTTTTTACCTTTCTTTGTAACTAAAATATTCCATTCCTTTTAGTAAGTTTGTAGCTCATCTTTGCACTTTTTCTAGTGCAATAATATCCTTCTTTAGAATAGGTGCCCAAAATTGCACAGCATATTTAAGGTGTGGTCTTACCAGCAATTTATGAAGAGGCAAAATGATATCTTCATCCCTAGAATTTAGAAATACGTTGAATGTAAGCAGTCCCAAAACAGAACCCTGAGGGACACCACTTGCCACTTTTGTGCAGCTTGAAAATTTACCATTAATGACAACAATTTACCATTAATTTACCATTAATATTTACCATATTAATGAAATACAAAAAAGAGGGGAAAGAGAAAAGTATATAACATAAATAGATGAAAAATATCAAAATCGAAAAAGAGTATTCTTTACAAATTTTATGATATGGTTATACTACTACTACTACTATGAGAGTACTCTTAAAGTGGTAAAGATTAATTATATTTAAAAAATACATTAAAACGTTGGAAAAAATGGCTACTGATACATAAATACAAAGTTTTTTTCAAAGATTTTCTAAAAAAAACTTTTCCAAAGCACCTTCTTCCTGAGGAAGACCCGAACGGGTCGAAACGTTGATCAAACAACCTGTAAACCTTTGATGGATTAAAGACCGTTAATATTCTTAAAAAGACCAGAGAGTGCATCTTTCTTCAATATATTTACTTATCAGCATAAAATTGCACCAGGGCACTTTACTATTCAATACATCAGGAAGGGTGAGTGCCATTATTTGTGCTTCATATGTGTGTATATATATATATATATATGTATAATGTATATTGATCTATCAGATGGTTAAATGTGGACAATATACTCTCCGTGTGTAGATCATGCAAATAATTGACTCCGCACCTATTCCAAACCTTAAAATTAAAGTCGGCTATCAAGTTCGACAATACTTTCAAGGGGGTTAAAAGTGACATTGGGTGGCAGCTGCACAGGAGTTTGCGGTTGGCATCCCATACCGCCAGTGTAACCGGAGTGGCAGGGAGTTCCAGCGATATTTGTGCCCTTTGGTGGGGTAACAACCAAATTATGCTGTTTAGGTCTTGTTGATCTAACCAATGTTGTTCTATGTTTACCCATTGTGGTGTGTCTCTATGCTGATTGGTAGATAGCACACTGTTCAGGATGGCTGCTTTATAGTACAGCTGTATGTTCGGGAGGCTCATTCCCCCTTTGCGGGTAGGTTTGTACAGTGTTGACAAAGCCACTCTGGGTTTTTTACCATATGAACAGGTTAATTTGTTTTTGGATAGATGTAAAGTAAGTGGTCGGAACTTTTATTGGGGACTGTTCGGAAAAGATATTGTAATTTGGGAAGTATCAACATTTTAACCGCAGCTATGCGTCCTGACCAGGTTATGAATTTGTTACTGCAGTTTTGGAGGGTGTTGGTGATTTCTTTGCTCAGTTTAATATAATTGAGGTGGTATAGTTCAGAGAAGGTGTGGGACAGTTTAACACACCTGTGCAATAATCATGCTGTCTAATCAGCATCTTGATATGCCACACTTGTGAGGTGGATGGATTATCTCGGCAAAGATGAAGTGCTCACCAATACAGATTTAGACAGATGTGAACAATACTTGAGAGAAATAGGCCTTTTGTGTATATAGAAAAAGTTTGAGTTCAGCTCATGGAAAATGGGGGCAAAAACAACAGTGTTGCGTTTATAATTTTGTTCAGAGTAGATGTTATGTTATCCGTGATATGTAGAATAGGTTTTTCATTTCTACCTTTCCAGGAGAAGTAAGAGAAATATACACTTCACAAATCATGGTTGTAATTATCATGGATATTACAAGATAATGGAGATCTGTCTAAATTTAACGTTAATATTTCAAAGCAGTACTCTACTTGTGCATGAAATCAGAGATTTACAAATGAGCCATTGGTTCAAATTATACGTTTTGTGATTGAAATAAATGGTTGGGTTTGGGTTAGTACCAGCAGTTAATGGCCATTAGCACTGCATGAAAGGCAATGACATGTATTCCTCATATATCTATATAATATTATATTTTGATTATTGTATGGTTGCTTCCTAATCGTTGTATTCCTACTTATCTTCGTATAAGTGTATATTGATATGTAAACTAGTTATTAGTACAGAGATGCACACGTAGGGCAGATATTTTTCTTGGTTAAATGGAATATAAAGAGAGAATGAAATAAACTGTTGTGATTTGTGAATGAATAATTACATTTTACGTAAAACAATGTAGCATTAAAAATCAAACTTAGGTTCAGACGAATATTCTCAGCTTACAAGTGAAATATACGCAGTGGAAAGATTTGTATTTCCCTGCCTTATATGTAACGTGGAATAATGAAAAAATTGCCAGTAAAATGGGTCATTTCATATATGAAGGAAACACAAATATAAATTGTCGATTATCATGCAAGTGTTGATTTTTAGATGTTTTTGATGTTGTTATGTTTCATAGAAGAAAAAAGGAATTTGGGCACAACATATATCCCTCAGCAGTGGTGTTGCTGTAAAGACATGTATATATATATATATACTACAGATTAAAGAAACATCTGTATTCCTAATGCTACAGTCCTGATGCCTCTTAATACACGACTGAGGGGGACAAGACTGCAGGCACTATGACAACTTTATCAGTATGAAATTGTCAAAGTGACTACAGGGTTCCTTTAAGGGAAAATCACACACACACACTAATAGAGTTTAAAATCCCACAAGGCTACTTAAAATCACCTATTTTAGCAACCAGTTACACAATATGCCCAACACTATATCACAATTAATTTTTCAAGACTTCTGAATTTCCTTTCAAGTATGATGGTTAATATTTAACCCGATAAATTATTTCAGACACAAACCATAAATAATGAATGTGATATTATACCTAATCATCAGTATAACACAAATATTTTAAACTAATACTGTGGTTACCCCCTAGATTGATATATCCAGGTTAACAAGTTTAACAAACAGATATATAATGATGTATAATGTGTATACGTACTGCTTCAAATGATTCAAATATTAATGTAAGGTTTGATTTAAAGGAGAATCGAACTGCATGTGTTTACCTCACATTTACAAAAATATGGAGTTAAATCAGAGCTTAAAATACCTCTGAGCTTTCGAAGATCACAGGATCAGACTCTCCCAAACCAAACAATATTCGTCTGTTATATCCAAATATATTTACTAAGCATTGGCCAGGGTGCAAGCCAGCTTTATAACAAAATGCAAATCAGAAAACAGGGAGGTGGGTGGGATAAATGAGGTGTGCATTCAAGCTCAGCAAGGACAAAATGGAGGTGAGTTTCTGTGCATAGAATGTTTACAAACATTTCAAACTGAATTTAAAATGCATCTTTGTATCATAGCAACAAATGATGCTGTAGGCTTGCTCTCATGGTTGCTTTCCTAATAGATCCATCGGGCCCTTTTACCAACCCAAATCTTCTCTACCTTCCTTTTTCTAATTTCTATTTAGCCTTAAAAAGAGAATGTCTGTGTTTTACCCTCCAGTCTTATTTTTTACAAAAATATTTGAAAACTGTGCTATACAGTTTTAGAAAATAATTATTATGTAATATATTAACTCCTTGAATATTGAGCACTTTTTGATGAAAAAAATATTTATTTGAAGCAAGGGATGCGTAGCTCACATGTAAACATATCATAGCACGGCAATTTTGTGTATAGATTGCTTTGCAGACAAACCTAAAAATAAAATTATGTAAATGTACACATATTTCATTTTCACTCATTTGTTTTATCTTTTATAAAAAATATTTGGGAAATGAAAAGCTTAAGGCAAGTTTACAGTGTCCTTTATCTTGCAATATTTCACACAGCGTCTGAAATGTTAGTATAAAAGCAAAAAATGCTGTTTGTTTTCACATACAGTGGGTGTGTCAAAAATATACAAATAAAAATGGTGAAATACCATGTTTATAGGTTTTTATAATGACTTTAAAGGCATACTTACAAAAATGGCACAACATGTAAAATAATATCTACATTTGAAAATAATGCCCACATCTGAAATAAATTTACTTAAAACTTCTATAGCAAGCTATATAAATATCTAGAATGTTAATGTAATGCTAACAGTGAAATCTTTACTAGAGTCCATTTACTCTACCCCCTCCATGACTGTAGGAATGCTATCATCTATTGAAATTTCTTGTACTGAAAGCATGGGATGAACTTACATTTTCAGCAAGATTACATTCAACTTAGAAAACTTAGAAATATAGAAAGTGACAGCAGATAAATTACTATGTTTCAGAAGGCACACGCCACTGTCATAATGAATGTTGCTGAAAATGTAAGCTAACTCCATGCTTTCAGTACAAGAAGTTTCAATGGGTGATAGCATTCCTACAGTCAGGGAGAGGGAAGAGTGAATGGACTTCTGGCAGAGAAATATGTTCCTTCACATACTGGTACTCATAAATAGAGTAAGGGTGAGGCTTTATGGACTAGATGTCATATATGAAAATAATATATAAAAAAACTTGATTTTGGTATTGAAGGTTAAAGGACCACTATAGTGCCAGGAAAACATACTCGTTTTCCTGGCACTATAGTGCCCTGAGGGTGCCCCCACCCTCAGGGACCCCCTCCCGCCCGGCTCTGGAAGGGGGAAAGGGGTTATAACTTACCTTTTTCCAGCGCTGGGCGGGGAGCTCTCCTCCTTCTCTCCGCCTCCGATCCTCCCCGCCGGCTGAATGCGCACGCGCGGCAAGAGCTGCGCGCGCATTCAGCCCGTTGCATAGGAAAGCATTTACAAGCATTTCCTATGGACGCTTGCGTGCTCTCACTGTGAAAATCACAGTGAGAAGCACGCAAGCGCCTCTAGTGGCTGTCAATGAGACAGCCACTAGAGGATTAGGGGGAAGGCTTAACCCATTCATAATTATAGCAGTTTCTCTGAAACTGCTATAATTATGAAAAAATGGGTTAACCCTAGAAGGACCTGGCACCCAGACCACTTCATTAAGCTGAAGTGGTCTGGGTGCCTAGAGTGGTCCTTTAACTGTTTAATTGGGACTTATTTGATTTTTTTTTTCAATATAATTTTTAAAGTAAAGTATGCTCTCTAAATTAAGCAAGAATGTAATTAAAAAATTAAAAATGCAAAAATATACCAGTTATGGCTTAGTGTACATTGCGTACTCTTAAATGGCAAACTTTTATTTTCATCAAATGTGTGACTTGGGATCTTTGCCTTTCTTAAAAAAAATATTATTGGCAGCTTCACTTGGTAAATGTTTTACAATAATGTATCTCTGATGGAGTGATCATGAGATCATGAAACGCGTAACGCTGCATTTATCTTACCTACAGGACAGCACAGTGGAACGCAGGATCAGCAGTGGAACGCACCGTTCTTCCTCTAAGCCGGCAACCAAGTGGTAGTATAGAGTGGGATGCAAGTTGGATTCCGATCCTGTTACCATATGCCCTGCACCTTTTGTGAGTGTGTTTGATATTTATACTATATCTTTAATAAAATGAAACAGAGAGCACTATGACCCTGATTTTGTCGCTATAGATATATATCGGACACTGATGATCTTCTCACATTACACACCTGCTACATATGTATCAACTTGCATATACTTTTGGAATACCAGTTTGATACTAAATTATTTCAGCTACAATCTAGGTCTCTTGTCTCCACTATAGCAGAAGTCCTGCTTTTCAGGGATTTATCCAGTTGATACATTCTGATGCATTGTGGATAAGGACTTCATTTATACAATTTTTTGATCACACCACTCTTTTATTTATCAATTGCTGCACTATTGATATTTGGACTTGAACTGATATCCCACAAATCTGAACAATTTGAGACATTGTACATATTGGACAATCCACTGTTTACCCTTTAGGATTTTTATCTTCAATCCCATCCATTTTATGTAGCTGCAACAGTTTTTACTCTCGTGTTTATACTTTTACAATAATGTAGCACACTTAGGCCTTAATTTAGTTTCCTTGAATGAGAAATTATTTCAATTTGTTAGAAAAAAAATGTTTTCAAATGACTTCTCTACAGAAGTCACTATTCAAGTCAATGGGAATTTCCGTAGTTAAATCCTTTTAAAACTTTTTTTTCCCGAACACATTAAAACCATATCTGATTTAGTTAAATTACACTGTTAACTTTTATCATTCTAAATAGCGCCACTCTCTATATTGTATTAATACAACATTACCTGATTACTTGTTGAAATTAAATTTTATAATTTTTTTTACACTGAAGTTAGCCATAAAATATCTTCGTTCATATTCTACAATAATTTCCTGTGTTGCATTGTAGATGAAACCTATTTAGAGTCTGATTGTTTGTATGTAATTTGCTCCGATAATAGCATTTTAGAAAAAAGCTTTTACATAGAGTATCTTGCAGGAAATGGGTTATGATCTGTTTTCAATATGTCAAAATGCACGAGAGTCCTGCTGTAGCAGATATTATTCACAAAGAAAGAAAGAGACTGAAAATGTTATATCCATTTTTTATTTCATATGAAAGGCAATTTACTAATGTCATAATGTGAGCATCTACCTATTTTCTGTGTTTCTAACTTTCTACGGACATCAGCTTTATAGCAATGAACCCATCTGCCTCTACTTTTTACCACTAAATTAATTTGTACTTATTTGAATTTGATGTTTCTGTAAAAGCGATTTGTGCCTAATTCCTACTGAAATAATATTAATGTTTATAACAACCCAAAAATAAACATGTTGAAATCCTGCAATAGCAATTAATAAAAAAACTAAACTTTTTTTTTTTAAACTGTTTAAAAAAAAAAATAACTTTTTTAGTAAAGTTTTATTCATGAGCCAAGATCCATGCATTTCACGAAATATATATACTGTGAACAGTGTACTGGACCAGACCAGATCAGAGTTTGATAACGGGCATTATAAGAACAAAGGGGAAACTACTCTACACAAAAACACAGTGACAAAAGAGTTTTCACAATAAAGCAGATAGTTTTAGTTCCAGAGGCTAGTAAACGTCCAATCAGTAGTGAGCGTTTGTTAGAGTGCTGCGGAATGAGTTGGCGCTATACAAACGCCAAAAATTATAACATAATTTGTTGCATAGAAAATAATACACAGTATAATCAATTTAATTTGTTTGACTCAGAAAATATTCCATTCTGTTAGAAATAACCTTGCAAATGATTTATCTACAAAAAAATCTCCATAGACTTTAATGGTGACTTCTGTAGATAAAACATTTAAATTACATTTTATTTTTTTTAAAGCAATTCTAATTCTGACTTGAACTAATTAAATCGCGGCCATTGTCTTTTGGAGATGAGTTATTCAGTTGGATACAGGTAGGGTGATAGAGACAAATAAATGTATGTTAGACTTGGGTATTCGTTTTTGGACAAACATGTTTTCATCATAATTTCAGCAATTTGTCCAAAAGACAACTGAATGAATAAAAATTACAATGAAAGAAACAAAGGTTGCATTGTTTGCTGGACAAAATTTAGTTTGTGCCATTCGTTGTTCTTTCGTTCATTAAGTTTATTACAAGAACAGAGCTACTGACTTGCGGCTCCCTCCATGTAATATTTAAAAATAGTGGCTCCCGGCTGCTTGCTAAATCCACTCTCGCTCCCATTTAGTTTAACCCCTTAAGGCCCAAACTTCTGGAATAAAAGGGAATCATGACATGTCACACATGTCCTGTGTCCTTAAAGGGTTAACAGACCCCACTCACAGGGCATGAGGGGGTAGCACTGGGAGACCCTATATCCCCCAGCTAGTTACTTAAATAGGTGCCCTACCTGTGCCAGGTCCCCCTTTAGTGGATTAGCTGCCTAGTCGCTAGTCTTTTCTTATAACTGTAAGCTGCCACTGCTTGCTGTGTAGCAGACATGCCTCTACTTGAAGCACAGCGGGTATGGCCAGGAGGAAGGATTTAACCTCCCTTACTTACTGATAGTAATTTTACTTAGGATTAGTAAAGTTGTCTGAAAGACCAAAAATAAGAAAAGGAAGGACTTTTTGTAAGTTTGGTCTTTCAGCTTTTTGGTAGATAGCTCCCTAATCCTTGTGGGATTGACATAAGGATACCAAAAAGGATCTATCTACTAAACAGCCCCTAATTTGGCACTCTTAAATATGGCAATCCCACAAGGGTACCATTCTAGGGAGGTATCTACTAAATGGCTGCAAGATGTAGCTGTTACCCACAGCATGAAATATAATTTCATTCATCTAAATGAAATTCCAAAATGATAATAATGTCCGAATTTCATCCAGAAACTAATGAACAAACAGATGAAATTTGGTTCAGATAAAACACATTTTTTGTGTCTGAATGAATTCAAACGAAATGAAAATTAAGGAAACTTCCAGGTGTAATTTATGTCATAATCCATGTCATTCCATGATTTCACTCTTAAAGTGTTCTGTTTAGTATCCTCTCCTTTAGTCTATCCAATCATTCCCCTGGTATTTTTGCCGTACACAAACCGTCAAAGCAAAAACATTTTTTTTATAAAATATTTTACCAGGAAAGATACAAGAGGGAGTCGCTGTCAGTAATGGACACATATTGTGAGCGATCCAATACATATGATCAAAACCAGGTTAGCGGACAATCACCAAATACCTGAGTTTTTTAGTTTGTTTAGTAGAATGTCGTAGTCTACTGTGTCAAAGGCCTTTGCAAAATCAAGGAAAATAGCTCCAGTTGTTTCTAGATACATTGTAACATGGAAGAACATGACATGACACCATTACAGATGTGGAGATGTTTAATGCTGTGCTTTTGAATATTAATCTAAAACAATGAAGATAGTCACTAGTTCCCTTTAAAGGGGAATCCTAAGCACCATAATCACTTCAGCCCACAGTGTAAAACCATTGAAAAACAGCACTATAACGACTATTTCAGGCTGCCACTTTAACAGTTGCAGTGCTAAAGAAATGACTTATAGACTCCATCTCCTACATTTTCAAACGCAATCTTTTGTTGAAAAGTCAATGCTCTATGGTTCAATATCAACAATCAATAGGGAGATTTCAAAGAAGTTTAAAAGAGTCTGAATTGCCCATAATATATAATAGCTTTCTGAGTATTACTTTCCTCTCCAAACTAGGCCAAGGCCATTTGTTGCCATTGTATCTGTTTGAAGTTGAAGTGTTTCACTATAGATGGATTCCCACTGACTGCTATGGTACAAGTTGATTGAACTTAAATATATGGCAATTATTTTCTGATCTCCTTTAGTTTAACACATAGCATTAGAAATAGTTGGTCTAGTATATATTAATACACAACATTAAATTAAAACCACTGACAGGTTATAAAGGCACCTGTCAAAGTGTCAAAGGGTGGGCTATATAGGCAACAAGTGAACAGTCAATTCCTGAATTGTATATGTTTGAAAGCAATCAAAACAATGGAAGAAGGTTGCCTGGTCTGATGAATCACATTTTCTTTTAGATAAGGTGGAGGACCAGGTGTGTGTGAATCGGTTACCTGGGTAAAAAGATGACAGCGGAATATACTATGGGAAGAAGGAAAACCAGCATAGTCAATGTTAAGCTCTGGAAAATATTCTGCAGGGAAACCTTTGGTCTTGGCATGCATGTGGATGTTAGTTTGACACGTACCACCTACCTAGAGATTGTTGGAGACCACGTACACCCCTTCATGGCAGCGGTGTTCCCTGATTACAGTGGCCTCTTTCAGCAGGATAATTCACCTTGCCAGACTTTAAAAATTGTTCAGAAAGGATTTGATGAACATGACAAAGAGTTTAAGGTGTTGCCTACGCCTCCAAATTCTCCAGATCGCAATCCAATTGAGCATCTGTGGGATGTGCTGGAGACCCCACCTCACAACTAGTCTTGGTGCCAGATAACACAGGGCATGTTCAGAGGTATTATGGAGTCTATTCCTTGATGCATCAGAGCTGTTTTGGCAGCACAAGGTGGACCTACACAATATTAAGCAGGTGGTTTTAATGTTTTGGCTGCTCTCTGACTATATATATATATTTGTAAAACTTATCTTTCCCAGACAAATATTGGTGTCTGAATGACAAACAGAAATGACAAAGTGACAGGCAGGCAGACCAGAAGACAGACATACTAAAAGGTACTATATTTGCTTACAGTTACCATTTTTGCAATGATGTACTTTTCTCTCCATAATTTACACCATTTATGTTTTTACCGTGATATTGAGGGTTGGACAGTCTCCAAGGGCATTGCTAGGTGGCAAAAATACCATGGGTTTTAGCACTTTGTTAAACTTCTGGCCCATACTAGGCCCCTCTGTCCAACTATAAACTCTAAAATTATTCATATATATATAAACCTATATTTACAAACTTCCCACCTGTTGTGTTAACCTCAAGACATGGCGTGTTAAAACTTCACTCCACAGCTTTGAAACCCTGTAAACCATTTCAATACCACTACACTGTGCTGTATAATTAAAAGGATACTGTAGTGCCAGGAATATAAAGCTGTATTCCTGGCACTAACGATCCCTCTGCCTCCCTCAAGCCTCCCTTCACCCCCTTCCCTTGTAAATTAAGGGTTTAAAACCCTTTATTTACTTACCTTATCCCAGCGCCAATGTCCCTCGGCGCTGGATTGAAACTTCACCCCTTCCTCCGTGCCATGATGAGTGGGGTCTAATCCCCATAGGAGAAGTATCAAATGATTGCTTTCCTATGGGGAAAAATCTGAAACTAGAGGTCCTCATGCAGAGCGTGAGAACGTCCAGCATCATATAATGGACCAAAAGTTTGTTCCGATTCTGGAAGAGCCCCAGATTCTGGTAGACAGCCACTGAGGGCAGACTTAGTGCTGCAATGTAAACACTGCAGTTCTCCGGAATTACAATGTTTTACATTGCAGCACTAGGTGCAAAAGTAGCACTGAACCTAGACCACTTCAAAGGGTTGAAGTGGTCTGGGTGCCTACAGTGTTCCTTTAACTCAGAACATGGAATAAGCCCTTGTATGCAAATGTTATTGTTTGTTAGAGCATTGTAATGCTGTGAGATCAACAAATTGTATACATGTAATCGTGTATGTTGCTGTTGAAAATTTGAATATTGGAAAAACCTCTATACAAAACAATTCACTGAAACAAATATGGACTATGGTGCATTAAAGTGGCACTATAACTATTTATGTATTTAGTTGTGCTATTATTCTGTCAGTATTACTGGAGACTCGGGGACAACAGGAAAATGGTACCAAAATTAGACCCATGGCTTTTCAGGACCCTAATAAAGGCTCCAGGTGCTGTCAGAGCCCCACACCTCACCTAGCAATGCTCCTGCCAATCTCTATAGTGACCTCTTTGACCCCACTATCATTTCACAGAAGCTACAGGTGTTCATGGTATGTAAACAGGTCTAAGGACAGTTGCCAGTTACCACTACTCTGCAAACTTGGTATAAAAAGAAGAATCTGACAGGGAAATGCCATGTGTGATGTTTTGTGTAATGAGAATACTCTGTGTGATGGCTTTATCTGTGTGTATATCTTCACTTGTCATTAAATGACAGCAAATGTGCTAATTGTATATGTCTGAAGATATTAATCATTAACTCCATTAAAAAGCACTTTAAAATTAAATGCCAGCAGTATAAGATAAAATCTTGATAATGCCACTTGCACATTTACGCATTTTTAGAAATGTAGAGCCAGCTCAAATATTTGCAATGCGAAATAACAATATGAATTCATTGTGTTCATGAAAACATATATTTCTAGTTTGTGATAGTTATTGAATTTTTTTTTACCTGATAAAATATTTTGGTCGTTATATTCCAGGTTCCTATTAACAGAAAATGTTTATGACCTCAATGGTAGTGTAGTTTGTCAGCCGGAAACTCAGCTTTTCATACGAGTGAGCAGAGAGCATTCATAGGGAAGCAATTTAGCAAATTCATATTTTCCTCTTTAGTCCGTAATGATAACCTGAATAAAAGGTTTAGATTACCAGGCAGCCTGGCCGAGCCTAGACTCCGAGTGATGAAGGCTATTTCTGTCATGAAGAA
The DNA here is from genome assembly GCA_933207985.1 of Pelobates cultripes. NCBI lineage: Eukaryota > Metazoa > Chordata > Amphibia > Anura > Pelobatidae > Pelobates > Pelobates cultripes. Next base: position 13,161,160 of record OW240912.1, read on the forward strand.
AGATGACAAGAAAAAATTAAATATGTTTGCAGCTATAAATATTTTATTGCAAAAAAAGACACAAAGAATGAAGAATTTTGAACAGAAATAACATTTGTTATAATTTTCACAATGTCTTATATAAAGGACTACTAAAGGTGGATCCGTTGAAATGGTCTGGTGCAATGGTCCCATCATTTTAACCAAGCAATGTTTTGTAGAAAATATCACAAGATATTTACAGGGAAAGACGAATACGATTTTCCTCATTTCCATATCAGAATGTAAAATGTATAAGGTGTAGCAGCATTTTTACCATCTTAATAATGTTTTTATAATATGAACTGTTGTGTTAGCTTTCCATGCTGCTGATACTGCAACATGCAACATGAATGAATGGAGAAACATCTGGGATGTCAAAGTGAATAGTTGTCTGACATATTAGCAGAAGTTGGCAGTGCTAAATGATTGGTCATGAAGTCGACGTAAAGGGCAGGTGTTTGGTTCATTCACCAACAATAACATGAGGTTATGGAAGACTCAACTGGCCATGTGGAAGAGGCAGTTAGGTATGATGGTAATTTGGTAGTCTTTATTACACGTTTCGTCATGAATGTGACTTTCTCAGAGGCTCCATGTTGTGACTTGATGTGGTCATTGTTTTTATGGAAGTCACACCAAAGAGTCCCCAAAGACAAAACACGTAGAGTTGGATTGTTGATGTTGACCTATGTGCTTACATTGTCTTTTTTAAGCTCCATTGAATAAATTTAGCATTTCCTTCTCCCAGGGCCATGTACTACTTTATCTTTATTTAAGCCTTCCTTCATATGAAACTGGATTTTCAACTCAACTAATGCTGAGAAAGCTGTTTGGTTTCAAGGCATATTCTTATCAATGTTTGCCAGTGCATTAGTTACATTTATACCTCTGGGGTATCGGAGGGTACTACACTATTATTGTTTATTATGTCCCTAATAGGATTGGCTATATCTACACCATTTATCTACCTTTGTTGCCATTATCAGAACGTTGAACTGCTATAATGATAATAAAGCCTTTAGGGTTCACTTCTTATAAATACCTATATGCAGGCTATTGATCATTTTTATTTTATCTATTTTTGTCACATATGCTGTATGTGAGAACAATTCTATTTTTTTATTAATACTATTACAGTGTTTTTGTGAAAAATAATAAAGCTATGGTGTATGAAATCACTCACAATGGACTATAAACAACAAAATCAAATTTTAATGTGAGTAATCACAAAAGACACGTACGAATCATAAAAATGTAAGGAAAAATACAAAAAATAGGAAAGAAACTGTTCCTCACAAAGTGCAGCCTACCTAAAAGTAGGTGTCTAACAGCATATTAATAAATAAAATACTAAATAAACTATCTATTTTAGAAGTAAAGCATAACCTATAAAAATGCAACAGTATATTAACCCCTAAATATAACTTTATAAAGTGCTGCTGCTCATACCATATCATAAACAAACAAAATGTATATTAGTAAAAATTAACGGGCATTGGATGGAAAAATAGCAATAATAAAATACAGATAAATACAGTCACTGTAAACCAGATCCAAAGTGTGTGAATTATGCTGGTATCCATTTAGTAGGCTTGAAATTCAGTTAAGGTAACTCCTACTATATCTGCATCCAATAATCCTAATGAAAAGTCAATTGAATCCTTCTAATGTTCCTAAATGCCACAGTCTCATGTGAACCAGCAAGGTCCAAGCACATCAATCACAGTGGCTCACCTACCTAATGGTGTATGGAAACTCCAACTCACAGATAATTCAGAGAAATTGTAGGGGAGCAAGCAAACTTTACATTGAAGCTCTTTTAGTAAAGAAAAGGAGGTACCATCAGTGTCTACACATTTGTCTATCACAAAGAGTTTTTCAAGACCAACATTGGCATCTCCTTAAAAAGGCATCTATCTAAGAAGTCCCTATTCACATAGGTAACTATTAACTAACAAATTGTTAAGTAATCACGATAAAATGAAAGAGTTCTCTAGATCAAAGTAAATCAAAGTAAATGCATGTATTCCCTAGTTCAAAATATTAATAGTTCTGAGCAGTGTATGACCAATCAGCATCTCCTCATAGAGATGTATTGAATCAATGCATCTCTATGAGAAACGTTCAGTGTCTCCATGCAGAAGGTGGAGACACTGAATGTCAGTCACACTGTGCAGCCCTGCCCGAGGAACCTCCCTTTAGTAGCCATCTGAGGAGTGGTCAGTGGAGGTGTCCCTGGCCGTAATGTAAACACTGTATTTTCTCTGCAAAAAGCCTGAAGGGAATGATTCTACTCACCAGAACAAATACAATAAGCTGTAGTTGTTCTGATGACTATAGTGTCTCCCTTTAAATGTCTCAATATGGAATTCATAAGTAGTTTACCCTTGAAGATGAGTGCATGTGTGAGATTTGAAAATAAAGGTAGCTTAATGTTTTAGTACATGTTAAATAAATCCTCCTTCCTATTAGACTTCTGCAATTGGTTTCTCCCAAATTGCAATTTGTCTGAAATTTGGGTGGCTGGTGGCAGGTCATCTGAGTACTGTAACTTCAACATGACCACATCAAGAAACAACCGAACCGGACAACAGAACAGGCAAGCTAGTTCAGTTCATTCATGATTCGGAGTTCCATTTTACCTCTATTTGTTACTTCCTCTTACTTCATCTGTGAACCAAATAGATGTTAAATGCTTTTAACAGTGAACTGGAAAATATGTACATTATATTTACATTATGTATGCATTCTGCAGTAGACTGATTAGCTCCTTTTCTTGCTCTTGTTCGATAGTCCAAATAGTTTTTTTCCTACACATTTCCATGTTTGAAATTTGGACAAGCCAAACAGCCTCTTGCACAAAATTCAGTTACCTGAATATTTTTTTTGGGGGGGGGGATGGAAAGGGGGGGGTGCAAGGGGAGGCACAAATTAATTAGGCCAAACCAAATGTTTCTACCAGGTACAAGTCTACTTTCTAATATTAAAATAGCAACACCATATGCTGTTGGTGGCAAGGAACAAAGCTGGCCACCATACCCAACAATGCGAAACCTCACTCACCAACTCTCCTCAGACCATCAACACAAATGGAACATGGAATGAGCTTAAAATATTCAATCCCAATCCTATCAAAACACTGACAAAGAGCATCTATCTGCACAACATGTGTAACCATTATCGGGGTGCACTTAATTCAAGATCTCCCCAAAAGGTCTGCTCACAATATGGAACCTGTACAGTCTCCAGTGGGACCCTGTTGCTGAATCCCACTTTCTTGGCCACATTTTCCCAGAGGCCTGGCAGCCTCAATCTGCAGCTGTGTGACAGAGGTGGGGACATGAGGTGCAGGCTTGGTGAGAGTTATATTCCCAGGCAACAGCTGCTGTATGCAGTATGCTGTATGTGTAGCCCAATGCTGGCTATTTGCTGGAAAAATATTACTGTCTTAATTATAAACAGGCAGACAGACAGACGAATAGAGAAACAGACAGACAGGCAGACAGACAGATAGTTGGACGGGTAGATAGAAAGACACAGACCTATAGATGCTTGTGCATAAAATAAAATGTATAAAAACCTCTTTCTCTGTTGTTTTTTACATTGTTTTAAATATTCTTTCTTAGTTAACGTAGCTGTTCAGTCATTTTCTGCTTTGGTTGCTGGACCTCTGTGCCCATTTCACAATCTTATTAAAACTTGCGCTAGCAATCGGTCTGCGAATAGTTTTTTTCTGCTGCCTTTTGTTTGTATCCGTGACATGACATAAAGCCTTCTCTCATCCAGACGCTATAACACAGAGGTAATTGAAACATAACTCATTCTAAATTACACACCCCTGTTAAGGGTAGGATCGGTACGCCTGCTTTCTCATTTCTAGGTCTCATTTCCACTGGAAAATACACATACTTCTAAAAGGATATTTAAGAAAAACAAAGTCATTCGGAATAGATTTGAGTATGTACATATTACGGAGCTATTGATTTCCTGAGCGAGCTGCACTGGGTTCAGGCACAGGCACTGTAAAAAGCGAGTCTTAAGGTTGACTACCACAAAGCTGGAGAATATGCCTTCAGGCTGACAAATGAAACCTTTTATTGTCTAAGATGGTTATGGTCAATTGAGTTTAGAAAAGGAGTTTTTGTTTTTGCAGTTTGGAAAATGTAGCTCATCAGCACCACATGTGATCACATGTGATACAAGAAGATCTTTGAGGTTTGAAAGTGTCCCATAACTCTGATTTTAAATAGGAATTGAATAAGACTGAATTAAACATAAACCACGGGACATGAAAAATATTTTTTTTTATGTTTATCAACAGGAGAAAGGAAAAATATATAAGAATATGACGTATCTCATTAAGATTTAACCTACTGTTTTCCCAACACACGGTACAACCTGAAGAATCTGCTTAGGGAAAACATAAATTGTTTTTGTGCGTGAAAAATACTAAGGGTATCTGAACTGTACAGGCACTGGTATTACTTTATTTACCAGCTTGTTTCATGTAGACACTGTTAAATATTACAGAGAATGCACCTATTAGCTTATTGTACGTCTGGGAGATGGTAGAGGCTAATTTAAAGTGATCTGTATGTAAGGGAAGGGCCAGGTTATGAGAGATGACTCAGGGCAAAGTCATGTATTTGATCACTTAATTTAATTATTGGGAGGATAAGTGGTTAACGTAATAGGTGTCAGAATACACTTATAATTGGTATATTATAGATCTAGGTCTAATAATTGCCAGTTAATAGGTAGAGTGTGACAAAAGCTCCAAACCCAAGTAAGGGAGACATTATTTCAGATCTTACTTAAACTCTGAAAAAGTAAAATTGTGTGCCAACATATGTCTTCACTTCCCAAAAATGTATCCAGATCTTTCCATATGTTAGACATGAAATATTTCAAATCAATCTATGCAGAAAATGTTTCCCTGAATTTCACATTAAGCCAGGAACAGACAAACAGATAGAGAGCTAGATAGAGAAATAGATAGATAATAGATTAGTGGAGAACTAGACAATCATTCTGTACAGAGAGTGATAAAACAACCTCTGAACCTTTTATAGTTTGTGTTCCTGCTAAAGCATCTATAATCAGAGATGGAACAGTCTACTTGCTAGTCCATTCATTAAGAGTCCAATGGTTGATAATGGTCAATCAGTCGTTCGGCTGCAGGTTTTAAGCAAGTTTAAGCAGGTTCTAAGTGATATGTAGGGTTTTACTTATCTTTGTAGAAGCAGGACACAAGATCCCCTAATTACATCTATCTGAAGATTCCATGAATGTACTATACATGTGTATACGCCAATCAGCATTGGCCTAGGGAGCAAATACTCCACAGCAAAGGGTTGAAATGTCTCTATGTACAACATGGTGCAATATACTAAGTTTATATTACGTTAATTACTATCTTGGAATTATTTCACACTTGAGCTCAGTTAAAATGCATTCTTAACACAGCACTATAATCGGGATATGAGAGAAAAGTCCATTTTAAACATGTTAACCATCAACATCAATATTCTAGAAGACCTCCATCCTTTGTTTGTACACTCCTCGTAACGTTCCTTACTTTACCCTTAATATGCGTCTTATGAACATGTGCAAATGGCCATTTATTTTTACAACATTATGGCAAAACAAAATTACTTTTCTTAAAAATGTAATGTGTTCCAAACTAGTCACTTGATTTATTTTCTCCTTGTTTGGAAATGTGTGTGTCTATACATTTTATGTAAATAAGGATTTTAGAAAATTAGTTTAGAACGACTCTGCAAAGAATTGTGATCCAGAAAATTTTTGTTTCTAAAAGAACCAGCCAAAGTATAATTCCAAAAGTTTCAATGTGGTCATTTTATTTTGTTTCAAAGCAACAGCATGTACTGAGAGTGTGACAGCAACCCAGGCGCTTTGTCCCAGAGCTAAAACAATTGGGAATGCAATTCAAAAATGCAAAGAGATAAGAAAACAGAAAGTGCCATTTCTGTTTAAGGATCATGAAGGCAGGAGATCCATCATCGCAGAATATTCCGTTTTTTTTATTCTTTGCTTTTTTTTTTTTGCAATCTTTTTTATGTTTGAAAGTTGTAGTTTTTTTTCCCCCAAGAACACAATGGACGGTAAATGCTACATTTTTTATTTCAGCCTGGCCTTTTGTTAAAAAAGGCTGTTTCACGACACAAAACTGCATCGAAGGCACCTCTTGAAATAAAGATTGTAAGCAGGGCACAGATACATTTAAAGAATGTTTTTTTACAGCAGAAGTGGCTCGCAAAATACTTTTCTTACTGGTAAACTCAATTAAAAGAAAAGTGACATGAAACATCTATCAGTCGGAGACTTTGTAACCAGTTTTTGAGTAAAAGCTGTCAATCAGCTTTTAGGAAGAGGTATAGTAACAGTTTTATCTACTGTAGGTGTTCAGTAATAAACACAGTCTGTCTATCTAGTCTATCCAAGCACATTTGCCTGGATTTAACAATAAAAAACAAATAAGAAAGGTAACGGTGACAATTTGCAAAATAGTATTTTGAAATGTAACCTATCTGTTCAGGGGCGTACCTAGAGCATTTGGCACCCGGGGCGGATCCTGTGCTTGGCACCCCCCACCGAAAAAAAAACCAGTAAAAAAATGTTAAAGGTTTTCTTTCTTTTTTTTTTACAGTTTGTAAACTTTGCAAAACTGCTGTCAGCCCCTCCTACAAAACCCTTGTCCTGCCCCGCCCCTCCTACAAAACCTCTGTCCTGCCCCTTCTACAAATCCTGTACTGCCCCGTCTACAAAACCCCCACAACCCCCTTCCACAAATCCCCCTGCTTATCCCCCCTTATAAAGACTCCTGTCCCAATACAAAACCCCTGCCCCCTTCTACAAAATCCCTGCAGCCCCACACACACATTTACAGGCAGACAGTCACACACACACTCAGTTACAGACAGACAGTCACACACTCAGTTACAGGCAGACAGTCACACGCAGTCACAGGCAGACAGTCACACATACACATTTCCTCCGTGCGGCCAGTTTATCAGCTGTTTGCTTGTGTGAGCTGTACTGGCCGCACGGCACCCTAACTACCATGGGACACTGTGCGGCCACAGCTCACACAGCCCCCTCCAGCCAGGGCCGGTGCAAGGATTTTTGCTGCCCTAGACAAAAGTAAAGTTTGCCGCCCCTCCCCCCCATGTGACACCCCCATGTGTGTAAGGGGTGCATTGAGTGTGTGTAATGAATGCATTGTGTGTTTCTGTGTGTGTAAGGGATGCATTGTGTGTAACGGTTGCATTGCTTGTGTATGTGTGTCTGTGTGTGTAATGCATTGTGTGTTTTTCTGTGTGCAAGGGGAACATTGTGTGTATGAGATGAATGTCAATCTCTCCTCCCGCTCCAATTTCCTTCTCCTCCTCCCAATTTCTCTTTCTCACCCCCCTCCTAATTTCTCTCCCCTCCTAATTTCTCTTTCCCCCCTCCTAATATCTCTTCCCCCCTCCTAATTTCAATTTCTCTCCCCCCTCCTAATTTCTCTTTCTCACCCCCCCTCCTAATTTCTCTTTCCCCCCTCCTAATATATCTACCCCCTTTCTCTTTCTCACCCTCTTTCTCACCCCCCCTCCTTTCTCTTTCTCACCCCCCCTTTCTCTTTCTCTTCCCCCTCCTTTCTCTTCCCCCCCTCCTTTCTCTTCCCCCCCCTCCTTTCTCTCTCACCCCCCCCTCCTTTCTCTTCCCCCCCCTCCTTTCTCTTTCTCACCCACATTTCTCTTTCTCACCCCCTCCTTTCTCACCCCCTCTCTTTCTCACCCCCCCTCCTTTCTCACTTCCTTTCTCTTTCTCACCCCTTTCTCTTTCTCACCCCCTCCTTTCTCACCCCCTCTCTCTTTCTCACCCCCCTTTTCTCCTCCCCCCCTCTCCTCTTTCTCACCCCTCCTTTCTCCTCTTTCTCACCCCCTCCTTTCTCTCCCCCCCCTTTCTCCTCTTTCTCACCCCCCCTTTCTCTTTCTCACCCCCCCTTTCTCCTCTTTCTCACTCCCCCTCCCACCTGCAGCTGCTTGTGGCGTGGCCGAGGCCCTGTAGTCGGCGGGTACAGGGGCATCTGTTTCCTGTACCGGGGACTAACAGGAGTGCCTCAGTGTGCGCTTGTGTTCGCGGGTACAGAGACAGCTGCTCTCTACCACGTCAGGTGCAAGGGCTGGCCATGCTAAACTGACAGGAGGAGCGCTGAGCGCTGAGCGCTTAGCGCTTCCCTCCTGTCAGCCCCTCTCCTCAGGCTGCGCCCGGGCGGTGCGGTCCGCCCTCATGGACTCACTGCCCAGGCAAAGCTGCAGCCGCCTGAGGCTCTCTACAGAGCGCTCGGGCGACTGCAGAATGGGAGGGGCCGGCGGGGCTGGTCATGGCACCCCCCACCCTGGTGGCACCCGGGGCGGACCGCCCCCCCGCCCCCCCTTAGTACGCCACTGTATCTGTTACAGCCTAGTGATAACTCCACTGGCCTCTCCTCAGATGGCTACTAGAGGTGATTCCTGGGGCAGTGCTGCACAGTGTACAGTACTGACATTTAGTGTCTTTACATTCTGCATGGAGACACTGAACTATTCTCATAGAGATGCATGGATTCAATACATCTCTATGAGGAGATGCTGATTGGCCAGAGCTGTGTTTGACTTGTGAGGGCTCTGCCCCTGATTTTCCTCATTTACAGTCTCAGCCAATCCTATGAGGAAGCATTTTGATTGGCTCAGACCACCACTTCTGATGATGTCAGCATACAGCAAGCAGTTTCAGAGGCAAACAGGGGCAGTGCCAGGAGCTGCAGAGTAGAATACAAATAAGATTTATCTATATTTAGGGAGGCAAGTGGGGGCCAGGGGGGCTAGATGGTGGTGTTCCTGACCCTATAGTGTTCCTTTAACAATGGTGAGTTTATTTAGCTAGAAGGAGTGGCTTGAAGCAATATAGAGTATAAGCAGAACAGTAAATCGAAAAGCAAAAAAGAGGCACAATAACAAATATCTTCCTGAAGTAGTTTTTTAAAAATATTTCGATTGGAAATATCAATTTGAAATATAGTGGCATTTTATTTCCCATTAAAGCTCTGAATAGACTGTAATGGTAATAGCCAAAATTACCGTATTTTTCGCTCCATAAGACGCACTTTTTTTCCCCTCAAAAGTGAGGGGAAATGTCTGTGCGTTTTATGGAGCGAATGTGAAGATTTACTTACCTGTCTTGGAGCGTGGGCCGGCTTCACAGCGTGCTCCGTTGTCCAGGAACTTCTATTTCAGATTCCGGTTTCCGGCGGGACTGAAAGGAAGTGCACACTCAGTGTGCACACTTCCTTTCAGTCCCGCCGGAAACCGGAACCTGAAATAGAAGTTCCTGGACCGCGGAGCGCGCTGTGAAGCCGGCCCCCGCTCCAAGACAGGTAAGTAATTATGGGACAATGGGAGGGGAGACACTATGGGAGAAAGGGAGGGGGAGACACTATGGAAAGAGGGGGAGACACTATGGGAGAAGGGGAGGGGGAGACACTATGGGAGAAGGGGAGGGGGGGGGAGACACTATGGGAGAAGGGGAGGGGGAGACACTATGGGACACTATGGGAGAAGGGGAGGAGGACACTATGGGAGAAAGGGAGGGGGAGACACTATGGGAGAAGGGGAGGGGGAGACACTATGGGAGAAGGGGAGGGGGAGACACTATGGGAGGGAAAGTGCACTATGGGACAATGGGAGGGGGGGACACTATGGGATCAGAACACTAATGGACAAGGGGAGGAGGGGTTAAAGAACACTATGGGACAGGGTAGGAGGGGTTAAAGAACACTATGGGACTGGGGAGGAGGGGTTAACAATCACTATGGGACAGAGGAAAGGGGGGTTAAAGATCATTATGGGACAGGGGAGAAAAAAAAATATTCTGAACAAACTGTCCCATAGTAAGAAACACTATGGAACAGTTTGTTCAGAATATTTTTTTTTTCTGGGTTTCCTCCTCTAAAAACTAGATGCGTCTTATGGTGAGGTGCGTCTTATGGAGCGAAAAATACGGTAGTTTTTCTGCTATGCATAAAGCCTCCTTATAGAAACAATATATCGTAAAAAGATTAACTAGAGCAATTTTTCAAGGGTGGAACCCAAGTGCTGGGATATCATCTCTCAAAACCTCTAGAGGTTGCCCACCAGGAGAGTTAACAACTCAGTATAAGTGGTAAACTTACACGTACTTCAATCTCTATTCGATAAATAGTATTAGACAAATAACCACACAGAAAACGTGAAAAAGTAGTGATAAGAAAAAAGTGTAAGTGACAAGAAAAGTTACAATAAAACAAAAGGGGACATCTAATACCCCAGCCTGACCAGTCCTGTAATTGATATGAATCCACCTAGGTATATAGTGATCGCTCCAGTAGCTATTCGAAGTTACAATGTTATAGAAGTATATATGAGAATATAGCTAGCAAAGCAATGTCACAACAAAAGGAAACAGGTCAATATATTCACAGGATAATTGAATATTGACTATGAAAGTAGATCCAGGGTAATTACTATTGCTCCTTACACCCTCTTTTTTTCTTCCTGGAACTCATCTCAAATAGCTCCAGCTTTGTCTAAATATTGCTATCTGTCTCCCTTTCTTATAGCTACTCCCGATATACTTTATAGTGGATTTTAAATTATGCCCAATTTTGGAACCATCACATGGATGACCATTGGACTAGCTAAACTGATAAAAAATGTTATCACACAAATTGATTTGATTTAAAAATTTTTTTACACATTGCACAAGTCTTCTGTGGTCTTCCACTGATTCAGCCTCACTATAGAACCAAGACCCCATGAAATCACTGTGGACCCCTCCCAGCATAGAGACGGTTAGTGAATAAGACAGGGATGAATAATTGCAAAGGGGTAACAGAACTGTCACAGAGCCACAGAGGTGCAGGTCATAGTTATGTCTAGTCTATATCATTGACAAAACATTAGTAAAATGTAAGCATCCACATGCATTAGAGAGCATAGAGCAATGTATGTTTCACATATCTCTACGGGTAACAAAACTTGCAGATACATGAAATGTGTTTGTGAAATGAGTATATCACAGAGCTCCACATAAGTACATCTCACAGTACTGTGCAGTGTTTATAAATATATCACAGAGTTCTACACAAGTAATACTTCCAATATGATGCTGTGTTTATTGGGATATAACAGAGCTGCACAGCAATATGAACTAGTATTAGTAATGTGCAGTGTTGCCCCTCCTGTGGACAGACTGTAGGTTCACACCTGATATATAGTAGAGTATGCAGTTGAGACAGTGATGCCCTCCCTTTTTGTCCTCTCGTGGACTTCTTTTTGATTATTTCCTTTACCCTTACACTTTCATGAGAAATGCCAAAGGACTGAAGACTGAAGAAAAGCAGATGTGTTGCCTATTTTTAAAAAGGGTTCGATAATTCAATTTGAACAACAATATCATTAGTAGGAATTAAATGGCTTTATGAAAGACAGATCAGGCCAAACTAACTTAATTGAGTTCTATGAAGAAGTTAGTAGAAATACAGATCAGGGTGATACAGTGGCATTGATCTGCTTTGATTTTGCTTGCATTTGATACAGTTCCACACAAAAGGTTACTACTACAGCAGAGATCCTTTGATTTAGATGGCAAATCGTGCATGGGCTGTAAAATTACTAAATTGGACAAAAGTGGTAAGTGGAGAACCGCTGGGTTTTGTCCTGGGTCCACTTCTCTTTAATCTATTTATAAATGATGTTGAAGAAGGCATTGAAAGTCATTTATTGGTGTTTGCAGATTACACAAAACTAGGTAAACAACGTACAGTCTGAACATGATATAACTTCTCTACAGAGAGGATTGGATAAAGTGGGGGATTAGGCTAGCAAGTGGCAGATGAGATTCAATATAAATAAATGCATTTAGGAATAAGGAACCCAGAAGCTCTAAGGCAGGGATAACATTAAAAGAGAAGGTCTTTAGGACAACAAACTAGCAACAGTAGGCTATTCCAGTCTGCCAATGCAGATTTTAGCAGGGTACTGTCATGTATAAAAAGGGACATTGATTCATCTAATCAAAATAACATCTTTATAAATCATTGGTGAGACTCCACCTCGAATATTCTGTGCACCAGCTTTAAAGAAAGACATTGGAAGACTAGAAAAAGTGCAAAGCCGATCTACAAAATCAATGAGGGGGATGGAAAACATTAGTTCTGAAGGAAGGCTAGAGAACTGCATTTGCTTTCTTTAGAATAAAGGCATCTCAGAAGGGAAATGATAGCACTATACTAATATAGACAGAGACAGTACAAATAGCTATTACAAAACATAAACTTATCTCATCTAATAGAATGCAGTCCCTTGTCTGAAATAGTAAGATAAGGAATACCGGTTAATGTGTAAAACATTTTATACAACCGATAGTTCCGTATAGGATGAGCAAAAATTACATTTGCATAATTGGATTTTTTATGTATCCTTGAACAGATATCTATGCATATAACTGCTATTTGTCCTGTGTTTATATATTATCTGTTCATTATATGTTTTATATAAATGTTCTGCTAAAAATAATTTTTATCCTAAATAACTTGTTGGTGAAGGAGTTAGCACACACTTTAAATGCATTATTGCTTATTACAATAAAGCAGCATTTACCTACGCATTTTTCACTATTTCTACAATTATTGGTAAACCATTTGTATGTTGAATTTCTTGCTGTGGACTGCAATACAGCTCTGCGGCAACACACACATTATATAATAGGCTTATATTACAATAAAAAAGTGATTATTGATTTTCTTTCCCGAAGTAGCAGGTTGTGTCTTCCAAGTTACTCTAAAGCATATTTGCACTGAAGCAAACAAAATCCTGTGGCACTTCTTATAATCAATGGGGTTCAATCTATAAACATTGGTTGGAAGTGAACTCTAAACCAAATATGTTACATTTAGGCAAAAGCAGCAATGTTAGGAATGTAACTGAACTTGCCTTAATTTAGCAAATGTATTTTAATTCAACATAGAGTAAAGGGTATAGTAAAGATTCATAAAGGATTTTTTCCCCCTAAATATCAAACAATCTTCTTTTTACATGACTAATAATATTAGCTGCCTTGCTCCTTTAGTGCCATCTGCTGGTAACAGAATAGACTGACGGTACAACATGTTTCACAATTTGCCTACAGTTAGTTCTTATTATTTCTTTTTAAAACAATATTTTTGGGGAATTTCTGATAAATAAGAAATGATTGTGCATATTTAATTGTAAAACTATTCAAGTGATAAATCTGTTACACATGATAAATTCTATTTGAAAACTAATCTGAATTTGCTATTTTGGTCAAGTTAGGGGTTACAGCTGACACTTATCAGGAGATACATAGTCATCACATTCAAAAAAAATGCAAAAACTTTTATAAACATCTTCAAATTACTCCTAAAAACCTGTGCATTTTAGATAAATGTCACTCTTGAGTTTTTATTTTTGCACATGACATTTCATCCATACTGAACGCAAATAAAATTAAAAGTTTTATGCCTCGTATAGTTATGACCTTAAATTATTTAATTTATGACCAATTGTCATTAAACACACTTATATTTAACTTACTATTGATTTGTGGAAACATTCAAATATTCTCTAAAAAATCAGAAAGAAAGAAATTTTTCCAATATTTATCATATTTCAGGGCAAATTGGATGGAACGCTATTGATTTTTTTCTTGTCTTTCTCAGGACCAATAAATATGTGTACCTGTAAGGATTAACCATGGTGGACCTGGTAAATTTTTCAGCCTAATTATTCAAGTAAATATGGACTCAATTTAATTCAATCTAATTCTACTGTTGATATTGTTCTACTGTTGATAGTGGTGATATATTTATCACATATCTCATAGATTTAATGCTAGACAAAATTTTAGCAACTAAACCCAATAAATATCTTATAATGGTCATTAGCCAATATTTAACTGCCGATATCAATATTTATTGTCAGATCTCACTATATATAACAGACTACAAACATGGATTCAAACATACGCATTGCATTACTCTGCATCCCCAACCAATGAGTCACACAGATATTTACTGCACACAATACAGTCTATCCTACAAACAGTTAATCTAGTTGATGTTGGAAGGGTTTTCCAAGGGAATTGCAAAATTTAGACCAAAGCAGCTGATCTAGAAAAATAACTGAATTGGACAAATGTCCAGATTGTCTATATGTGCAATTCCCTTGGGAATCCATTGTAAATTAACCCCTTAAGCACACATTACGGAAATATTCCGTCATGATTCCCTTTTATTCCAGAAGCTGTGTCTTTAAGGGGTTAAACTCAAGTAACTGTTTGGTAAATAGGCTCTTAAGTGTAAAACATATTTAAATGTGATATATAAATGATGTTAAAATAACTATTTTGAGCTTAATTGGTATAAATTATGCATTATTTGTGATAAAATTAACAATGACATAAAGGTATCATTAGCATACATTGCACCTGCCAGGGTCAGCACCATTTTGATATTCATTACTGATTATTATGGGGCCTGGAGGGGACTAAAGGATGTACCGCCTGATTTTATATTGCGTCTACACCATCTGGCCATGGGTGGAAGCGATAAGTAACCTGTTTACCAAACATTATTTCATTATACGCTTCCCACCAAATGCCCCTTGTGCCAGGTCATCCTATAATTAAAAACTATTACTGCCCAGTCATTAGTAAATGCCCAATCCTATTGGCTGCTCACTGTATACTTGACATAACCCACATGTGGCATGGCAGGATGGGGCATATGGGAGTTTTTTTTTTTTTTATCGCCCTTATATCTGGGTCATATTAACCTCCATAGGCTTTCTCATTTATTTTTTAGTGTGTTTAGATGCATCAAAACAACTTTAGCTTAATGAAGCAGTTTTAGTGTATAGGTTATTCCTCTGCAGTCTCACTGCTAAATGTTCTGTCATTTAGGAGTTAAATCACTTTTGTTTCTCTTTATGTAGCACTAGCACACATTCACGGCTGTGACTGACACAGCCTGCATTAAAAACGGCTTCATGTACCATCTGATGTAAACTTACTTTAGAAATTGTATTTCCTGCTCTGTTAATTGAACATTTATCAAACTCAAGAGATTCCTGCAGGCTATAGCAGGTTATTAACAGAGCAGGTGAAACAACATTCTAAATTACAGTTGCAAGAAAAGGTATGTGAACCCTTTAGAATGACATGGATTTCTGCACAAATTGGTCATAAAATGTGATCTGATCATCATCTAAGTCACAACAATAGACAATCACAGTCTGCTTAAACTAATAACACACAAAGAATCAAATGTTGCCATGTTTTTATTGAACACACCATGTAAACATTCACAGTGCATGTGGGAAAAGTATGTGAATCCCTAGACTAATGACATCTCCAAGAGCTAATTGGAGTGAGATGTCAGCCAACTGGAGTCCAATCAATGAGATGAGATTGGAGGTGATGGTTACAGCTGCCCTGTCCTATAAAAAACACACACCAGTTCTGGGTTTGCTTTTCACAAGAAGCATTGCCTGATGTGAATGATGCCTCGCACAAAAGAGCTCTCAGAAGACCTACGATTAAGCTGGAAAGGGTTATAAAAGTATCTCCAAAAGCCTTGCTGTTCATCAGACCACGGTAAGACAAATTGTCTATAAATGGAGAAAGTTCAGCATCTGCTGCTACTCTCCCTAGGAGTGGCCGTCCTGCAAAGATGACTGCAAGAGCACAGTGCAGACTGCTCAATGAGGTGAAGAAGAATCCTAGAGTTTCAGCTAAAGACTTACAAAAGTCACTGGCAAACGCTAACATCCCTGTTAGCGAATCTACAATACGTAAAACACTAAACAAGAATGGATTTCATGGGAGGATACCACAGAGAAAGCCACTGCTGTCCAAACAAAACATTGCTGCACGTTTACAGTTTGCACAAGAGCACCTGGATGTTCCACAGCAGTACTGGCAAAATATTCTGATGAAACCAAAGTTGAGTTGTTTGGAAGAAACACACAACACTATGTGTGGCGTAAAAAAGGCCCAGCACACCAACATCAAAACCTCATCCCAACTGTGAAGTATGGTGGTGGGGCATCATGGTTTGGGACTGCTTTGCTGCGTCAGGGCCTGGTTGGATTGCTATCATCGAAGGAAAAATGAATATCCAAGTTTATCAAGACATTTTGCAGGAGAACTTAAGGCCATCTGTCTACCAGCTGAAGCTCAACAGAAGATGGGTGTTGCAACAGGACAATGACCCAAAGCATAGAAGTAAATCAACAACGGAATGGCTTAAACAGAAGAAAATACGCCTTCTGAAGTGGCCCAGTCAGAGTCCTGACCTCAACCCGATTGAGATGCTGTGGCATGACCTCAAGAAAGCGATTCACACCATACATCCCAAGAATATTGCTGAACTGAAACAGTTCTGTAAAGAGGAATGGTCAAGAATTACTCCTGACCGTTGTGCACGTCTGATCTGCAACTACAGGAAACGTTTGGTTGAAGTTATTGCTGCCAAAGGAGGTTCAACCAGTTATTAAATCCAAGGGTTCACATACTTTTTCCACCTGCACTGTGAATGTTTACATGGTGTGTTCAATAAAAACATGGCAACATTTCATTCTTTGTGTGTTATTAGTTTAAGCAGACTGTGATTGTCTATTGTTGTGACTTAGATGATGATCAGATAACATTTTATGACCAATTTGTGCAGAAATCCATATTGTTACGGTACCTCCAGTAGTAAAATGTACAAACCGCCGTTTAGCGAGTATCCCCCGTTCGCAATAATGTGGTCGGGTAGCGGGTATAATAAAACCATGCGAACCGCCAGCCAGGGAACACTCCAAACTCCCGAACGGTACCTGTACGGCTAATTCCCTTCACGAGCTGTAAATCCACGAACGGCAAATAGTAACTGAACGTCAATATCTCCCAAGCGGCAAATAATCCAAATAAGTAGTCTCTAGTCGCTGGTAACCAAATCCCCCCAATAACGAGACCAAGCTACGCTTTGAGGGTAAAACACGAACTGATTTACTGTGGGCTACCTGCCCGGTATTTATGCAGGTCTCCCACCTGGTGGACACTCCCCTAGGGGACCAAATGGGAGACTGAAATTACAGAAGGACATGGGGACATTTTGGACATACATCCCCACAATATTCCCAGCATGCAGTACAGTTCCCTCCCCTCTGCTCGGGGGATAATTGGGAAGTAACTCAATTATCTCCCCGAGCAGAGGCAATCGCCATTTTAAATCCAAGTCACAAAAACACATGAAAATCTATAACTTCATAACTGCCGAACATATTACATTCGTATTACATATCCCCAGATAGCCTGGATCTGAGTGCACATTATTGGAGAATAGCGCTCAGATCCCATTCGCATAGTTCAATCGCCATGGAGTCAAAGTCTCTTTCAGTTCTTCGGTATGCGATTGACTCCATGGGACGGCTATCTGGGTTAAGTCCATTCGTGTGATTGAATCTCCCGAACGGCTGGCATTCGTATACTTTTGTCGATTGAGAAGGGGAGGTCGACGGCTTCAGCGGTGTTCGGCTGGAAAAGTGTCCGTTTTCAGATCCATTAAATAATCGTCGAACATCGCTGGTCTTTCGCATGGGCAAAATGGCCGCTGCCTCGTGGTCGACATACGAACGACGACCACCCGGCATTCGGTTTTAATTGAGAAGTGTCTGTGGTTAACCGCAACGTTCTAATTGGGATCAATAGGTTAACCAGCAGCACACTTCTCTTCTGGGTGGTCGTCCGTTCGGTAGTTCCGTTCGACAAAAACCGACATTCCCTTGAATAAAGCATACGAATGGGGAAATTCATGTAACCGGCAAAACAGGCGAACAAAGCATTTGTAATCCAGACAGATGGGTCTGTCACACATATCATTCCAAAGGGTTCACATACTTTTTCTTGCAACTGTAAACAGACTGTGCAATAAAGGGAGTTTAAACATTAGATCTCTTTACAGGAAGTGTTTAGGAAGACTGTGTAAGTCACATGCAGGGAGGTGTGACTAGAACTGCATAAACAAAGTGATCTACCTCCTTTTTATGCATGAAAACCTATTTATTAACAACTTTTATCTATCAAACTTGATAAGACATCTCTTTATTCAACAGCCTGATTCCCCAACTTTGCAAGCCCATTCCTTCAGTGAGCAAGCCTGATTGTCTGCAAAGCCTGATTCCCCAACATTGCAAGCCCATTCCTTCAGTGAGCAAGCCTGATCGTCTGCAATGGTAGCCTTCTGGAAGACCACACTAAGACTCTATCCTGCACACCTTCATTTCTTTTTAACTTAACCGCCCTGTACATTTATTTTATTTTATTTAATATATCCTGTGTACATTGTATATTTTCTTATTTATATCTTGTCTGTTATGCTAAAGTGTAGTTTTGCTAGCCCTGTATGTAATTGTTTTATTCACCTAGATGCATTCCTCTATTTCCCCTCTGATTTGTGACTGACCTCTGACCCCTCCCTTTTCTTATTGATATGTTTGTTTTTATTTGAATATCCATCTCTTCATCTCTGTACCTAGATACATTTCCCCCTCCCTTACCTTTATTGCAAGCTTTCTGACCCTCACATCTCTTTATTCAACAGCCTGATTCCCCAACTTTGCAAGCCCAATGCCCACCCCATGCTCATTATTACATTTATAGATTGTCTGTCACCGTTACATTTTTGTTAGGTTAGAAAACCTGCCTCTTATTAGTAAACTCCTGCACTTTCCTAACCCATAAAACACCTTCACCTGCTCTTGATATTCCTATTATCTCCAATTTTTATTTTTCACAGTTTACCAATGATCTGTTTTCTCCTCCTCTTTTTTTCCTCAGTCTCCCTCAGTATAAAAAACTCTCCTTCCACCCACTTCACTCATCCCCCATCAACATTTACATATGCCCTTCTCTGCTACACTCCCTCTTCTCTCATCTCATGCCTTACACTCATTTTTCTTCTCTCTCACTCCAACCCACAATCGATCTCATCCTAGACCCCATGCATACAAAACCCATTCACACCTCCTATCACTTTCTCTCCTCCTACTTCTAGCAGCTGAGGATGTCTCCCCCAATCCAGGGCCCTTCACCTTCTCTACACACACTAAGACAACCAGAAACCCCAGAAACCTCATCACAATACCCTGCCCTTTACCCTCACTTACCATTAATTGCATTAATGCATTAATTGTAGGCAGACAATGTAATAGAGCAGCAGGAAATGCTAGCAGAATGCTTGGTTGTATAGGGAGAGGTATTAGCAGTAGAAAGAGGGAAGTGCTCATGCCATTGTACAGAACACTGGTGAGACCTCACTTGGAGTATTGTACACAGTACTGGAGACCGTATCTTCAGAAGGATATTGATACCTTAGAGAGGGTTCAGAGAAGGGCTACTAAACTGGTTCATGGATTGCGGGATAAAACTTACCAGGAAAGGTTAAAGGATCTTAACATGTATAGCTTGGAGGAAAGACGAGACAGGGGGGATATGATAGAAACATTTAAATATATAAAGGGAATCAACACAGTAAAGGAGGAGACTATATTTAAAAGAAGAAAAACTACCACAACAAGAGGACATAGTCTTAAATTAGAGGGACAAAGGTTTAAAAATAATATCAGGAAGTATTACTTTACTGAGAGGGTAGTGGATGCATGGAATAGCCTTCCAGCTGAAGTGGTAGAGGTTAACACAGTAAAGGAGTTTAAGCATGCGTGGGATAGGCATAAGGCTATTCTAACTATAAGATAAGACTAGGGACTAATGAAAGTATTTAGAAAATTGGGCAGACTAGATGGGCCGAATGGTTCTTATCTACCGTCACATTCTATGATTCTATGTTTCTATGTTTCTATGTAATTGTGCACTCTGGAATGCCCGCTCCATCTGCAGTAATTTAAAATCAACAACCATACACGACTTTTTCATCTCAAACTCACTCACATTGCTTGCACTTACAGAGACCTGGCTGTCCCCCTATGATAGCGCTACTCCTGTCTTTTTATGTTTTGGTGGGCTACAATTCTCTCACACTCCCAGACTCAACGGTAAATGAGGCGGGGTAGGCATCCTTCTCTCCCCTCAATGTACCTTTCAACCAATCATAACTCCCCCTGCCCTATCCTTTTCTTCTTTTGAAATTCACACTGTCTGCCTATTTAAACCCACTCCTTTAAGAATTGCTATCATCTACCGCCCCCCCGGTTATCCTAGACTATTCATTGAGCACGTTTCTTCCTGGCTTCCCCACTTCCTCTCATCTACCACTCCTTCCCTTATACTTGGGGATTTCAATATCCCAATCAATAACCCCAATTGCACTGATGCCTCTTGTCTGCTCTCTGTAACCTACTCCTTTGGCCTTACGCAATGGTCCAATTTAGCAACCCATACAGCAGTAAACACTCTTGATCTTGCCTTCACCAACCTCTGTACTGCCTCTAATCTCTCCAATATTCCTTTTCCTCTGACTACCATCTGCTGACTTTTGACATTGGCATACCTAAGACCCAATTGACACCACCGTCTGAACATCACTCTCACAGAAACCTCCAATGTCTTGACCTAGAACATTTCTCCACTAATCTCCAAACTCTCCTTTTACCTATCTCAAACCTCACCTGTACTAGTTCTGCAACCTCCGTCTACAATTCCACCCTATCCTCTCAACTAGACATCATGGCACCTTATACATTTAAACGCTGCAGGCCCCCCCAACAACAACCCTGGCACAACAATCTCACTCGATACCTCCAAAAATGCTCCAGAACTGCTGAACGCTGATGGAGAAAGTCTCACTGTGCATCTGATTTTCTCCACTATAAATTTATGCTGAGCTCATACAGCTTGGCTCTTTCCTCTGCAAAAGTTAATTACTTCAATACCCGCATAACCACACTCTCCCGCGAACCCAAACGACTATTTCACACACGCCCTGCTGTTCCTCCTCCACCTACTAACTTGACCGCCTCAGACTTTGCAACTCACTTCACTGACAAGATCTCTACAATCAGAGAAGAGATCTCTCATCTTTCTTCTTCCCCTTACAATACTTCCCCTAACTTCACTCCCTCTGCTGTTCTATGTTCATTCGCACCCGCTACATTGGAAGAGGTTTCTGCTCTGCTCCGGTACTCCCGCCCCACCACCTGCTCCCTAGATCCAATTCCCTCGCATCTCATCCGTACTCTGTCTTCTTCTCTTTCTCCACCTCTCACTAAAATTCTCAATCTCTTTCTCTCCTCTGGTATATTTCCATTGCCCTTCAAACATGCAACTGTAACCCCAATTCTAAAGAAGCCCAATCTTGACCCTAACTCCCCATCCAACTATCGTCCTATCTCGCTACTGCCTTTTGCATCCAAGATCCTTGAAAAAATTGTGTATGCGAGATTGACAGACTTCCTCGAGTCCAACTCTCTGCTAGACCCACTTCAGTCTGGTTTCCGCACTAAGCACTCTGTGGAAATGGCACTGACCAAAGTATCCAATGATCTACTCGCTGCAAAATCTCGTGGTCACTACTCTATCCTAATTCTCCTTGACCTGTCTGCGGCTTTTGACACTGTTGATCATCAACAGCTTCTTCTCATCCTCCGCAATATCGGTCTACAAGATATTGCTCTCTCCTGGTGCTCCTCCTACCTCTCCCAGCGCTCTTTCAGTGTTTCTTTCTCTGGCTCTGCTTCTTCTCCCCAACTCCTCTCTGTTGGTGTCCCCCAAGGTTCAGTCCTTGGTCTCCTACTGTTCTCCATCTATACTGCCTCCCTTGGTAAACTCATTAGCTCCTTTGGCTTCCAATATCATTTCTATGCAGATGACATGCAAATCTACCTGTCCTCTCCTGATCTCTCCCCGTCCCTCTTGACTAGTGTCTCTGACTGCCTCTCTGCTGTTTCTAACTGGATGGCTGCCCACGTCCTTAAACTAAACTTGACCAAAACTGAAATTCTGTTCTTTCCTCCCTCAAGTGTTGTTACTCCTGTGTCTGTCTCCCTCCAAGTCAATGGTGCTACTATCAGCTCCACCACGCAGGCTCGCTGCCTAGTTGTTCTCTTTGACTCCGACCTCTCCTTCAAGCCTCATGTTCAATCTATCGTCAAATCCTGTCATTTCCATCTCAAAAACATTGCGCGCATCGACCCCTACTTAACGCCAGATGCGACTAAGGTGTTGGTCCATTCCACTGTCCTTTCTTGCCTTAACTACTGTAATCCACTTCTCAGTGGTCTTACGTGCTCCCAACTTGCGCCGTTACAGTCCATAATGAATGCGGCGGCGAGGCTCATCTTCCTGTCCGCCCGCACCTCCCATGCCTCACCCTTCTGTCAGTCCCTACATTGGCTTCCTATAAAATATAGAGCTCAATTTAAAATTCTGGTTCTTGCTTTCAAATCTCTACATAATGCTGCTTCCACCTATCTATCCTCCCTTATACACAAGTATGTCCCGTCTAGGCCCTTACGATCTGCTGAAGACTTACGTCTATCTTCTGTCCGTACTCCCACCTCTGATGCTCGCCTTCAAGATTTCTCGAGGGCTGCACCGTTCCTCTGGAACTCGCTTCCCTCCTCTGTTAGATGCTCACCCAGTCTCCACTCCTTCAAAACATCGTTAAAAACCCACTTCTTCATAAAAGCGTATCAATTAAACTTTTAATAGCTCCTGACTGATTCCTCTTCTGCAACTGTCACTAGTCTTATACTATCCTTACCTTTTTGTGTCATTTTACTCCACTCCCTCTACCATGTAAGTTCATTGAGCAGGGCCCTCAAACCCTCTGTTCCTGTGTGTCCAACTTGTCTGGTTACAACTACATGTCTGTTCGTCTACCCATTGTAAAGCGCTGCGGAATTTGACGGTGCTCTATAAATATCATAATAATAATAATAATAAGACCATTTATCGTTGAATATGTGTCCAATAGATGGGATTGAATCACCGAAAGCAGATATTTTATATTAAAAGTAAATGTTGCAATATTCAATATTTAATAGACGTTTCCGATACTCCAACTGATAATTATCGAATCTCAATACAACCTTTAACGGCATGTATTTAATCAATTTGGCAATCGATTTTGTAAATGGAGCTGATAAACTCCCGATAAATGTGATCAGCTTTGCCTGAATCAAAGTCTATATATCTCTAAATACCAAATTACTACTAAATAATGCATTATTTATCAATACAGGAGATTTCCACCAACAGTGCAATAAAAGAATCCTCAAAACAAGAAAATGGAAAAATAAAAAAAAATCTTTATTTTAATAATTTTTTTTAATTTTTAAGTTCAGTTGAATTATAACTCATAATTCTTTTTTTTTTTTTTTTTTTTCACTTACTTAAATGTTAACTAAAAACCGGGAACACATGAAAGGTATAGCCGAGTATATGAAAATGAAATAAAGCCTTTTTCTGGCACCAAAGAGACTCAGAGAAAGAAGCAGTCATAAATACTGAATCCTTTACTGCATATATCCTGCCTTTTTCCTCCTTACCCTCAGACTATGTGCTATATCTGTCTATTGTCGCCGTTATTCTTCCATTGCTGAAGAATGAATGTTTCATCAACATATCAAAGACTTGCAAACATGGAGGGGATTGTCAAGGAAGCTATGGAGCATCAGCCGTGTAGAAAATATCATGCTGGCAACAGACTTCAGTTTAATGAGCCATCCTCTCTTACGGATCAGGGCAAGACTGCTATGAAAGTTACAGTCATGAATATTACATATGCTAACTTTCACTATCTAAAAGAAATTGTCCCCTTTTTCTTGGCACACTAAGAATGCCACAGGCAAGATCTCTTGTATATTATGGTAGAGTGTTTGGATTTCCTCCTACTTCTTCTGAAGTCTCATACAATATGATATTATCAATACCAAGGCATGATAATTTAAAGCATGGTATTCTGGGAAGTTTCTTAAATAAAGAACAAATCAGGGTAACAATATTAAACATCTCACAGAAGATTTAATTGAATATTTTAATTGAATATTTTGAATATTTTAGAATTAGATTTGTTTTCAGCCGATCTAAATGTTACCTTTGCCATTTAAAAAAAAATAAAAAATCATGCACTCTGTTGGTATTTGTGAATTTGCTGGAAATTAACCTGGTGTCAGTCTTGTTCATAGAAGGAAAGTCCTGTACATGTTGTCAGAGTTATGGGTTCAATTCCTGACATTCTTCTTCCAAGGTAAATAACATAAACACCATTAAAGGGACTCTATAGGCACCCAGACCACTTCAGCTAATTGAAGTGGTCTGGGTGCATATTCCCAGTTCCCTTAACCCAGTAAAGGTAATTATTGCAGATATAAATTAACTGAAATAATTAACTTTATTGGTTAACTTCACCTCTCAAGGCTATATACCAAAAGGACACTAGAGGGACTTCTTGGTCGTCAAGCAACTTTTGGTCTCCTACCTATACATAAGGACTTCCTGTCAGGATTACTAGTTGATCCAGCACGTAGAATTGTGTCACACAGATGACTAATAGGTAATGTATTAACGGGCCTTAGAATGGACGGACTTAACGTACCAAAGAATAATCAGGATACTTGCCGAGGTCAGGGGATACAGAAAGAGACACAATGATAAGAGAAAGCCAGAAGTCAGGGATACTAGAATACAGGGAAGTCATAACAAAGCCAAAGTCAAAAACCAGAAGAAACTTGAATCAGGAACGCGCTCTCGGACAACCACTAGGGAAACCACGACAGGGCACTGAGCAGGATGAGAACTGGGCCTAAATACCCCTCCTCTAGATCTGATAGGCTGTAACCGGCCTTTGACTCCAAAGGCAGTTACCAGGATCACATTTGCATAATTGCTGCTCAGCATTAACCTTTCTGTGGATTTGGTTGCTGTTCGGCACAACTTTTCCTGTGTGGACAGTAAATGCCATTAACCACATTTTTATAAGTGGATGAATACATGACACTTCCAGCATCACCAGAATCCCCATAAGAAAATATTGTATAAGGTTTTCCTTTGGGGAAATTCTAATGCGAGTGTGGCCATTGCCGTAAATGCGCATTAGGTCTTCCCCGTCTGCTAACACCGGCGGGTGAGAAGCGGAGGCAGACCAAAACTAGCGCCGAGGGGCAATTGGCGATGGACTGAGGTAAGTGACAGAAGGGATTTTTAACAGGGCAGGGTGGGGGGCACAATAGGGAGATATTGTGCCAGGAAAACAACTTTGTTTTACTGGCACTGTAGTTTCCCTTTAAGAAAAGCAAGAATAAAAGGCATGAACATTAAGATTTTAAAGATTTGTAAAGGGAGAAAAATATTGTACTTTCAGACGGATTAAAGAAGTTGTAGTATGGAAAAAAAGCTCAAATTTCAATTAAGGAATAGTATGCATTATGAAATGCATTGTTAAGGTGGTAAGACGGTCAGTTATCATATATTAATCAATAAAGTATAAAAATAGTTACATGTTTCTTCCCATTTTAATGATTTACATTTTTTCTATATTTTTAATTGCATGTTGCAACCTAATTCGCTGAGTTCGCTTCCGGTTTGCCCCACGTGACGCCCCGCAGTGTAGAAGAGCATCGGAAACCATCGGGCAGGCTTCCAATGCTTTGGCTTTGTCTTGAGGGGTCGAGGCACTCAGTGAAGATAAATTAATAAAAAATAAAAAAATAATAAAAAAATTAAATAAAGATATAAAATAAAGTATTAACCCCCCCAGGTCCTATTCACTTACAGCGGGGGAACTGCAGCGATCGGTGTTCCTCTCCATCTGGGGGGACTGTATGACAGCCCACATAGTCCCCCTTCGGCAAATTAGAACATCGCAGACCATGTGATCGCTCTGAAAGGAGTACATAGTGCTGTTGAAAAAAGTTAAAAAAAAGTTTTAAAATAAAAAATAATGCTAATTAAAGAAAAAAATATATATATTTATTTATATATATGTATATATATATATATATATATATATATATTATATCTATATATAATATGTATATATATATATATATATATATATTATTTATAATGTCATACTAAGTGTATTTGTTTATTAACATAAAAATACACTTTGAGTAAAATTACACACATATATATATATATTTATATATTTATATATATATATATATATATATATATATATATATATATATATATAATAACTATATATTGTATATATATGTTATTATAAAAAATAAATAATAATTAATTTACAAAAAGTAAAATAAATATATATAAAATCAAAATACACTTATACAATTATATATATATATATATATATATATAAATACATAAAAATATGAAATATACATATGTCCATATACATAATTACATACATATTTAAATTCTCTGTGTATATTTATATAATATTTTTACATAATTAAGCAATTTTATTGATTTCAATTTGGGGGACCTGCCTGACAACCAAGGCCGAAAGTCCAGGGAATTTAATTTGCTAGCACTATATTTAACCCTGTAACTTTCCAAGACACCCTAAAACCTGTAGCCTCGGTAGACTTCGTTGAACACAAATATTATTGTTTCAAAACAGTAAAACATATCACAGCGATGAAATTGTCAGTGAAAGTGAATTTTTTTTGCATTTTTCACACACAAATGGCACTTTCACTGATGATATCATTGTTGTTAAACATTTTATTGTTTTGAAACACTAATATTTGTGTTCAGCAAAGTCTCCTGAGTATAACAGTACCCCTCATGTACAGGTTTTATTGTGTTTTTGAAAGTTACACAGTCAAATATAAGGCTTGATTTTCATTTTTTTCACATTCAAATTTTGCCAGATTCGTTATGTTGCCTTTTAGAGCGTATGGTAAGCCAGGAATGAGAATTACCTCCGTGATGGCATACCATTTGCAAAAGAAGACAATCCAAGGTATTGCAAATAGGGTGTGTTCAGTCTCTTTTAGTAGCCACTTAGTCACAAACACTGGTCAAAGTTAGCGTTCCTAAATGTTTTTTAAATTTTTAACACAAACACATATAAATGCTAACTTTGGCCAGTGTTTGTGACTAAGTGGCTACTAAAAAAGACTGGATATTGAATACCCTGGGTTTGTCTACGTTAAGAAAATATGTACATGTGAGGTGTGATTCAGAGATTTATGACAGATAACAGTGTTACAATGTCACTATAAATACATTTAAATATATTTTTTGAAACAGCAATGTCCTACTTGTGCTTACAGCCCTAAAACTTGAAAAAAAAGCTAAGAACATGGTAACATTGGGTATTTCTCAACTCAGGACAAAATTTAGAAACTATTTAGCAAGGGTGTTTTTTGGCGGTTGTAGATGTGTAACAGATATTCGGGGTCAAAGTTAGAAAAAGTTTAAAAAGAAAAAAAAAATTCATCATATTTTATAATTTTGTTTATAGTAAATTAGATGATATTCTGAAAATAATGGAATCTTTAGAAAGACCATTTAATGGCATGAAAAAGAGTATATAATATGTGTGGGTACAGTAAATGAGTAAGAGGAAAATTACAGCTAAACACAAACACTGCAGAAATGTAAAAACAGCCCTGGTCCTTAACGGTAAAAAAATTGAAAAGCGGTCTGGTCACCAAGGGGTTAATTAATCTTTTAATGGTGAGATCTTTATTTGAAAAAATGTCTCACTCTGCATGAGCTATATCTTATGTGAAGCCAGGTGTGACAAATGCTCCTTCCCACGTACGTTTGCCACGGACTCCTGGTGGGAGCTGGCCTCCTGCCCACCGACTATGGTCCAGGTCTGGGACACCATTTGGGAGTTACCCTGCCCAGCCGTCATTTGCAGCTTTCCATAGATGTCCCTGCTTTAGCACTTTCCCTACTTGCGAATGGAACCGGACGCTAGCTCCCTGGTGGCCGTTCACATGAACCAAACCCACGAATAGTCCTCAGCGGTAGCCCAATCACTATGGAACTAATTTTGGTATGAGGACTTCGTGGGTTCCCGGTCACCTCAGCGGGACTTAGCCGTGAATGTTATGGAACTATGTTTGCCGGAACTTTAACACGGTGGTGTTTCCCCTACACTGCATGGATCTGAGTTCTATTTGGAGAACTTGGGCCTCCACTTCACGGCTATTTAAAGATGTATTATTTGTGAGGCTATTTTCTGTTTTTATTATGTTTTAGGGTACTTTTATGATATTATATTTTTGTGTTTGGCTCTATGTTCCTGGAGATAATTAGCTTATCAGTATTTAAAACAATTATCTCCCAGGCCCAGATAATTCTGGGAGGGGCTTGTGCTGAATACAATGGAGACTCCATACTGGGGTCTGTGCATAAATGGCAGAGTTTGACTCATTAAAATCAGTTTTACTCCCAGAACTATGTGTCGTCTAGTTACTGGGAGGGGAAATGGCAATCCACTACTCGGCACCTTTTTCCAACTTGTGGAGGATTCAGCAGGGAAAGATCTTGTAAGGACTATTGCTCCCAGGACTGTGTGTTGTCCAGTCCCTGGGAGGGAATAGAGCTAGTCCCCTATCCTGTTCCAGGACGGAGAGGCTCCAGGAGGACCCCAGTTAATCCACGGCGACTGGGGTAGAAGCGCTGAGGTTTTCCCTGGTCCCAGCTAGGAAGCAGTCCTTGGCGGCGGTACCTAGCCGGGGTACAGAGAGCTCCACTATACTTATAAAATGGCTGACATGATTAATTATTTGCCAATCACTGCAATGCTAACTTAAAAGAATGCTGCAAATTTGAGTCAATATCATTTAAATGTGTTCTATAGATTTATGTAGTAATAATTTGCGTGTTTAAAGTTATCTGTGCAAGTTAAAAGGGTAGAATCACATGATGGATGGCATTTAAGAATGACCCTAATTGAAGGCTTGTCTGCTAAACACTTTACAGCTGAATGTAGTGGTGCTGGTGCCTTGAAGATGTCCCTTCAGTGTGACAAGGTTAGTGAGATACGGTAATGTTTATCATACAGTGTACTTCCCAGTGTTGTAGGGCCCTCAGTACTTCTCTACAGAAAGGTATTTGATTGGTGGAGATAAGATGGATCAGAGGTTCCCAAACCAGTCCTCATGGCCCACCAACAGTCCAGGATTTATGTATTTCCCTGTTTTATTCCAATGGAGATACTAACAAAACCTGGACTGTTGGTGGGTCTTGAGGACTGTTTTGAGAAACGCTGAGATGGATAAACGCAGGCAAAGGAGGATTGGAAGCTTCAGCGATTCCAGGACACAGTTGGATGAGAGCCAAGTAAAACATACTTATTTTGCTTTCTACAGGGGCCCCTGATTCTAGGAGGCACCAGAGACATTTGAAGATTATAAAGACATAATATATAGTGACCAAAAAGGTCACTAAAAAGTAGTGAGAAGTATGACATGTCAGTATAATCTGAATAAATTATAATACTCTTCACCTGAGCTCAGTATTTTGATGTAACTTTAAAAAGCATTTCTTCTGTTGATGTGTAATACTCTTGTGTATAATGTTGTGGCCAGCTCAGCAGTATTCTAATGAAGTATGTATTTTCAGGTCAATATTTTAATATTCTATTTAATTAGTATACTATTTAATTTCTGTCACTCAATGTTACCTGAACCTAATACCATTATTGAACTTCCATTTGCAGCGTCTCTTCAGTAGTGATAAAAGCCTAGCATCTTACCAGTGCAAACACATTGTTCTGTACGCGTCCTATAAACACTGCTGACAAAGGCATTTTGTGGCGTGATTGTCTGTGAGAAATTTCATTTGTTACACTTCTGCAAACAAGTGCTTCATTTTATTTACTTTCCCTTAGAGGTCTATATAGGTCATTTATTGGGAAAAGACAACTGACCGTTCTTTTCCTGATAAAAAAACACAAACATTGGTACGAGACAGTAATAAAAAATATATGTGTATTTTTCTCTTAAACCTCATTATTCCTCATTCACATTGATTGCCCACTGAGCTTAAATCTGTAGGCCAACAACTAGATTTAATTTTACCTTGCCCTTTCCCTCGAACATGTTTTAAATCTAAAATTTCCTTAAGAAACTTTTTTCACTGCCTTTTAATTTTCAGATTTAACTGTGTACATTTAATTTTTATTTAAAAATACCACTTGCAATTTAAGAAGACTGAAATAATAAATTATACAAAAAAATAAATTAAAACATTTTTAAAAAAATCTAAAATAAGCTATAGTGTACATTTTGGAATAAAATACATAAGAGTGCAGTATATCATATTATTATTATAATTTTTTTTATTTTTTTTGGAGAAATTAGAGTGCAGTCTTGTTGAGGGACGACATCTGACTCCAGTTACCAATATGACTTCAAAACAGAAATTGATCTTACTTACATGATCAAACTAGCCTATTTTTTTTTTTTTTTTTAAAAAGCAAAAATAATAGGTGGAAAGTTGTATGTTTAATAAAATATCTGTTTGATGTTTTGAAGAATTAAGTCTCCCATAACACTGTTTACAGAATCGATTCCTACTAAAAGTTACCCAGTGGTAAAAGCTAGTCTTGGAGATTCAGATCAGGCAGAATTGTCATGCACACGTATAGTAACCACTTAACACCAACTTTGAATAACTAATTTACAGTTTAAAAGATTTTATACACTATATGGTAAATTTACAGTTTAAAAGATTTTATACACTATAGGTAGAGTTGAGCGAACCCGAACTGTAAAGTTCGGGTTCGTACCTAACATTGCAATTTTTGGACCCCGGACCCGAACACGGACATATCACTGTATGTTCGGATTGGAGTTCGGTGTTCGGCGATTTAATGGCACGTTTTGAAAGGCTGCAGGGCAGCCAATCAACAAGCGTTTGACTTGTGTGCCCTTAGAAGCCATCACAGCCATGCCTACTAATGGCATGGCTGTGATTGGCCAGTGCAGCATGTGACCCAGCCTCTATATATAAGCTGGAGTCTCATAGCGCCACACGCACATGAGGTCTTATTAGTGTAGGGAGAGGTTGCTGCCGCTGTGAGGGACAGCTTAGGAAAGAATTCTGCAAACTAGTACATTAGTGGGGTGCACTTCATATCTGAGAGTCAAATAGAAGCTTCAAATACCGCGGTTACATCAGAGTTCTAAAAAGTAAATTTTTTTTGTGCTAAATAGTACATTAGTGCGATAGTACATTAGTGGGGTGCACTTCATATCTGAGAGTCAAATAGAAGCGTCAAATACTGCTGTCACATTGCAGTTTTAAAACTGAGTTTTTTTTGGGTGCTAATGTACTAAATAGTACATTTTGGGGCCTGCTCTTCATATCTGAGAGTCAAATAGAAGCTTCTAAAAGTGTGGTTACTGCGCAGTTGTAAAAATTCAAATTTTCTGGGTGCTAATCTGCAAAATAGTAGATTTTGGGGCGTGTATAAACTATGTACACAATAGCAGAGGCTTGTGAAGGCCTTTTCTCCATGCATCAGGAGTTGAGCTCAGTTTGAACAATGAAAGAGAATACCCTGCACTCCAACCCTCTCTCAAATGGATAATTCGGATGATCCTCCTGACAAGCATGCTTTAGATTTTGATTTATGTTCTTCCAAAGCTAAAATCAAAGATTCCATCTAGTGCTATTTTATGGCTCAACTGTAATTTTAATTGTTAGGTTATTTTAAGTGATTTCCCAATCCACATTTGTTTGCAGGGAACTTGTCCTACTCTTACCCCCATTTTACTTCCTTTTGCAGCTCTCTAGCCCTTTCCAGGAGTTTTTTAGAGGCATTTTTGTGGCCAAAAGTTTGGGTCCCCATTGACTTCAGTGGGTTTCGGGTTCGGGTCAAGTTCGAGCCCGAACTCTGACATTTTTTGAAAGTTCGGCCGAACCCGCCGGACCTGAACATCCAGGTGTCCGCTCAACTCTAACTATAGGCACTGCTTTCCATGTCATGTCATGAGAGATGAAATTATTTGGATAGACCCAAACATGGTGAAGTGAATAACATTGGTAATATGGTTACAATGGCATCTGTCAAAAAGTGGGATATATTAGACATCAATTGAACAGTCAGTTCTTGAATTTCATGCATTGGAAGTAGGAAAAATGGGCAAGGGAATAGATCTGAGTGACTTTAACAAAGGCCAAATAGTGATGGTAGTAGTAAGTACCTACCAAAAGTGGTGCAAGAAAGAACAACTTGTGAACTGGTGTCATGGTTCTGGGTGCCCAAGGCTCATTAATGCATATGGGGAGCAAAGACTAGCTCATCTGGTCCAATTACACACAAGAACTACTGAATCTCCAATTTCTGAAAAACGTAATGCTGGCCATGTTAGAAAGGTGTCAGAATACACAATCCATCACAGTTTGCTGGTTATGGTACAGTCAGAGTGCCCATTAAGACCCCAGTCCAGGGCTGAAAGATCCTTCAATGGGGAAGTGAGCATCAGAACTGGACCATGAAGCGATCAGGCCTGATGAATCACAGGCTGCACTATAGGAAGAGGGCAAGCCAGCGGAGGCAGTGTTATGCTTTGGGCAATGTTCTGCTGGAAAACCTTGGGTCCTGGCTTTCACATGGATGTGACTATGACACATGCCACCTATCTAGAAATTGTTGCAGACCATGTACACTCATTCATGGCAATTGGAAAGTCACTATAATTATACATTTATGCATTGTGAGTTTAAACATCAAAGCACTATCACTTTAAAGCAGCACTGTCATGCTAAACTTACCTTTCTCCTACTGTTTCCTCTTCTCTTCCTCTCTCAGAATCTGTTCTTCTTTACTTTCTTTCTTACCTAGTTTTCTTTAAAACAAAAGATAAAATAAGCACAGAGTGTAGTGGTGTTGTGGAGACAGGCTCAGGCACCATATGTAGTCGTGTTATGGGGACCGGCTCGGGCACCAAGTTTGTAGAACCAACCAATGACAAAAAGGACAAGATGAGGCCTAATAGAAAGCTGTTGTTGCTGTTGTTGAATTGCTGTATAATTATTTTCTGACTACTACTGGTCAGCTCATTGAAAGGAGGTGTGGGACACTTTGGGACTCCATTATTACTTATTATTTTTTACTTATTATTTATTTTCTTATCTTTTCTACTTGAACTCCTATTTTTAAGTGAACCATGGGACCAGTCTGATGTTCAATTCCATACTTGGGAGACCCTGGTTCCCTACTAGTGTCTCATATGAATGATGAGGATCTGCCAGAAACTCCTTTACATGCTTAGTCCTGTCTTCCATTGACCCAGATAGGCCTATTTGAACCTTTTGCCTAAGGTTGTTTCTTTTTCACCCCGGCATGCCTTCAGGAGACCTGGGTTGCAGTACATATATTTCTTTAGTAACTATATGCTTACTAAATGGCAACATTGTCTAGCCCCCAAATAAAGTAAAACGTTTTGGTGGCTATCCAGATAGCAACAGTATATAGTTACCTTATTGCAACACTATTTAGCTTTGTAAGTTAGTGACTTAGACACAACTCTTCTGGGACTCTATCTCACTGATTGTAGTAATATTCTATATTATTTAGATATGTTTCAATTATGAATTTCTTGTTTCCACTAGAGTAGCTGGTCTAGCAGCTCTTTTAACGTAATTTCTTTTCACACTTTAGACCCGCTAGGGGGTCTTTCACTGATCTTCACACTATTCTGAGTGTCTTTTTTCCTTTTCCTCTCCCTTTATTTTGATGATTAATAAAATTAGATTTTTATTTTGTGCAAGTTTGTATAAAGTTCAATACTTACGAGGTAGTACCGGGGAAGGGGCTGTTTTCCTTGCTTTGCAGGATTCTCTCTCCTCTCCAGTTTTCAGTTTTTCTTTTCAGTTGTTTGTTCCCTAGGGTTAGGCCCTTTCCTACCTCTATAACTCTTCTCTTCATCCCTGACCTGTTTTATTCTGGATCAAGGAGTGTTGTTTTTCTATTCTTTCTTACCTAGTTTTCTTTAAAAAAAAAAAAAAGATAAAATAAGCACCAAGTGTAGTGGTGTTGTGGAGACAGGCTCAGGCACCAAGTGTAGTCGTGTTATTTGTGGAACCAACCAATGACAAAAAGGACAAGACGAGGCCTAATAAAAAGCTGTTGTTGGGGGATTCAATCATGAGAGGTGTGGAGCTGGACAATAGCGGTCTTATGAGATGTCTTCCTGGAGCTACTGCTACGGCCAGGGACCTAATAATATTATTTGTAATATTGTTAGGCAAGCAAAGCAGGAAGGGGAATTGGATTTACTTGTCCATCTTGGGACAAATGACTTGGCTTGCAATGAGGTTTCAGAGGTTAAGTTTTTTGTGCTTTTGACAATGATATACAGCAGGTTGCTTAAAAACTGTCATTCTATGAAGTTCTGTCTGTGCATAACACTCAGAATTGTAGGCAGATGCATTTTAGGGACTTTAACTTCTGGCCTGGTGAATGGTGTCGGGAGCAAGGATTTGGCTTCATTCCTCATAGTTTGGAATGGAAATGAACTGTACAAAAAAGATGGTTTGCATCTTTCTCAAAAGGGAACAAATGTTCTCAGTGAGCAGTTCAGAGGTTTTGCTAGGATGTATTTAAACTAGGAGGGGGGGTGAAAAAACATTGCCACCCAAAACAAGGACAGAAAGTGCCTGTAACATGTGTGTTAAAAAAATGATAAACTTAGAGTCGTGTCTACAAAAGCTCGCAGTTTAGGGAATAAGATCCATGAACTTGTGGCAATAATGGCAACTGATAATGTAGATTTAGTCACTGTTACTGAGAGAAGGTATAAAGAGAAAAATGACTGTGACATAGCAATACCAGGGTACTCTTTATATAGAAAAGACAGAGAAGGCAAGAAAGGGGGAGGGGTATCCCTGTATGTGAAGGATAACAAAATCTAGCCTAATAAATGTTAGTGAGGCAAACATAGAGTCAGTTTAGGTTAAATTAGAATTTGGTAGTCACACAGTTAATCGTGTAGGTGGGATTTATAGGCCCCCAGGACAAAGAGTTAGATAATCTACTAGTTGAGGAAATAGCTAAAATGAAAATTAAGGTGGAAGTTATCATCATGGGTGACTTTAATCTTCCAGATGTAAACTGGAAAACCAAAATAGCTGCTTGTGCCAGAAGCACACATATTCTAAACTCCTTACTGGGGCAATCTCTAAAACAAGTCATTGAGTAGCCAATTAGTACGGAGGCCATACTAGATTTTGTGTTAACAAATGGAGATTTGGTATCAGATATTGCTGTAGTTGAAAATGTAGGATCCAGTGATCACCAGTCAGTGTGGTTTAATATAAGAACAGTGACTGAGTCACACCACACAAAAACAGAAACAAAAAGTTTTAGACTTTAGAAAAACAGATTTTTCTAAAATTAGAATGTGTGTAAAGGAGGCGTTATCGGACTGGAGCTGTTTAAATTGAGTCCAAGAGAAATGGGATTATTTAAAAGTTGCACTACTGAAGGCAACAGAAAATTGCATTAGGCTTGTCAGTTAGAGCAAAAAAATAAAGAAACCACTGTGGTACTCTCCCAAAGTGGCCAAAATAGTAAAAAACAAAAAGTTAGCATTTAGCAATTATAAAAAAGAGTGAGGAAGATAGACATATCTATATGATTAGGCAGAAAGAGGCTAGACAAGTTATAAAAGCTTCCAAAGCACACACTGAAGAGAAAATAGCACAGTCAGTAAGAAAGGGCGACAAAACATTTTTTAGATACATAAATGAGAAAAGGAAAGTAAAACAAGGATTAGTTAGATTAGAAACAAAATAAGGGAGGTATGTAGAGGGGGATAAAGGTCTAGCTGACTGCTACAGTGAATATATTTTTTTCAGTATTTACAGATGAAAATGAAGGAAAGAAACCTCAGTTAGGAAAAAGGACAAATGAGTCTATTTTAACTGTCAAAAGTGAAGACAAATAAGTTGATGACTTAAAGGTAAGCAGACAATGTGATAGAGCAGCAGGAAATGCTTGCAGAATGCTTGGTTGTTTAGGGAGAGACTATATTTAAAGGAAGAAAAACTACCACAACAAGAGAACATAGTCTTAAATTAGAGGGGCAAAGTTTTAAAAATAATATCAGGAAGTATTACTTTACTGAGAGGGTAGTGGAGGCATAGAATAGCCTCCCAGTTGAAGTGGTAGAGGTTAACACAGTAAAGGAGTTTAAGCATGCATGGGATAGGCATAAGGCTATCCTAACTATAAGATAAGGCCAGGGACCTAATAAGAGTATTTAGAAAATTGGGTAGACTAGATGGGCTGAATGGCTCTTATCTGCAGTCACATTCTATGTTTCTATGTTTCTATTCATTCATTCGTCTTTCTGACACATGAACGAATAGTCCGAATTTCGGACAATAGCAAATGCCCAAATGTTCAACTGGGCATGCGCAGGAATTACACAGTGCTCTCTAGTGTGAGCAGATGACGTGTCCCACAGGGCTATTACCCACTGCCCACACTAGATGGCGGTGCCCAGGACCAAGATCTGTGCATGGAATTTTAAAAAGTGTAAAATGGGGGACCTGGACGCATTTGGGGGTGACTAGGGAAGGGGGCTAATAAAAATGTTATTGCTCCATGATAGTGCCGCTTTAATTGTTTAATTTTGACACTGCATTTTTTTGTATTTTTATTTTTTTATTATATTAATTCAGTAGCAATATACCTGTGAGACCTCAAGGAAGAGACATACAAGTTTCTTCTTGGTGCAAACAACAGCAACTGACTTTTGTTTACAGGAGCCAGGGTTTTTAAACACTCAGCACACAATGTGCAACTATTATTTGTTACATTTCCCTTCCCTCTTTGTGCATGTCCACCCTGACAACAAAGTGCTATCTAGAATGTCACATTGGAGTACTGTGAAGTAGTGGTAACCCAATATGGGCAAATGGAACTGAATCTCAATATTTGTTTGCTGAGAAGGGTGATTTTAATTTTATCAAATTTAAAACTGTATTTTTATGTGTTCCTTAATCTGTATTCTCTTGCATATGACAATATAGATGGATATAAGATGGATATAGATGTTTAATGCATTGTGGATGCCAGCCGTAATAAAGATTTATAGATAGAGGTGTGGTAATATACTTTAACCTAAAGTTTCACTAAACCATTTCACTAAATGGAAAAGGCTTTTTTGACTCCACAGTGGCACAGTTCTCACTGGATCAACAAGCTGTTATCCTGCATATTAAATATGTATAACATATTTTCAACTTAAAAAAAAAAAAGAAATCAGTACAGACAGGGCCAGTGCAAAGATTTTTTCCGCCCTAGGCAAAAGTAAAGTTTGCCGTCCCCCTTTGTGACATCACAATGCCCCACCCATATGATCTGCCATGTTAACTAACGCCAGTGCTGCAGTGCAGCAGGGACAGGCTATAGACACCAGAACCACTACATTAAGCTGCAGTGGTTCTGGGGACTATAGTGTTTCTTTAATGTGAGGTAAATGCTCCCTGTACCCGCGGACCATACAGGGCTCGGCCACGCTACAGTACCATGCTCCTCATGCTGCGCCCGGGCGGTGCGCCCTCATGGACGCACCAGCCCGGGCAAAGCTGCAGCCGCCTGAGGCTCTCTACAGAGCGCTCGGGCGGCTGCAGCATGAGGGGGGCTGGCACTCCTGGCGGCGTCCCTTCCCAAGGGGCGCCCTAGGCGGCTGCCTAGTCCGCCTAACAGTTAGCGCCGGCCCTGAGTACAGAATCTGGCAACACTGCCTCTTTAGGTAGATAATTCCATGCATTCATTGCTCTTACTGTAAAGAACACTTCCCTCTCCTAAAGGGGAAATATTTTTTGTCTCAAATCTCAGTGGGCTACCTCTTGAGTTTTGTACAGTCCTGCTAATGAACTGATCATAAGATAACTGTGTAAATACTGTATATAGTTATAACATGATCATTCCAGTCTGAGAGCATACATAAATGAAGCCAAGCATTCCATCTTAACTAAAATGATACATTCTCAAAATGCATTACCTTGTTTGCTTCTAAATCGTTTATAGTTCTTTATTCAATATGGTGCTTTGAAAATGTACTGAAATAAATAAAGTGGAACTAGTATTAGTTAATGGTTTGCATTGGGAATTTCTACGTCACTGATCCCCTCGAAAATTTTTTTGTGAATTTAGACATTTCATAGTGATCACAATGTGCTGGAAAAACTGTCAGTTGGTGAATAGGTAATAACAATAACTACAGGGAGTGCAGAATTATTAGGCAAGTTGTATTTTTGAGGATTAATTTTATTATTGAACAACAACCATGTTCTCAATGAACCCAAAAAACTCATTAATATCAAAGCTGAATATTTTTGGAAGTAGTTTTTAGTTTGTTTTTAGTTATAGCTATGTTAGGGGGATATCTGTGTGTGCAGGTGACTATTACTGTGCATAATTATTAGGCAACTTAACAAAAAACAAATATATACCCATTTCAATTATTTATTATTACCAGTGAAACCAATATAACATCTCAACATTCACAAATGTACATTTCTGACATTCAAAAACAAAACAAAAACAAATCAGTGACCAATATAGCCACCTTTCTTTGCAAGGACACTCAAAAGCCTGCCATCCATGGATTCTGTCAGTGTTTTGATCTGTTCACCATCAACATTGCGTGCAGCAGCAACCACAGCCTCCCAGACACTGTTCAGAGAGGTGTACTGTTTTCCCTCCTTGTAAATCTCACATTTGATGATGGACCACAGGTTCTCAATGGGGTTCAGATCAGGTGAACAAGGAGGCCATGTCATTAGATTTTCTTCTTTTATACCCTTTCTTGCCAGCCACGCTGTGGAGTACTTGGACGCGTGTGATGGAGCATTGTCCTGCATGAAAATCATGTTTTTCTTGAAGGATGCAGACTTCTTCCTGTACCACTGCTTGAAGAAGGTGTCTTCCAGGAACTGGCAGTAGGACTGGGAGTTGAGCTTGACTCCATCCTCAACCCGAAAAGGCCCCACAAGCTCATCTTTGATGATACCAGCCCAAACCAGTACTCCACCTCCACCTTGCTGGCGTCTGAGTCGGACTGGAGCTCTCTGCCCTTTACCAATCCAGCCACGGGCCCATCCATCTGGCCCATCAAGACTCACTCTCATTTCATCAGTCCATAAAACCTTAGAAAAATCAGTCTTGAGATATTTCTTGGCCCAGTCTTGACGTTTCAGCTTGTGTGTCTTGTTCAGTGGTGGTCGTCTTTCAGCCTTTCTTACCTTGGCCATGTCTCTGAGTATTGCACACCTTGTGCTTTTGGGCACTCCAGTGATGTTGCAGCTCTGAAATATGGCCAAACTGGTGGCAAGTGGCATCGTGGCAGCTGCACGCTTGACTTTTCTCAGTTCATGGGCAGTTATTTTGCGCCTTGGTTTTTCCACACGCTTCTTGCGACCCTGTTGACTATTTTGAATGAAACGCTTGATTGTTCGATGATCACGCTTCAGAAGCTTTGCAATTTTAAGAGTGCTGCATCCCTCTGCAAGATATCTCACTATTTTTGACTTTTCTGAGCCTGTCAAGTCCTTCTTTTGACCCATTTTGCCAAAGGAAAGGAAGTTGCCTAATAATTATGCACACCTGATATAGGGTGTTGATGTCATTAGACCACACCCCTTCTCATTACAGAGATGCACATCACCTAATATGCTTAATTGGTAGTAGGCTTTCGAGCCTATACAGCTTGGAGTAAGACAACATGCATAAAGAGGATGATGTGGTCAAAATACTCATTTGCCTAATAATTCTGCACTCCCTGTATTTAATATATAGAAATATCTATATTGTTACCTTTGACATAGAAGCTTAGGAACAATATAGCCCTGCAATTATCATGATATAAATATTCATACATTTTGAATTTTTTATAATTATGATATTTTTGGAAATATCCTAATACTGTAGTTTTTCCATATTTAAAATATCACGTATTGTTGAGATTTAAATGTTTTTAGCGGAATCTTTCCGGAAGCAACATGACAATCTTCTAATTAAGTCAGTTTGTGCAATTAGCTTAACGGGTAAATATTTTCAATTTGCAGCAATTTTGTGTTAAAGTTTACAATTTGTGTTTATTAATAAGCCATTGTTTGCTGTGTAGTAAATAAAATCTCTACTACTTATCAGATATAGTTAATTACGTGACAAATGACTTCTTGTGTCTGAAACATTCCTTCTGTATTACTTATAAATTAAGTAACATGACGTTTAAATAAAGCTGAGCATATCATATTCTTTTTATCGTAAAAGGGGAATTGCTTGATAAAGTCCTTATCCAAGCACGAAATCCAACGAACAATTAAGTACACAAACAAACAAGTAAACAGAAAACATGATTTCAATGTCCTCAACATTCTGCCTCGAGGAATAAGGGCAAAATGCCAGAGGTCACCATATCATGAAGTCAAACTGCGAATGCCTCAGGCGTGGACTTACCTTTACCGAGACTCAACTGAAAGCAACAAGAGCAAGCTTTCCAGACATTAAAGGTCATTTTCCCTACGGGGTTGTGTCCTACTTAATAGCTACATCACTGAACGATTTAAAAAGGCAGAGAGTTTTCCTTTAAAAAAAAAAAAAAAACATTCAGAGTCTTTGATGTATAGAGGTGAGACCAAAGAGCATTGGAAATCAAGTGTCTTTAGAGAAGAGATTTGAAATGCATT
Organism: Pelobates cultripes; assembly: GCA_933207985.1. Classification (NCBI taxonomy): domain Eukaryota; kingdom Metazoa; phylum Chordata; class Amphibia; order Anura; family Pelobatidae; genus Pelobates; species Pelobates cultripes. The sequence goes on from OW240912.1 coordinate 13,201,873, forward strand.
TAAAAAAAAAAAAAAGATAATGAGAGTGGAAAAAGAGAGAGAAGTATCAGAGGTCAGTGTGTATTCTCAATGAGTTTAAAACAGGTGCTATTTAATGTGTACATTATGAGTACTACAGAGCAGCTAGAACACATTCATTTAGAAAAATGCCTACATTTAAAGGTTAACTTAAAAACGTCATCATCCTTATAGTCGTGGTATCAAATCCATATTAAAAATGCCACAACAGTGCTATAGAGCAGGTTATCATAAATGACATTGACACAGCACTGGATACCCTGCAGTACTCAGAGTAACAATAATAATGTGGGTTAGTGCAATATAGGCTTAGGAATTTAGGTGTTTAAGGTGGGTTGTATTTACAGGAATCGGGGTTAGGAATTTAGGGGTTTAACCCCTTAAGGACAGAGCTTAAGGACAAAGGACATTTCTGCATTTTTCTGCTGTTTGTATTCAAACGCAATTTGCATCGCTGTCATTTATTGCACCAACACATATTAAACATCAGTTTTTAGAGGGCAAACAGGGCTTTAATTAGATGTCCCATATACATAGATACATTCTCATTAATTATATAAAAATGCCAAAAAAATATATTTTTTTTTCACAGTTTTGGCAATAATTGAGTGTGCATATGTCCAGCTTTGAAAAAGTAATTCAAAATAAATTAATTTATGTGTCTTGATTTATAGAGTACATCATATGTCTAGGATTTCAGCTTATTTTGAAAGCTACAGGTCACAAAATACAAGGACTAAAGTAAAATTTCAATTTGCAACATTTTTAGACGTTGGTATGTTTGTCTTGTAGGTTTAGTAGCCATCACAGAAAACAAAATTGCCACACAAAAGTATATATTTATATAAAGTAGACATCACAGGCTATTTACCAAAGGTTAGTTTGACACCTTTTACATAGCCATTTCATCGCCAATCTCTGGAGTAAAATTGTGTTTTTCCTTTATTTTGGCATAAACTTACAAAACAAGGTTTTTGTAATGTGTATGCCGTAAAGCTGGTGTGCGCTATTCCTGCACAGAACCCCATATTGTGTTTAGCTACATCTGCTGAGTATAACAATACCTCCATTGTATGTCTTTGCCACTTTTCTGAAAGCTACAGTGCCAAATAAGAGACAAGAATATTTCAGTTTCTAGTTAGAATTTTCATAGATGGATTTGACGGGCCCATGTCTCATTTTAGGGTATTCTAGCAGTGTGACTGTTCAAATAACCCCACAAAGGGCTTTCATTTGATAAAGCAGACACCCCAGGGTATCTTATATGGTGTATATTGTGCCTTAACTTGTCACCATTTTTTCACCAATTTATGTCAATGTTTGTGGTGAGGGGGGGAAAAAATTGCATTTTTACATATATTTTTTTGCTGAGTAGTTCTTACACTTAATATGTACCGTTGTCATAGAAAAATCCCAAAATTATACTCTGTTACACCTTCTGAGAATGTATGACCTAGACACTATTTTCTGAAGTTACAGTGCTGTAAAAGAGACGTGACAAGTTCAGGTTTGATGCGTCCGTGTCCCACTTTGGAGCACTTGAGCAGGCTGCATATTACAACTACATCATAAAGGCATACCATTTCTTAAAGAAGACATCCCAGGGTATTTCAAAAGGCATATTTTGAACCTTAGTGTGTGATCATTTTTCCGCTAGCTTGTACCAAGTGTAGTGGTAATAAGCGTTTTTTCTGCCTTTTTGACACACAAAGTGAGTTTGCACAGTATATTTTGCAAACTTTATGTGTGCTACGACTGTATAATACTTAATATGTTGCTCAGCTATGTTGTCTGAGTACAGCAATACCACCGAATGTACCTTTGCCAGGTATATGTGGATGTTGAAGGGGCACATTTGAAACACAGCCATTCAGTTTTTTTCTAACTTTGAAGTTTTACGCTGTGTCCATATTCCAATTTGGAGTAGTTTAGACGGTTGGTTATTTAAACTTTCCCTCAAACACATACTATTTATTAAAGAATACACCCTGGCGTAATTCAAAAGGTGTATTTTGAATCTTAGCATGGGATCATTTTTTCTCTAGTTTGTTCCAGGTGTAGTGGGAATGAGCATTTTTAAATGTATTTTTTTACTTTTTTAAACTTTTTTACTTTTTAAAACTAGTTTTTAAACTTTGTTTTTGCTTACTGTTTTTTTAAACTTTCCTAAACTTCCTTAAAGTTTTTTTATTACAGATTTAACATTTTTATAAGCTTTTTTTTACCGTTAAACCCTAACTAGCAGTAAGCAGCACTAACTTTCACCACTTTCTCATAACTCCCACCCACTCCAGCTAGCAAAATATATAATTATAAAATAATGAAATTAATTATTGAAATAAATTGAACCCCTGAGGGGTTAAAAGTTAATCCTCATGGGTTAAAAAAAATTAGATCACAGTATAATACTGTTATCTGTATTTTGATCACTGTAGGTAGTGATCGACTGGCAGGGAAGGCGTAAATTTTTATTGGACTGGGTAAAGGGGGCTGTTTTTAATTTTTTTTTACTTAAACATTATTAAAACAATTATTTAAAACGTTTTAAAACTTTTTAAAGCTTATTTTAAAACCTTCTTTAACATTAGTCTAATACCAAATCCCCTAATTCCCCACTAACTTCCACCCACCCCAGCTAGCTAAATATATAATTTTAAAATATTTAAATTAATTAATAAAATAAATTTAACCCCTGAGGGTTAAAAAAAATAACCCCCAGGTGTTAAAAAATAAAAATAAAAAATCAGATTACAGTAAAATTTAATCCCTGCCAATTGATCACTGTAGTCAGTGATCAGTTGGCAGGGAAGGGGTTAATTTTTATTTAAAATGGGTAAAGGGGGGTGGGATTGTAATTAAACTTTTTTATTTTTCTACACAGGGAGAAGATCACTGCTGATCTGCCTTCCTGTGCTTCCGGGTTCTGTGTGAAGTGCAGGGAGGCGGATGGTAAGTCCCTGCAGCACATGTGCTCGCTCTGACAGCTTGTACCAAAACACGATTTGGTGCTCCCGGTCTGCCTAATACAGAGGCAGACCGGAGCACTGTTAACCCCACGATCGTGACGATTGTGGCGCTTTGGGGTTAATTTTAACACTTATGACGGACCTGGTCCATCACCTGTCGTTAAGGGTCTCCCCTGGGTGACGGACCAGGTCCGTCACTCGTCATTAAGGGATTAAGGTATGTTGTGTTTACATGACTCAGAGCTAGGGGTTTAGGGGTTAAACGTGTGTTATGTTTACAGGACTCGGGGTTAGGAATTTAGGGGTTTAAGGTGTGTTGTGTTTGCATGACTTAGAGCTAGGGGTTTAGGGGTTAAACGTGTGTTATGTTTACAGGACTCAGAGATAAAGGTTAGCATTTATGGTTTAGTTGTTAGTTTAGAGTTAAAGGTATAAAGGTTTAGGGATGCCTGCCATCACAATGCTGTAGACACTAACTGCTATGATTCTCAGCCATACTATGGTATGCTGTGGTTTGGAATGTAGTTATTGTTATTGTGATGCAGCAGTGTTTTGATACCTTTTCTTTTATTGAGCTTGTATTTAATAGAAGATGCTTTCTCTATCAAGCTTCTGACTGCTGCAGGGAGAGACTGAGACAAAGTAAAAAAAAATACACAAAAAAAGTAACATAACCTTATCAATTTTGAAAGAACACTCAAAAAATCTGAAATGCCCTGGCACCTTCCCTCCACTCACCCCCCACATATGTAAGTAGATTATTTTGATTTCTTGCCTAGGGTGCCCATGGGTACAGTATCGTGCCTCCACTACTTCCTATGCCCAACTGAATGTGCTAAGCGCTGTACCACTAGAGAATGTCTCTCATAGGATATAGAGGAGATGGAGGGTAATGCCTGGGGGACAACAGGAAACCAAACTGTTCTAAAACTGTTTGACTTTTTACAATGTTGGTCATTGTATATTTAAGTTTAGTTATGCATTCTGAGTGATATGTAACAAATGGCCGCAAACGGCATGGATCTGGCTACTCTTGAGACTCATAAAACACAATATATGACTATTAAATGACCATGTAAGGCTGTGTAATTCTTGTGAATGTGGTCATGAGAAAAGAATAGGTCCAGAGAAGATGATAACCATGTAAGGAAATACAGATGCAATAGATTGAATGCTTTAATGAATATATAAGTGATTGGTCTGTGCAACACCAAATGGTACCTAGGCGATGTCGCAAGAATGACACTTACAGGCATGCATTTAAAATCATGCATGCATTTAAAATCATGCAAGGCGTCCTGTTTTCCTTAAAGGACGCAAGTTCAGAGCATACAGCATTCAAAATGAAGCCAGCATGACACTGGTGTTAATGGAGTGAAGGGGGTATTACTGGTGTGAGGGGGTATTGATGGAGTGAGGGAGGGGGTATTAATGGAGTGAAAGTGGGGTATTAATGGTGTGAGGGCGTATTGATGGAGCAACACAGTTCTTACAAATTCAGACTAAAAGAAGGGTTACCAGAGGAACCAGACGAGAGATAACATTTGCTCAAAGGAATGGTAGAAAGCGCTAAGTGTGTAATTCTTGCATCATGTTGTTCAATCATAAGGGAAAATATTCATAAAACATAAAAAGACACATATGAATTATTTAAGAAATGTTATTAATGTTAGTTATATGTTTGTCCATGAGAAAACCACTACCAAAAACATCCACAGTCAGAAAGACTATTGTTGGCCTAATAATCTGATTATTGTTGGCCTAATAATCTGAGATTCATATGATGAGCTTGTAAGACCCAACCTGGTAGTTGTAAGACCCAAGCTGGTAGTAAGACCCAACCTGGGTTTAGCCAAGTAGTTTCATAAGAACATGACTAGATAAAACCAGATAATGCAAGTAGAGCATGCAAGGTTTAAATTGAGTGGCTTAAAGTTAACATTTTAAATAACCTTTCCTGAAGAAGGCTACCAGACTCTACCCTCTAGAAGACAAACATTAGTCATATTATAATAAAATTATGTTAAGAATAATGAGAGTTTTGATTTATCTTCAAATTTATTGTAGAGATATTTCAAAATGATTAAGTTTCTTTATTTTGCAATAATAATGAATCTAAGAAAAAAAGAAATATAATGAAAAAGGAAGTTTATTACCAAAGATAATGCATTAACATACAAATGATAAAATGAAACCTAAAATAGTTTGGATGTTACTGTATCGATAGGTGCAATTATAAATATGACTATTGACTTGTTAAAATGTTTAAATAAAATTTAACACCATCTATAATTATCCATATTAGTTTTATTGTGTTCCATGTATTTCACTTTTGTACGAGGTTGGGGCTAAGTTATTCAACATGCAAGTGATGGCTTAATATCAGTAGCTGTTATACTCACACAGGCCTTGAATTAATATATTTTTTTAAAACTGTTCAAATTATTTAATATTTTTTTTAAACTTAAAAAAAAAAAAGAATTATAAGATCAAAAAAGATCTGAATATTTGGAACACTTTGGAACAGCACTAATGTACAAACACAGACATTCCAAAAAAAAATGTGGGAATATATATCTCTTCTGTTTTCATGTAATGTTAGAATATTACCTATATTTTTAAAATCTCCATTTTTTTTTGTAGGATTGAGGTCCTGATTTAATATCAAGAAAATGTTTCAATATTACTTAAACTTGTAATAAATATATCACAATAGGTTAACTGGATGGAGTAGGTATCTCAATAGTTATTACATCTTTGTGACAAAGAAGTCGCTTTCAATCACTTGCCTCAATGTTTCTTTTTTCAAAGGTTTGACCTCACTCATAATCATCTATATCTCTGGCAAAATAACAAAGACAGCCTGAAACCAGTTCATTTAGAGTGGCCTTGATGTTTACATTCTGTTTTATAAGTTATGTTTTTCTACTGTATTTTCTTCACATTTTATATATTAAAGATATTTACCATTTTGTATGTATTTTTCTTGACTCAATTCGTTGCTATGGCAATCATTTTCAAGACAGCAGCTATTGTATTCTCTGGCAGAGCATACTTTTAGTTTTTAGTGAAGTTTAGCAGTAATGTTACTGCATATTGTTAAAATAAATATTTTTCTGCTCAGAAGTTATACAGATTTTTTTTTTTTTATGATCGTGTCTAGGCATGAAAAATGTAAATGAACAAAAGAAAAAAAATGCAATGTTATATAATTTCTGAGATGAGAAAATATTTTGATACAAGTAGCATTGTGAACAGCACGCAGTATCAAGGAAAATTTATTTTAATAAATACCATTACCAAAGCAACAAAATTCTCATTGACCATAAAGTAAAAAAGTAAAAAAAAAAAAGTTATAGCAAAATCTAAAAATCAATAACACAAAAAAGAAACAATATTTTTTATTTAAAGAAATATCTATTATATGTTAATTAAAATGGAAATCCATACAAGCCCCATTTTTATAAAGAGAGAAGTGCAGGTGGAAGCTTCTGGATTTGGAGACATAGCTGAAGGTGAGGAGAAAAGTTAAGACCCGAGTCTAAAGTAACACCAAAGCAGTGAGCTTAAGGGGTTTGTGGTAATAGGTGCCAATGTCACGAAGGGAGATTTATTGAGGTGAACATTTGAAGGGGGTAAATAGGAGGAGATCAGTTTTATAAAGATTACGTTTTAGAAATAGGAAGACATCCAGCCAGAAATGGAAGAGATGCAGTTGGTGATGCATTCCAGAAGAGCAGGAGGAGAGGTCAATCTGTATCATCAGCACATAGATGGTAGTAAAATCCAAAAGAGTTAATAAGGTTACCAAGTGAGGCAGTGTTGATGTAGAATAAAAGAGGACCAAGAATAGAGCCTTGGGGAATGCCAACTGAGACAGGTAGTGGGGAGGAGGTGGCACCAGAGAGAGAGACACAAATTGAGCGTTCATAAAGATAGGATGAAAACCAGGAAAGGAGGGTTTATAGAAGAAGAGAGTGGTCAACAGTATCAAAGATCAGCAAAAAGGTCAAGGAGAATTAAGAGGGAGTAATGGCCTTTAGATTTAGCAGTGATTGAGTCATTAGTCACTTTGGTAAGGTCAGTTTCAGTAGAATGAAGGGATTGGAAGCCAGAGTGAAGAGGGTCAAGGAGTTAGTATTGAGAAAGTGAGTTAGATGAGTAAATACAACCCACTCATGAAGCTTAGACGTGAAGGGTAGTATTGATATGGGACAGTAATTAGAAGGAGAGGTAGGGTCAAGAAATGGCTTTTTTAGGATTGAATTAACAATTGCATGTTGGCGGCAAGAGGCAACTTTAGTGAATAAACCCTGACAAATGCATATTGTGGGAAGGACTTAAAGATTTACAGTCAATGTAAAAGTGATGCCTTTGCTGAGTTGTTAGTGCCTCTAATGTGAAATAGTGATGCAAAAACATGATATAGTTTAATTAAATCTGAATGCATAGAGGGAAAGGTTTTTGCCGTTTTGAATATACTTTATTTCGACCATTGTAAATAGTGAGAAATGCCAAAACTCTGGGATAAATAGCACAGTGAGGAATCATCGTTTTGTATTCCATGTAGTTTGTTTTGCTATGTAACATTAATGTGTTTTATGGATTTTTTACGTTCAGACCTATTACATGATACACAGTCACTCGATGTATATTGTGTCTTACGATTGAAACTCATAGTGTTACCTTCTTTGTTGCATTTAGAGCAATAGATAGCTAGTTCTCTGTTTCATTTTCTCTTATGGTCAAAGTGCCCCAGATGATCCTTAATATTATTCTTGCTGTTTATGAGAATGAGAATTGCGTCTGCAGAGTATCCCATCGAGGATGATTCATACAAACTGAAGAGATTGCTTGTATGTAATAGTGTTTAGTTCATTTGTTAGAGCTCCATTCCACATACCGCCAATTTTATAATGAAATCACAGCCCTTTCCTAGCAATGTAAAAACATAAGCATTACTTGGAAATAATGTCCCTAAATAGCCAGTAATGTATCATTTTATCTTCTGTTTATGAAGAAGAGCAATTTAGAGAATTTCAATATATATGTTGAAGTCATGAAGCATTACTTTTTGATATGGTATTGTTTCAGGAATTCTGCATTGTGCAGTGGATGGTAGATGGTTTTGTTTACTGAACTGTATGGCCCATGACTATGATTTTAACTCTTATGGGGTTCTTCGCTAAACTAATAATTATAGCGAAATTAAAGCTAAATGGCAAATGTTTGGGTATAAGGGATTGTAGTCGATTTGGAGAACCTTTCACATTTAGCCTTTGTTGCCTTAAGTCTGCCATTTGATTTAACATTGTGCGGCACAGCCCCAGGAAGCACATCTAGCAATTTAAATATCGCATCAACTGACATAACAGATAGCCATTCAGGTTACAGGGTAGTCTATAAATACTGGAAAGTTCAGTGTCTGCATGCAGAGGGTGGGGGCGCTGAATGACAGTACTGCACAGTGTGCAGCATTGCCCCAGGAAGCACCTCTAGCAGCCATCTGAGGAGTGGCCAGTGATGGTATCCCCATGCTGAAATGTAAACACTGCATTTTCTCTAAAAAGACAGTGTTTACTGCAAAAAGCATGCAAGGACTGACTACACTCACCAGAACAACAAGATTAAGCTGTAGTTGTTCTGGTGACTATAGTGTCCCTTTAAGTGTATTCTGATTGGCAACTATATTGGAAAACTATAAACCAATCAGCATCTAATCTAATTTCACGTCTCCATTATATACAGTATGTAGTTTTCCTTTTCCTATAAGATTTTGTTCCCTGTTTTCCCTTGGTATACGATCATAAGAAAAGTGTAGAAGTAAATACCTTATATATGTGTAATAAAAGCCCTCTTCCCTATCTATTGCTCTTGCACTGGATTACATCAGAACACATGAACATACCAAACACAAGAGGAATATACCACTTTGAATGGAGCCTCTGTTAGCTCGGCAACATGTAAGTAGGAGTTAATTAATAAAGGGCTGTAAAAGTAGTTGATAAAATATCACTAAGTTGTTACAATTTATCAACAAATGATTTAAACAGTGTGCCGGTGTACATTTAACAGCTGATACAGAATGTGTCTCTCTGCATGAAATAATAGGTACTCATAAGTATTTGACAACTACAGTAAATACTCATGCTAGGCTGGATTTTAGTGGAGTGTGCAAAACTTAATGTTCTACTTAAAAACATCAAGGTAGGGAAAATAATGTACCTAAATTATTCTTTCTCCAGCAATTATTTGTAGGAGAAGATACCAAAACTATTGTTTTCTTTATTCAGCATTTTTATTGTTCTTTACAATGTTATTTTTATCTGATTTTAACTCAATTATTTTCGAGTCTAAATAATATAATGCTCAATTCAATGTTGTTAGCTAACAGGTAACCTGCTGAGGTGTTTGTTTTGTGTACAGCAGTTGGGAGCGAAACGGAAGGTACAAAAAAAAAATAATATAACAAGCGACAGCAATTATAGAAAATATGCCTGTTTGAATTGAAGAAAATAGCAAATATATTTATGTGGTAAACACTGAACAAGTCTGGACAAACAAAACACCAGCTCGCCATCTCATTCTGCCTGCAACGCATTACGAATAAGGCAACACTGACCATCTGTACTCCTGGCAAACAATGGATTTTTAAGATTGGGATTTTTTTTTTTTACATGATTGATGCTAGTGGTTTTATTGTATTTTGCATTTTTTGAGAAAACAGGGTTTCTAAAAAGGAAATATTTATTTTGTGCTTTTTATTATTATTTTTATTTGTGTTTGTATGGTTCATCATGGTCAGCTATTTCTCTGTAAGTTTTATCAGTAAAACAATTTTGAACAATTCACTAGATTATAACGGATAGAACTAGACATTTGGTGGAAGAAATTGGTGGAACAGTTTGGAGAGTTTACAAGTAAAGATAGAAAGACAGATAGGCAGGCAGACAGATAGATAGATAGACAGACAAGCAGGCAGGCAGACCAATAAACAGACAGACAGACAGACAGACAGGCAGTTTTAAAAAGTGTAAAACTGTGTCCATATGGCACAGAATCTGTTTCTTAGCTTTTTGTAATTTACAAATTTGTGTAGATCATCCCATTACTGTTTTTTATTATTTAAATATAAATCGTTTATTTTGTCAATATGGCTTTGCAATTTGAATGATCTATTTCCTCTTTCTAATGGTAATACCATACATAGTACTAAAATACACAGATCGGTTTCAGCTTCACACTGCATTAGCCAGAAGATCACCTCACGCTGACGAGTCCCAACAGAGCATAACAGCTGTCTGTGAAAAGGTTCTTTAACTTCAAACTAGAAGGTGCTTGACTGACTGTGTTAAAGATGTGTGCATATGCTTCACTGATGGATACAATGTAGCAAGATGATAGCTTAAGCAATGAGGGTTCCTTTTTATGACTCAGATGAACCTTGGCATTAGCAAATGCACAGCAACCATTGTGAGAAGTCACCCGTTTCATTTTGGGAGGAAACTAAAAACCCTACCAACAATATTACCCATTCATTGTCGCAAAGACTTTACAAATAATTAATGTATACAAAAATGTGACTTTTGGTACAATCCCAATGGAATTGGATATTTGGCATGAATTGTCAAACTTTTTTTTATCTATCCCTTAAAATACATAAAAATAATATTAAGGAACATTGCTGAAGATTGTGAGACAATAATGCTGTTTGCCAATATAGCTAAACTGGAAAAATAGGTAATCTATAAATTTTATCACGATTTGCTATTTTTGCTTAAAATTGCTATTCCCGTTTCCTACATTCACAATTCAAAGGTTAGTGAATACAAAATAAAAAAAAGCAAGTAATACAAGGTCAATTCAGTTATTGCAGTTGCTGCAGTTTGTATTTGTATTTTGGAAGTAAAATTTCAGTTGAATGTCGATAATTTGGCTAATCATAGGCAGATAAATTACCACTAAATTCTCTTCATTTCTTTGACCAAATTTATCCTGTACAGTCCCAGGGAATCCCATTAACACAGTAATACTAATAAATAAAAATGAATGTTTAATTAATTCTGCATGATAAATTGGGGCTCATTTCTTTACAAATACCATCACAAATAACTGAAAATTAAAATAAAAAATGGTGAATAACATAAAAAGTGAGATGTTTGGAATTGGCGAGTACCCTGCCTTGTGCGCTATTAGAGGAGACATAACTGATTCCAAACACTTCGTTACATAGGAATCAACAGGGGTTCATCTATTAATTGTGAATTTTAAACTTTTATGCAAAATTTTGCCAGAACAACTAATTTGGAAACTTTTTCAAACCGTGCTGTAGTTATAGCTTGGATAATCCAGTTGAACATTGCAATTTGTTTTTCAGGACACTGTGACTTACTTTTTGATGAATAAAACATACATTAATTTAATCAGTAACCCATTTTCTATGGTATTTTTTTTTATTTAGAAATGTTAATATTGATAAATCTACCAAAATGACTGAGTTTGAAAAAACACATTGGCATCTTTGACCTAAATTTAGAAAGTTAATTTTTCTATTCTTTACGAGTTATTTTCATGTAACTACACCCCTCAGTGGAGGAGTTAACAAACCCTCTATCTCATATTTCAATTTTCACGCATCGCTGCTTTACAGCCATCATTAGCAGATGTTTGAATGACAAGAATTGTTCAACAGAAAAAAAATCTACCACTGTGCGCTATAGTTTGACACGCTCAGTAATCTGTCAAAAATGTCCTTCCATTTAAATTGCATGTTCTTCCTCAGCCCCTTCAATAAGTACTTTATAAGAAATAGCATGTGCTTCCATCATGTTTTAATGCAAACACATATGTTGTAACTATAATGTCTAATTCTTTAAGAAATGTGTATGTAAACAAAATGTGTAGAGATAAGATGCATCACGGTGGTGTGCATTATGCTAAATTAATATCATTGAGGTTTTCACAGGGAGACATCCTTAGTTTTACACTAAAATGCATTTATTCATCATGGAAATTTTTAATAATATATTTGAATAAATTAAATAAACTCTGTGCTTTGCTTCAAGCCTGCATCGTATGGATGTAAGAGACAATCATGGCAATGTTTTTATTTAACTATAATTTGCTGGGATAGGATGGGGTAGGGATGTGCATGGGCAAAAAGTTTGGTTCGGTTCAGCACTTCTGAAATACTAGACTTCGCCAATTCGGCTCGGGACTTCGGGAATTTGGGACTTCAGCAATTCGGCACTTCGGTTCGGCACTTCGGTTCAGCACTTCCGAAATACGGGACTACGGGAATCTGGCAATTCAGGACTTCTGCACTTCGGTACTTCGGGACTCCGGCAATTCCATAACCCTACCCCTACCCCAAAACCCTAACCCTACCCCTAAACCTACCCCTAACCCTACCTCTACCCCTAACCCTACCGCTATTCTAACTCTTACCCCACCCCAACCCTAACCCTACCTCTACCCCTAACCCTACCCCATAACCCTACCCCTAATCCTACCTCTACCCCTACCTCTAACCCTAACCCTACCTCTACCCCTAACTCTAACACTATTGCTAACCCTACCCCATAACCTTAACCCTACCCCTAACCCTAACCCTTACCCAACCCCAATCCTAACCCTACGCCTAACCTTACCCCTACCTCTAACCAAAAACCCTACCCCTTCCACTACTAGGGTTAGGGGTAGTGTTAGGGTTAGTGGTAGGGTTAGCGTTAGCGGAAGGTTGGAGTAAGGGTTAGGGGTAGGGCTAGGTTTAGGGGTAGAGGTAGGATTAGGGTTAGGGTTAAGGGTAGAGGAAGAGGAAGCATCCAAATGTCCAAATGGCGGAAATTCGTCCGAATTTAAATTTGGACCGAAACGAATTGCGCATGTCTTGGATGGGTGGTGCTACCAAGGGCATATGAGGGTTGTATTTGCGACACTGCCAGGAGCATGGGTGTTGGAACTCTGGGTAATTTTGGGAGAGGGGGGGCAAATTTCGAAAGACATTCTGGTGTAGCTATTAAGATCATATGTTTCACTGCTATAGAAATATATCAAAACTAAAATATGTTAGGTTCTATCATTTTCTGTCACTAAATAATATATCATTTTTTTTGTAAAAAACTGCATGACTTAATGTATGCTCCCTAAGTAGGGCTGGGATTGTTATGACAGGCTTTTTGCCCCCCACGCACATTTTCCTTAGTTTCTTTACCAATTACCAGAAGCCAAGCAGGATGCATCCAGGATCTGACATTCTGTGACATCCCAGTTCAATACCAAATCCAAAGCTGCTACATTTGTTCTTTGGTTAATATTTGTGAGGGAGTTACCTTTGCCACATGCAGGCTCCCTGAATATTCTAATTAAAGTTTGACTTACTATTGGAGCAAAAAGTTCAGAGCCAGATTAGGTTGCCCAAAGCCCTAGTCAGGTTGCCAGATTGGTGCTTCCTTCTGGGATCTATTTCTGTGCGTGGTGTGTGTATGAGACTGTGTTTAGAAACATAGAAACATAGAATGTGACGGCAGATAAGAACTATTCAGACCATCTAGTCTGCCCAATTTTCTAAATATTTTCATTAGTACCTGGTCTTATCGCATGCTTAAACTTCTTCACTGCGTTAACCTCTACCACTACAGCTGGAAGGCTATTCCATGCATCCACTACCCTCTGAGTAAAGTAATACTTCCTGATATTATTTTTAAACCTTTGCCCCTCTAATTTAAGACTATGTCCTCTTGTTGTGGTAGTTTTTCTTCTTTTAAATATAGTCTCCTCCTTTACTGTGTTGATTCTCTTTATGTATTTAAATGTTTCTATCATATCCCCCCTGTCTCGTCTTTCCTCCAAGCTATACATGTTAAGTTCCTTTAACCTTTCCTTGTAAGTTTTATCCTGCAATCCATTAACCAATTTAGTAGCCCTTCTCTGAACTCCCTCTAAAGTATCAATATCCTTCTGCAGGTACAGTCTCCAGTACTGCGCACATTACTCCAAGTGAGGTCTCACTAGTGTTGTGTGCAATGGCATGAGCACCCTCTTTCTACTTCTAATAACTCTCCCTATACAACCAAGCATTCTGCTAACATTTCCTACTGCTCCATTACACTGTCTGCCTACCTTTAAGTCATCTGAAATTATTACCCCTAAATCCCTTTCCTCAGATGTTGAGATTAATACTGTATCAAATATTCTATATTCTATACTATGCCCTTGGGTTTTTATGTCCAAGATGCATTATCTTGCACTTATCCACATTAAATATCAGTTGCCACAGCTCTGACCATTTTTCTAGTTTACCTAAATCATTTGCCATTTGGCTTATTCCTCCTGGAACATCAACCCTGTTACATATTTTAATATTATCAGCAAAAAGACATACCTTACCATCAAGACCTTCTGCACTATCGCTAATAAAAATAGTAAAGAGAATGGGTTCAAGTACAGATCACTGAGGTATACTCCATTGACTACAACCCTCTGTTGCTTGTTACTCAACCACTGCCTTACCCATTGTAGCGGTACTTACCCTTTCCAGGGGCCGGCCGGGGTCCTCTGTTCGAGCCGCGCGCGGTCCTGCTGCTGCACGAGCCGCGCGCTGTGACTAGTAGCGGTCACATGTTCCACCTACTCTAAGAGCGCGCCGCGGGTATCGGGCGCGCTCTTAAAGGGACAGTGGGTGCCTAAATTGGAAAAGGCATCCCATTGGTCCCTGTCATGCCACACTCCCCATACACTTACCTTTTGGGGGCGTGGATGTGACAGGGACCAATCAAAGTAGATGTTTAGGTATTTATACTCACCTTCTTTCCTTTGTTCCTTGCCCTATCGTGGTTTCTGTATCAGTTCCCTTTAGCGCTTGTTGTGTTCAGTTGTGTTTCTCCGTATTGACCTTGGCTTTGTTTCTGACTACGTTTTCTCTTTATCCTTATCTGTTCTGGTTGTCGGCTTGTTGTTTACTGTGTACCAGACCCCGGCTTGTCCTAGTTTACGCTGTCTCTCTGTGCCCTTGATTTCGGATTGTTCCTGACTCTGTCTCCTCTCATATACGTCGAGTCCGGCCATTCTAAGGTCCGGTAGACGTATCTCTCCTCTGTGTTGTCTTTTGTTTAGCTGAATCCTGCGTGTTGGGGTATATTCTCGTTACATTACGATAGGGCCATGGACCCCGCAGATTTGGCTCAGCAAATGGCTTCTCACGAGGCAAGGTTTGTAGAGCAGGATCACCGTATGGATCAGATAGCACAGGCTCTCCAGACGCTCTTGTCTAGAACCATTCCTGCAACCGCACCGAACCCTCCTACACCTCATCCTCCCGAAGTATCCAATTCAACCAATGCTTCGCCCCATTTAACACCTCCTCCTAGGTATGGAGGGGAAGCCAAGACATGCAGAGGTTTTATTAATCAAATAGAATTCCACCTTGAGATGTATCCTCATTCCTTTCCCACTGATAGGTCTAAAGTGGGGTTTTTGATGCATCAACTTACTGACAAAGCACTAGAGTGGGCAAATCCTATTTGGGAGGCCAATGGACCTATGGTTCATGATTTCAATAGTTTTCTTGCGGCTTTTCGTAGAACTTTTGACACAACAAAGAGGTCAAAGAATGCCGCAAGAGCATTAATGAGGATTAAACAGGGGTCTAGGTCTGTGGCGGATTATGCTATTCAGTTTCGTACCCTTGCTTCACAGGTAGATTGGACCAATAATGGGTTAACTACTGCGTTCATGGAAGGTTTATCTGACACTATATTAGATGAGGTAGCGGCAAGGGAGCTTCCTATCCCATTAGAGGATCTTATTGACTACCTCATTGATATAGATAATAGAATTCGCGACAGGCTCTATACCAAAAACAAGAATAGACGTCTGGTCACATCTATTAACCCTAGAGTTGATAAACCTGAGAGTGTTAAAGTACCCGAGGAGGAACCCATGCAATTAGGGGTTGCCAAACTCTCGGATACTGAAAAACTACTTAGAAGAAGGAATGGACTCTGCCTATACTGTGGTAGGCGAGACCATATGGTAAGGGAATGTCCTTTGCGTCCGGAAAACTCTCGCACCTAAGACCTTATAGGGGACTGGCCTTGGGTGTGATCTCTAAGTCTCCTAAATTGCCTCCTAATCGTTTGCTTCTCCCTGTTTCCCTTCATATGGGGGTGAGTTGTATAGCAGAATGCATATTAGCCTTGGTTGATTCTGGGGCTGCTGAGAACTTTATTGACTCTGAGTTTGTTACGAAAAATAACATTCCCGTCAGAGAAAGGGAGATACCCTTGGCCATTGAGGCCATAGATGGTAGACCATTAAGTTCTCCAATTGTTACTCATGAAACTGTACCATTACACATGTATACAGGGGTTTTACACTTTGAAACCATTCGATTCCAGGTTATCACATCTCCCTCTTCTCACATTGTGTTAGGGTACCCATGGTTACGTACTCACAATCCCATTTTCGATTTGGGAGTCAGGGCAAATAAAATCATGGAGCGATGCCTGCCATGAGTCCTGTACTATTGAAGTCACCCCTTTGAATTCTATTAATGTCCCTACAACTCCTCCTTTGTCCACTGTTATACCCTCTCAGTACTTATTTCTCAAAACTGTCTTCGATAAAAGGGAGGCTGACAAATTACCACCTCACAGACCCTACGATTGTGCTATCGATTTATTGCCTGGCACAATACCTCGAAAGGGCAGGGTGTACCCTTTATCTGTTCAAGTAAACCGTGTCATGGAGGAATATATTAAGGAATCATTAGAAAAGGGGTTTATTAGGAGATCCTCTTCTCCGGCTGGAGCGGGGTTCTTCTTTGTATCAAAGAAAGAAGGTGATTTAAGACCGTGTATCGATTATAGAGGTCTAAATAAAATCACCATCAAGAATGCATATCCTATACCTTTAATCACGGAATTATTTCACAGACTCAAACATGCTACTGTATTCACTAAATTGGATCTTAGAGGTGCATACAATTTAATACGTATTAAGAAAGACCACGAATGGAAAACGGCATTCAACACTAGATCTGGCCATTACGAGTATACTGTTATGCCATTTGGTCTATGCAATGCCCCAGCAGTATTTCAAGAATTTATCAATGACGTTTTAAGAGACTTTATTCACACATTTGTAATTGTGTACTTAGACGACATATTAATATACTCTACAGATTTACACACTCATCACAGGCATGTTACGACAGTTCTGAAGACCCTTCTTGCTAATGGTCTTTATTGTAAACTGGAAAAATGTCTATTTGACCAATCCGAAGTCCAGTTTTTGGGGTATTTAATTTCCGCTAAAGGTTTTCGTATGGATCCCCAGAAGCTTTCTGCTGTCATGGAATGGCCTCTTCCACAAGGTTTGAAAGCCATTCAGCGTTTTCTTGGTTTCTCTAATTATTATAGACGCTTTATTAAAGGTTTTTCCTCTATTGTAGCGCCTATCACCCGTATGACAAGAAAGGGAGGCAATACTCGTGTCTGGTCTCCCGAGGCACTTCAGGCTTTTGAGTTTCTTAAAACCACATTCGCTTCTGCACCTATTTTACAGCACCCTATCCCCACACTGCCCTATATTCTTGAAGTTGATGCTTCTGATATCGGGGTAGGTGCTGTCTTATCCCAAAGAGAGTCGCCTGAAAAGCCATTGCATCCTTGTGGCTTCTTCTCCAAACAAATGTCCAAAGCAGAAAAGAATTATGATGTGGGTAATCGCGAACTCCTTGCTATTATTTTAGCACTGAAAGAATGGAGACATTTGTTAGAAGGAACTAAAGATCCTATTCTCATATTTACGGATCATAAGAACCTATCCTACCTTAGTGAGGCTAAAAGACTGTCTTCTCGGCAGGCTAGGTGGTCACTATTTTTGTCCCATTTCAATTACATTATCACCTATAGGCCAGGTGACCGCAACACTAAAGCAGACGCTCTGTCCAGACAGTTCGAAACTGCTGACAAACAGGAGATTGATGTTACTCCTGTGATTCCCCCAGAAAGGATAATCGCTACCCCTGTTTTGTCTATTTCTTCGTCCCTCTTGCAGGCCATACAAGCGAAACAAAACATGGCACCTAGCGAGAGACCTACTGATAAACTCTTCGTTGATGTTCCCGAGAGACGGGAGATTCTGTCGTTGTATCATGACACTAAGACTGCTGGACATCCTGGTATTTCCAAAACGGTGTCAGCAGTTTCTCGGTATTTTTGGTGGGATTCCTTACGCAAGGATGTCACTGACTATATAGGTGCTTGTACTACTTGTGCCTGTATGAAATCTTCTCGTAGGGTTCCTTGTGGGCTGTTGCATCCGTTACCTATTCCCGAGAGACCTTGGTCTAACCTGTCCATGGATTTTATTGTTGAATTACCTCCCTCGAATGGTAACACAGTTATCCTAATGATAGTGGATCGGTTTTCCAAGATGGCTCACTTTGTGTCTCTTCACAAGCTGCCCACGTCCAGGGAACTAGCACTTGTTTTCGCCAGAGAGGTGTTTCGATTACACGGCATTCCCGTATCTATTGTATCTGATAGGGGTAGCCAATTTATTTCCAGGTTCTGGAAAGCCTTTTGTTCGGAAATGGGTATTTCTCTCTCATTTTCTTCCGCTTACCACCCCCAGTCTAATGGAGCTGCCGAACGTGCCAATCAATCTCTGGAGCAGTACCTTCGTTGTTTCGTATCCCACCATCAGAACAATTGGTCTGACCTTCTTCCTTGGGCTGAGTTTGCTCGGAATAACGCTACTCATGATTCTTCCGGCAAGAGTCCTTTTTACGTTGTATATGGCCAACATCCTGTTGTTCTTCCGGCTGCTTTCTCCTCACAGGGCATGCCAGTTCTGGATGAACATTTGGCTAATTTGCGTAATACTTGGGAGCAGGTTCAGCGTTCTTTGGTGGATTCCGCTGCTCGCCAGAAGGTGCAGGCTGACAAGCATCGCAGGGCGGCTCCTTCTTATGTTGTGGGGGACAGGGTTCTGCTTTCTACGCGAAACATTCGCCTCCGGGTGCCTTCTATGAAATTGGCTCCCCGCTTTATTGGTCCTTATCGTATTCTGCATAAGGTTAATCCTGTTTCGTATGCCTTGGGTCTCCCTAAGAATCTGCGTATTCCTAATGTCTTTCACACCTCGTTGTTGAAGCCTTTCGTACGCAACCGCTATACCCGACATGCACCTCCTCCCCCTCCTGTTTCTGTGGAGGGTCATGAGGAATTTGAAGTTTCTGCAGTTCTTGACTCTCGTTTCCTTAGGGGCCGACTTCAGTACCTAGTGCATTGGAAGGGCTATGGGCCTGAGGAGCATAGTTGGATTTCCGCTGACGCGGTTCACGCTCCTCGTCTTGTGCGCTCTTTCCATTCTCGTTTTCCTGCCAGGCCTGGCCCTCCCCGCCCGGAGGGCGTGTCCTCAGGGGGGGGTAATGTAGCGGTACTTACCCTTTCCAGGGGCCGGCCGGGGTCCTCTGTTCGAGCCGCGCGCGGTCCTGCTGCTGCACGAGCCGCGCGCGGCTCAGCCGACCGCTGTGACTAGTAGCGGTCACATGTTCCACCTACTCTAAGAGCGCGCCGCGGGTATCGGGCGCGCTCTTAAAGGGACAGTGGGTGCCTAAATTGGAAAAGGCATCCCATTGGTCCCTGTCATGCCACACTCCCCATACACTTACCTTTTGGGGGCGTGGATGTGACAGGGACCAATCAAAGTAGATGTTTAGGTATTTATACTCACCTTCTTTCCTTTGTTCCTTGCCCTATCGTGGTTTCTGTATCAGTTCCCTTTAGCGCTTGTTGTGTTCAGTTGTGTTTCTCCGTATTGACCTTGGCTTTGTTTCTGACTACGTTTTCTCTTTATCCTTATCTGTTCTGGTTGTCGGCTTGTTGTTTACTGTGTACCAGACCCCGGCTTGTCCTAGTTTACGCTGTCTCTCTGTGCCCTTGATTTCGGATTGTTCCTGACTCTGTCTCCTCTCATATACGTCGAGTCCGGCCATTCTAAGGTCCGGTAGACGTATCTCTCCTCTGTGTTGTCTTTTGTTTAGCTAAATCCTGCGTGTTGGGGTATATTCTCGTTACACCCATTCAACAATATTGGAATCCAAACTTAAATATTTCAGTTTATTGTTAAGCCTTCTATGTGCAACAATGTCAACAGCCTTGCTGGAATCTAGGTAAGCAATGCCTACTGCACCACCCTGAGCTATTATTTTAGTTACCCAATCAAAACATCAATAAGATTAGTTTGGCTGAAGAAAATCCATGTTGTCTCTGATCTTGAAATCCATGTGATTTTAGAAGTTCAACAATCCTATCCTTTAACATGGTTTCCCATAATTTCCCCACTATGGAAGTAGGGCTTAATGGCCCATAGTTTCCTGACTCCTCCCTATTACCTTACTTGTGAATGGCCACAACATTCACTAACTTCCAATCTTCTGGGACTACTCCTGTTAACAATGATTGCTTAAACAAATTTGTTAGTACACCACTAAGCTCTTTTAATAACTTTGGGTGTATTCCATCAGGCCCCATTGACTTATTTGTCTGTACTTTTGACAGGTGAAATAGAACCTCTTCCTCTGTAAACTCACATGTAACAAATGACTCATTTCTCCTTTTGCTTAACGGAGGCCCCTTTTCTTCATTTTCATCTGTAAATACTGAACAAAAATATTAATTGAGGCAGCTAGACCTTTATCTTCTTCTAAATACCTTCCTTCTTTTGTTTTTAATCTAACTAATCCTTGTTTTTCTTTCCTTTTCTCATTTATGTGTCTAAAAAATGTTTTGGGGTTTTCATGAGCTGTAAGCCATAATCATCGCACTTATGACAAATCACGGCTTGAACTATCTTGGTTTGCATGTAATGCGTCTATCTCATATATTAGTTTCCCCTTTTACGTTGCATTACTGAAATAAATGAACTTTTGCACAATATTCTAATTTTTCGAGTATCACCTGTAAATCACACCTACACGAGTTACTGTGTTATCACCAAATTGTAACGTAACCCAAACTGACTCTATGTACGCCTCACTAATTTTTATTAGGCTAGATTTAATGCCATCCTTCACATACAGGGCCACCCCTCCCCCTTTCTTGCCTTCCTTGTCTTTTCTATTTAAAGAGTACCCTGGTATTGCAATTTCCCAGTCATTTTTCTCATTATACCATGTCTCAGTAACAGCGACGGAATCTACATTATCAGTGGCCATTGTTGCCACAAGTTCATGGATCTTATTCCCTAAACTGCAAGCATTTGTAGACATGACTCTAAGCTTTTTATTTTTAACACACTTGCAACAGGCACCTTCTGTCCTTGTTTTGGGGGGCAATTGGATTTATGTTTTATCACCCTTTCGCCCCCCCCCCCTCCTAGTTTAAATACATCCTAGCAAAACCTCTGAACTGCTCACTAAGAACATTTGTTCCCTTTTGAAAAAAGATGCAAACCATCTTTTTTTGTACAGCTTATTTCCATTCCAAACAGAGCTACCATGAGAAATGAAGCCAAATCCTTGCTCCCGACACCATTCACCAAGCCACAAGTTAAAGTCCCTAATACGCATCCGCCTGTCGTTCTGAGTGTTATGCACAGGCAGAACTTCAGAGAAATACAGTGTGGAAGCAACCTGCTGTATATCATTGGCAAAAACACACAAAAACTCCCTTCACCTCTGAAACCTCATTGCAAGCCAAGTCATTTGTCCCAAGATGGACAAGTACATCCAATTCCCCTTCCTGCTTTGCTTTGCTTAACCATATTAAAAATATGTCTCCTGTCTCTGTGAGCAGTAGCTCCAGGACAACATCTCACAAGATTGCTATTGTCCAGCTTCACACCTCTTACGATAGAATCCCCCAACAACAACTGCTTTCTATTAGGCCTCACCTTATCCTTTTTGTCATTGGCTGCAGTCTTGACATAGAGGGTGGTGGTTTCACAAACTTGGTGCCTAAGCCTGTCTCCATAATACCACTACACTCGGTGTCTGAGCTTGTCTCCATAGCACCACTACACTTAGGGCCTGAGCCTGTTTCCATAATACAAGCAACACTCAGTGCCTGAGAATGTCTCCACAACACCACTACACTCAGTGCCTGAGCCTGTCTCCACAACACCACTACACTCAGTGCCTGAGCCTGTCTCCACAATCCACTTCACTCAGTGCCTGAGCCTGTCTCCATAACACCACTACACATGGTGCCTGAGCCTGTCTCCATAACACCACTACACACTGAAAGTGCTAAAAATGAATTATGTAGAGCAACAAACTCTGCAATATGCCTTTTATCCACAGCTCTAAGTCTACCAGATCCTACAGTAATCCATCTACCATTCCTAGGACGTCTCTGCAGCAGTGGCTTTGCACCAGTTCCAGCCTGAGTTTGTTTAAAAGATAATTTACAAAACTCAGAATTCAAAAATACAATCTTCTGCCGCAATATAGAGAACTGTCTACAGATTAGACAGCATACAAATCTCCAAAAAGTGGAATGTGAAACAAATGCAAAACAACTATTACAGTGAACGAAGTCTACCATTTTAATGAGGCGAGTAATTTAATCCAAAGAAAAAGTTTATTTTGTCTTCCTGTATACCTCAGATTACCTCCAGTTTATCTTCAGAATATCTCCAATCACACACTTAGAAGAAGCAACCAAGCTATATTAGCCAAGCTAATGACCACAACCCTTATAAAACTCCTAAAATCACCACCCACTAGGAATTATTATTATTATTATGATATTTATATAGCGCCATCAAATTCTGCAGCGCTTTACAATGGGTGGATGAACAGACATGTAGTTGTAACCAGACAAGTTGGACACACAGGAACAGAGGGATTGAGGGCCCTGCTCAATGAGCTTACATGCAAGAGGGAGTGGGGTAAAATGACACAAAAGGTAAGGATAGTATTAGACTACTGACAGTTGTAGAAGAGGAATCAGTCAGGAGCTATTAAAAGTTTAATTGATATGCTTTTATGAAGAAGTGGGTTTTTAACAATTTTTTGAAGGAGTGGAGACTGGGTGAGCGTCTAACGGAGGAGGGAAGCGAGTTCCACAGGAACGGTGCAGCCCTCGAGAAATCTTGAATGTTTAACACCTGGGTAGGCCTATGCTTATTTGCAAAAAATAGCTAATTAACCAACAATCAATCAACAGCAAGTACCTAGCTAATCAAATCAAATGTCAAATCAAATTACCAACAGGCAGGGATGGCTCTAGACTTTCTGAGGCCTTAGGCGAAACTCAAACACGAGACCCCCACTGACAATCAAAGTGAAAAAAATAGGGGTTGCATTGTGTGTGAATAAGGAGCAGTTATATTGTAGTTATATTGAAGAGCGGGCTTACAGCACTGAATACAGAGAGCTAGTTATGGCAAAATTTGCAAACAAAATTAACTTGCAATAAACAATTATAATGTGCAATTATGCTAATCGTTTATACACGATTGTGTGGTATGGATGCATATACTGGCAGTCGTGTATACATACGTGCCGGTGTGAACGGATTATTGGAAAAAAGCTTTTAAAAAATAATTCACCAAATAAAGTTACAGATAAGAAAACAGTCTCATAGACATTTCCCCCACATATTCTATAATCCCTTATTTTTATTGTTTCACTTTACTTTTGCATTGCCCATACCTCCCTCACATTGCAGCCATAGACACAAACATACTAACACATACACACTCTCTGTTATTGTATATGTATGTGTGTGTGTATATATATATATATACACAAACATATTTACATATACAAACACACATATGCAGAATGGGTGTATGTGTATAAACACATACTTACATGCAGTGTGTGTATATGTGTGCATGTATTAGTATGGTTCTGTTTATGGTTGCAATGTGAGGGTGGTATGGTCAATGCAGAGGTAAAGTGACACAGAATGAAGAGAAGGTAAGTGTTACAGGATTTAAGGGGGTTAAATGTGATACAGTGAGTGTGGCAGAGCGAGGGGAGGCGAGTTTTGTGTGGTTGGAGTGTGCTAGAGGGGTTGACATGGTGTGGAGGAGAGGGGGTGTCTTGGTGGAAAGGAGAGGCGTGACATGGTGGGAAGGAGGAGGGTGACATAGTGTGGAGTAGAAAATGACTTGGTGGGAAGGAAGGGGGTGACATGGTGTGGAGTAGAGGGGTGACATGGTGGGAATGAGGGGGGTGACATGGTGTGGAGTAGAGGGGTGACATGGTGGGAAGGAGGTCTTGCGAGATCTGGCCAGTCAGACTGTTGCCGTGGTATCCTGTTTCAATGCTCTAATTGGCAAGATCTCGCAAGACACTTCAGAATCTTCAGCTCTGCATCCGGTGGCAATGGGCTCTCCCCGGGCAGATGTATGAAGGGGCCTTGCACCTGGCGGCATAGAGGGCAAGCCACCGGGCCCCTTCCCAGTGTCAGTCCCTAGGTCATGGACCAAGGACCCAACTGGTCAGTCTGCCCGAAGGTGAGTTAGGCGACCACGAGGCCCCGGTCAGCGCAAGGCCTTAGGCAGTTGCCTAAATCGCCTAATTAGAGAGTCGCCACTGCCAACTGTAAATCAAACCTTGTGCCATCAGTAACCTTTTCCTATAGATGAATCTTACCTGTAACAGTAAAAAGAAAAATCTTAGCAAAATCTTAGACAGTTGAAGAATCAGTAAAACTCTCCAGAATATCTCCAAGCAAGTACCTAGAAGCAGCAACCAAGGTATATTAGCCAAACTAATGACCACAACCTTTATATAACTCCGAAAAGCACCACCCCCTAGGAATGTTTGAAGATTGTCTGAATATTGTGTGTGTGTGTATAGCATTATGTTCCTATGTATATACCAGAGCATTACTGTGTATGTCTGTGTGTCTAGTATTATGTTCTTATGTATATATGCCAGAGCATTACTGTGTGTGAATGTGTGTCTCTGTGTCGACGAGATGATTGTAAGAACAACCACTAAACCAAAGAAAGAAAAATAAATACATTTAAAATAATTTATCAGATAACCAGAGCTCTTCAAATGCGTAAACAAATGCATAAAAGTAATTGAACACTAAAAATTGTGAATATTGACTGAATGTGGACGGAATTTGATTGGTTTAAATAATATTCTATTCCTTTGGAATGTTTGACCAGAATTACTGTAATTAAATGAAAGTGAAAATGAGCCCCTCTGCACTTCAAAATATATTTATACTTATAAATATTTAAATAATTTTTTTCAGTACAGTGATATGTTCATTTTTTCAATTCCCATTTGATTTGTCCAATCAATTAATAAAATGCATGCCAAATTTTGAATGAGCCGAGACACCAAGTCTAACAGTTTTATTCACTAAGGTGAGATTTACATAAATATCAAATTTAAGGCCAGAGTAGCCAAACTGAAAGCTGACTTTTTACAGTTTAAATAATTTTTGACAGTTTGACTATTTTGTCCTTAACGGGACACTATAGTCCCCCCTAACAACTACAGCTTATTGTACTTATTCTGGTTACTAAAATCATTTAATCAGTCCCATCAGGCTTTTTGCAGTAACCACTATCATTTCAGAGAAAAGGCAGTGTTTACATTACAGCCTAGGGATAACCCCACTGGCCACTCCTCAGATGGCTGCTAGAGGTGCTTCCCGGGGCAGTGCTGCACAGTGTGACTGACATTCATTGTCTCCACCTTCTGCATGCAGACACTGAACTTTCCTCATTGAGATGCATTGATTCAAATTATCAAATTATCAGGAGATGCTGATTAGCCAGGGGACTTTCCTATGGGAAAGCATTGTGATTGGCTTTGATGAACACTTCTGATGATATTAGCCAGCAGGCAGATCAGAGGCAGAGCCAACAGTAGCAGACTGGAAAAAAATTACCTTTTTACTATATTTAGGTGGGTAAAAGGGGACCAGGGGGGCTAGATTGTGTTTTTAACACTATAAGGTTAGGAATGCATGTTTGTTTTCCTGACCCTATAGTGTTCCTTTAAGTTTGAAATTCAATTTGAATTCATCTTGGATTATCACGTCAGTGAATAAGCCTGTAAAAATGTGTTTGACCGAATGAAAAAAATATTTCAGCTGAATTGATTTGCCATGTGTATCCTGAGTGTACTGTGTAGTATTATAAAGATTCCATAATTAACTGTCTCAGTATTGGACTGAAAATAAAGTTTGTTGTTAGTAAAGTTGTAATATGACTCTTTTTTTCCAGATTTTTAGAGATCATTTTATTTTACAATTATTACAGGAAAAGTAAGAAAGATTCCAGGAGTAAATATACAGTTTCCACTGACAGTTGTCTTCTCACTGTCGTCCTCCACATTAGTCTGCTTTTATTAGAATGATAGTCAATCCATCCAAAATGTACACTCTTTGTCAGTCATCGTATAATGAAAGGCAGACGGCAGATCTACTCAGGGAGTCCTGTTACTCTGTTAAGAAATGTCAGTTTTTCCTCTTTATATTCACTACGCTTTCATTTCCCAATTTTGAATTATATTTATTCTGGCCACTTGGAATGTGTGGTTAAAATATTACATTCCGGAACACGACCCCAATTGATTATTTCACTGGTTAGCAAACATATACTAAAAATCTAGGGTTACTTTATGATCAGTTATACATGAAGATATTAAAATAAAACTCCAGGTACCTTAACCACTTGAGTCCACTGTAGTCAGTGGTGTATCCTGGTTTTGTGCTGCCCTAGGCAGGACAAAACTCAGACACCCTCCTCACCACCCGCGCGAGCCACCCTCACCCAACCCTTCCCCCTGCCCCACCTTCTAAATACACACACACAGTCAGACACACACACACACACAGTCAGACACACACACACAGTCACACACACAGTCAGACACACACACACACACACAGACACACACACAGTCAGACACACACACACAGTCAGACACACACACAGTCAGACACACACAACACAAACACACACACACACACACACACAAACACACACACAGTCACACAGACACACAGACACAGACACACAGACACACACACAGTCAGACACAAACACACACACACACACACACAGTCAAGACACAAACACACACAGTCAGACACACACACATCAGACACACACACAACACAACACAGTCAGACACACACACACACACACACCAGACACACACACACACAGTCACACACACAGTCAGACACACACACACACAGTCAGACACACACACACACACACAATCACTCACATTAACACTTTTGTAAATTTTATTATTTAACCCCCCCAGCCTTCTTACCTTTGAGCTGGGGGTCGAGTGGCTGCCGGTCGGGCTGATGGGCTGGCTGCTGGGCGGGCGGCTGGCGAGGGAGCTCTTCCTCTGAGCGGTCTGCTCAGCTCCCTCGCGCCGCAGAGTGAGGCTGGGAGCCGGAAGATGACGTCATATTCCGGCTTCCAGCCTCACTCTGCGGCGCGCGAGGAAGCTGAGCAGACCACTCAGAGGAAGAGCTCCCTCGCCAGCCGCCCGCCGGACCATCAGCCAGCGCCGCACGCCAGCCCAGCATGTCAGTTAGCCACAAGGCTAACTAGGCATTTTCCCTGGGCATTTGTGGGGCGGCGTTTTTTGCCGCCCCCTGAAAAATGCCGCCCAAGGCAAATGCCTTGTTTGCCTCGCGGCTAATATGTCCCTAACTGTAGTGGTTATGGAGCAAGGAATGCTTAGGCACTATGCTACAATAACTAAACATTTTAGTACCGTATGATGACTTACTTGGGTCACACCAGGTACCGATAGCGGCAGCTCCCGTCTCTGGGCTTTTAATAGAGAAGAATCCTAGTGAGCTGTACAGAGCTGAGCAGAGCCATGCAGGATTGCACTCACTAAATGACTGCGCATAGTAATCATGCTCTTGTGTAGAGCTGAGCAGAAGTAGACTGCAAACAAGGGTTGTGGCAGTGGGTGCGCTATGGGACCCCTGAAAGTGGCCAAATCGCACAAAAAACAGCCTTACCAATTCAGAAACTGAAAATTGGAACTGCAAATTTTAGGCAATTTTTTAAATTAAATTCTCCAACATAGTTTTAATCACAGCTTGCCTATTTTAATCTGAATTTTGCAATTTGGTTTCAATTAAAGGAACAGTCAAGGCACCATAACAACTTAATCACGACTACATTGCACTTTTTAAGTGAATAAACACCACAGTATCTTTACCTTGTCAGAAGCAGTCTAGTCGGTGCTTATATTAGTACATAGAGATATATTTGCACATTGGCATGTCTCTCATAGCTGGCCTTAAAGTGTTTTAATTAAATTAGTTTTCCATCGGTTTCACAAGAGAAAAATTACAGTAATTCCAATTATTGTTAACAAAAAACAAAACACAATAAACAAAATCAAAAACAAACAAAAGAAAACATCCCAAGAATAAAATAAGTGAATAGTTTGAAATGTTCGCAGTGTTCTAGAAAACCTGGCTTTGTGTTTTTTTGTTCATTCCTAATACTAAAGTGATTATGCATTTCTCAGAACAGTAAATCTATATGCTGTAACAGCCCCAAATGCCCACACGCTACAATTGGAGACAGAAAATTCTATTTGACTGCATTTACAACCAAACTCAATGTTGCAGTATTTTTTGCCTTGTTAAAATATGTAAAACCCTAAGAGATGCAATGCCACGGGATAAGATTTCCTTCCTTTTGCATAAAATAATTATAATGAACAAGAGAAAGAAAGCTCGGTTCGGTTTCTCTGGGAGGTACTCCAGTTTTTCTTTTTACATTTGAGCTCTCTAAGGTCCGTGTAACCTGATTGCTATCACTAAGTGCCAACAACTCTATGAAGGTTGGCGAACTCATCTTTATTCAAATGTTACGCTTGTATATATTTCTGGCTGTTTTCTTTTTTCATTTTTAATATTTCTTTATATTTTTCTACTTTTTTCTACACTTTCAACGTTTATTTCTTTTTGCAAAGCCAAAGCGAAATATGTGTTTTAATTCCTAAAAGTGGCTGCAGAATTGAGTGCTTAAGCATGCTAAAGAAAATTTAGCAGCATTGTTATTTTATCATTGCCTCCACCTTTCTATATTTATAGACGGGGACAATAAGCTGAGTTAGAGTAGTGTATGTAGTTTGGAGTGTTTGTTAACAAATTGCGTGTCGGTAAAGTTTCCTGCAGCACCTGAGTACATCAAGGCTTTGCATGCAAAACTTTTCTTGTTGCAGTTGACAGTAATATCAAGGAGAAATCTACTTTGGGTAGTACCAGAGGACATATTTATCACACCTAAGGCCTGTCCCCTTAAAGTTCTTAGCTGCTGAAGTTTTCCGGACGTATGAGACAAGCATCTTTCATATGTCCCTTTTTTTTACAGTATAAACAAAGGCCCTCCTCTCTCCTAAACTGTTTCTCTGCCTCTGACAGTCTTGTAACCCCCAATTGCATAGGTTCCAGATTGTACAGGAAGGCCAGATACAACAGGCCTGGAGAAGTGAGGCGCCATATTCAAGTGTCTGGTTCTATTTCTAGGTTGTCGATATGCATCACATACCTGATGTAGTCATTTAAGCTCCCTGGTAGTTCTTTGGCTACAATCTCGTCAAGGATAGTTTCAGATAATCCCTCTGCAAAGGCAGTGATTAATCCCCTATTGGTCCAGTCTACCTCAGAAGCTAGAGTGCGGAATTCAATAGCATAATCTGAGACAGACAGGTTCCCTTGTTTGATATGCTTTAGGGCAGTAGCAGCGTTGGTCTCCCTACCCAAAGGTTCAAACATTAGTTTAAATTCCGTAAGAAGTGACCGGTACTTTAGCGAGTAGCTACTGGTTGGTAAAAGGTAGCGAAAAGATTTGAAATGAGCCGTTACTGTTTCAGATGTCGAATTGTCTCTTTAGTAATAGTTATAGTGTATACTGACATCATTATTAAAGGGCGAAGTTATGGATGCAATTAGTTGTACATGGTCACTTCACCACCGAATGACTCAGAGCATCTTTACTAAAGCAGAAGCAGCACTATATTTTTCTCTTTACAACCACTGCAACAGATGTTTAAAGTTCATGAACGATTATGTGTTCAAACAAAGTGATGTGCTGTCTTTTCACTTTTAATTTTAGATATTCGTTTTACAGCTGGAATTTTGTTTTACAGCTGTGTCATCTGCAGATGACTGTCCAAAGAATCGCAGGTGGGGATTATACCACCTACACCTGGAGCAAAGAGAAGTACGTCTGCTCTTTTTAGTGTAAGTACATTTTCACTTATTATTTAGACCTACCCATATGGAGAACACTATTGTTTCCTTTCTTTGATCTTACATGGTCCTACTCACCGTTAACCTGTTGTGAGCTGTTGCCAGAGGGATATCCTTCAAGTGGGGATTAAGTACCACTGTATGTAGTTTTACCAAGAGCTGGTTATAGCTCTACATAATGTGAGTTGAAAATTTGACTTTTGTGTTGTCTGTAATACCTTTGAGCGACAGATTGCACTATTTGGTTCTGGTTTTTCTTTTTCATACGCTGTTACAAAGTAAAGGTCCACCCAAGAACATTGTATAGGAATCAGTTACCACAAGGATTATCACCTTTATGCTGTGCTTTGAACTGTATCTGGATACTGGGTATCCCATCATACTTTTATTTAAAATTGTGGTTACATTTGTTCCTTGTTTTTGTTTTTATAATTTGGAGATATCATTGTTTGGCACATGCTATATTTTTGTTTGTTTCAATCTTCTGATTGTTTTATAAGGGTTTTTAGAGGTATCCCCTTTTTTGAGTTCTGCCTTGCCATTTTAAATCAGTTATCAAGTGCTGTCTCAACTGTGTTGTTATCTTTACTTAAATGTTGAATTTCCCATAAGGCCACCGAGGCCTCGGAGCAGATCAATGATCTTCCTCACCTCACCTCAATATTGTATCATAGCATTGCCACTGTAACATTCCCCTAGTGCTGACCAGCAGGAACTGTCTGCACCCACCAGGGTGCAGCCCGCAACATCTCTCACCACACCTCTAGGGATCAGTGGCCCAAAGTAAGCATCAGGGAGGGGGGAACATTTTTATTAAGCAGCTCCTCAACCAATTTCCCCACACTACAATCCCGGTATTCCAATTACAGGCCCCTGTACTCCTACTTTATCCACTATCTCCCCCCACTACAGCCCCTATCACCCCCATCCACAACTCATATCTTCTAAACATAGCCCCTATCTTATCACTATAGCCCCTATCCTCCCACTAAGGTTTCGCCCCCCCACTACTCCTTTCTCTCACTACATCCTCGACCCCCTACCACTGCTCTTACTCCCCACTACAGCCACTGTCTCCCACTACAGTACCTATACCCTTTTTTCCCCAACCACAACCCCTTCTCCTCCTCAACACAAACATAACAGCCACTATCTCCCCAACACAAACAACTGTCCCTATCACCCAAAATGCACAACCCCTATTCACCGCACACATATACTACAGACCAGACCCTCCATACATACTTTAATACCCCAATTTCCCCATGCAGACACAACAGCCTCAATTCCCTCACACAAACTCCCAAAACACACACTATAGCCCCCATACAGCTGCTACACTGAACAACAGGCACACAAAAAGTCAAAATCCTCCCCAAAACATGCAGCCACTATGCCCCTTAGCACATATACTACAGCACCTATCTACATACTACACCACAAACATCCCCGTCCATCCACACACAACCTGCAACCACACAAGCAGCATCTCCCCAACACATGCAAACCTACAAGCAGTTTCCACCCACACACACACACGCGCACAAACAACCCCACACACAGCATCCCCAGAAACAAGCAATCCCCCAAGTAGCATCTTGACAAATCTCGCAATATTGCATCCAATCATATACTCCAATATACAGTGGAACCTCAGTTAACAAACGCCTCGGTAAACGAAAAATTTGGTTTACGAATGAAAATCCATTAACAAAAATGCCTTGGTTTACAAATTTTTTCCGCAATATGAAGCAAATGTCCTGCCCCCCTGCATACTGGAGTCTGGGTAGCATGTGAGCGTGGAGGTATTGGAGATGTTTTTGAGCCATTTGCAGCATGTTTTTGGAGCATTTTGGAGCCATTTGCAGCAAGTTTTGGAGCCTTTTTGGTGCATTTCGCAAGAGGTGGATAGGTAGTAAGCTGAGCTTAGTTGTTTGCATGCCTTTTACTGTGTGTTCTGCATTGTGGGGTGATTTTCATACCAGCTCATGTGCTGTGCATGGCTTTTACTATGGTTTTCATGCCAGCTCATGTGCACAGTTACTGTGTGTTTTGCATTGTGGGGTTGTTTTTCATGCCAGCTCATGTGGATATAAAGCATTTTTTTTATTTTATGCTCACTTAGTGACGGTGGTGTCATGGCACCCAAGAAAGCAGCGGAAGCAGAGAAGAGGAAGAAGGAGATGATTCTGCTTGAGGACAAGAAAATAATCATCAGGAAGCATGAAGGAGGAATGCGATTGACTGACCTTGCCAAAGAGTATGGAACGATCGCTACACAATCCACAATCGCAACAATCCTAAAGATGAAAGAGAAGGTAACTGGGAGAGATGCAGCCAAGGGAGTCACCAGGGTCTCCAAGCAATGGCCATCTGTTTTGGAGGAAGTCGAGAAGTTGCTCCTGCTCTGGATTGAACAGAAGCAGCATGCAGGGGACTCAATGACCAAGGAGATCATCTGCAAATAAGCCAAGGCCTTGCACGCTGACCTCCTCAACCAACAGCCAGAAACGTCAGCCAATGCAGAAGGCTTCAAGGCTAGCAGGGGGTGGTTTGAAAGGTTCAAGCCCAGATCTGGCATCCACAGCATGGTCAGGCATGGAGAGGCTGCAAGTTCCGATGTTGCAGCAGCTGAGGAATTTGCTACGGAATTCTCATGGTTTCAGAGGGCTACCTTTCTCAGCAGGTCTTCAACTGCGACGAGACTGGACTCTTGTGGAAGAGGATGCCAAAGTGTACCTTCATCATGGAAGCGTACCTTCATCACCTCATTGTCTGGCCACAAGCCGATGAAGGACTGTCTCACCCTCCTGTTCTGCGCCAACGCCAGTGGAGACCTTAAGATCAAGCCCCTGCTCATCTACCATTCAGAGAACCCACGGGCCTTCAAGAAACACAAGGTGAACAAAGAGCAGTTGAGCATTTTATGCAGGCTAACCCAAAGTCACATGCCTCTTGTTTGTGAAGTGGGTCAAAGTGTTTTTTGGTCCTGTTGTCAAGCAGTACCTTGTGGACAATACCCTGCCGTCAAGGCCAAGCTGCTCATGGACAATGCTCCTGCTCATCCCCTAGGCCTCGAGGAAGACTTGCTGGAGGACTTTAACTTCATCAAGGTCATGTTCCTTCCACCTAACACCACCCCACTACACCAGCCAATGGACCAGCAGGTCATCTCCAATTTTAAAAAACTCTACAAAAGGGAGCTTTTCCGGCGATGCTTTGAGATGACTGATCAAGCCTCACCCTCCATGAATTTTTCAGAGAGCATTTTGACATTGTGAGCTGTCTGCAGATTATCACCATTGCCTGGGCCGGGGTCAGTCAAACAAACCTAAATTCTGCTTGGTGCAACCTGGGCCAAACTGTGTTGTGAAATGTGCCTCCAATGCTTCTGCACCTGCACCAGAGTCAACAGTGTTGGAGGAAATTGTTTCCTTGGGAAGGAGCATGGACCTGGAGGTGACTGAGGAGGATATCTACGAGCTGGTGGAGGAACATGACTGTGACTAACCACCGAGGGCCTGGTGGAATTGCAAAAGGAGGCGATGGAGGAGCAGATCTTATTTGAGGAGGAGGAAATGAGTGAGGAACAGCTCTCTTCCACTGAACTCAAGGAGGCATGCCAAATATGGGTAAACATACAGACTTTTACCCAGCAGCACCACCCAGATAAGGCTCTAGCCCAGAGACTTGTGATCATTTTTGACACAGACATCATGTCCCCTTTCCGAGGGATGCTTAAAAGGTAGCAGACAATGGAAAGGTTCCTACAAAAACAGCCTAGACATGAAGAAGAACCTGCTTGTGTTAGTGCTGCCCAATTTCCCTCCTCATCTTCCAAAAAGTGTTGAAATTGTTTTGAAATTTTCCATGTTTTCCCTGTTGACATGTGATTTATGTACAGTTGAAGTGTACTGTGCCATGTTACCAACAGTCTGCCATGTTTTAAAAGTTGATGTGTGATGTTTTAAAACATAAAGTTGGATGATTGAAATGTTATTGCTTGATTAATCATGTCCCTGTACAGTATTTATGCCTTTAAAGTGCACTTTATAAAGAGTTTTGAACAAATAAAATACTTTTTTTTTTTAATTGGTTTTCAATGCATTCCTATGGGAAACCGTGTTTCGGTTTACAAATTTTTCTCAATACGAACCGTCCTGGAAAACGCATTAAATTTGTAAACCGAGGTTCCACTGTATATATAGACAATGTTTGGTATGTCTGGCATGCACCCTCTATTTTGAAAAAATAGATCTATACCAAGGTGCAGCACAGCGCTGAAAATATATCCTATATGAAAAAATGAGCGCAGTCACTAGATTTCCAAAAAATCTAATAAGTGTATTTAAATGTTCACAAAATAGATTAACGTTTCAACCTTACAGTCTTTATCAAGATACAGAACAGTGCACAAATTTGCTTTATATAGCAGTCAAAAATACAGAGAATATGCATAAGTGAGTAACTTACCAGTTACAGGTGTTAGCACACAATCCCCAATGCCAGTGCCCAGAAACTCGGAAGTGTACGTCATGTGTGCGTGATGACATCATCATGCATGACAGGCGCAGGACGCATGAGTCATTGCGTCCTGTTGCCATAGAAACATGCCCAGTGTCCCCTGAGAGGAGTGAAAAGTGCTGATTGCCAAAGGCATAAAAACAAACAAAGGAGGATATAATAAAGAAAAGTTTCTTAATAATAGAGCCTATATTAATAATCCTAAAGGGGCCAATAGAGGACCTTAGAGTATAAGAGAGCAGATCTATGTAATGGATTGCGATTTGTCCGGAATTTGGGAGATCCTCCCTTTTTTCCCTCTAGTGTTGACGTCTAACTTGATTTGTAAATAAATTCAGCATTTCGATCTTTTTCCCCCATCATTCATCTCTTTCATTTGTCCCCTAATTCAAGAGCATCTAAACATATTCAGGTATCACTTTTTGCTCAATTTTACCTCTGCATGGCGCTTTGGAGATACGGAATTTGGCCAAACAGCTGGTTGGTCCAAATGTGTCCGAATCTCCGTTCTCAAGTCTAATTATTATAGTGTCAATTTAGGATGTCATTTAAATAAATCATGACACGGTATAATATGTCATGTGTCCTTGTTCATCTGAGGTTGTGTTTACCTGCTCAGAAACAGATGATTGTTAATATGTGCTGATTTGTAAAACCATAGAATTCAAAGAGGGTGTACTTTCTTCTTCCCATGGCTGTTCATATGTATGTAATTATTGGATCATTAAAAGAGTCCATTAAAAAACAAAGAAAGTAGAAATATGCAATTTAAGAAATAAAATATTATGAAGGAAAAGGGCATCAAGTTGCAAACTGAGTTAGAGCAGACTGTAGAAAAATCCTCCAGCTATATCTGGATATAATGCAACAATATATTTGTAATTTTATAGTAAAATACAACTTAAAGTTCTATCTCCATGATGTGCCTTTCTAGTTAATATGCCGAATATGGCAAGTGGTTTAAATGGATGGGGAATAGATAGTTGTTATGGTTAAATACAGCTCGGGGGGATTTTATGAAGTCTAATTACAGTTACTTCCTTTTTATTTAATTATGCTGCTTAAAATCTGCTTCATTTCGACTCCACAGAACAGAGGTTTGTTCTTGCAGTGCCACAAATGTTGAATACATTCAAGTGTTTAATTACTGTTTCATAAAAAGCAGAAATAAAAAGTGCTTCTGGGAGTGAAATTCAATGTGTTCCATTCACTTTGTTAATGATAGAGTTCATTTTACAGGTAGGTTAAAGGGACAGTTAAGCCTTATGATGAGTGAACCTCTAATTATATTTCTTTGGTGCAATATTAAGTAAAATGTTATTACCAATTTGTGCACCTACTCTTTTCTTATAAATGTAGCCTCATTCCGTGTATATGTGATGTATCACTCCTCTTTACTGTCACATGGGCAACATTCTGTTACAGAACCATTCAGGAGATCAAGTGTGGCCCTTAAAGAAAGAAAGAGAGGAGAAACCACTAAGGGGCAGGGGAGGAGGGAGTGGAGAGACCACTAAGAGAAAGGGGAGGAGTGAGAGGAGAGACCACTAAGGGACGGGGGTTGTAGAGCTGACTAAGGGATGGGGGGGAGAGACCAATAAGGGACAGGAGAGGAGGGAGTGGAGAGACCACTAAGAGAAAGGGGAGGAGGGAGTGGAGAGACCACTAAGAGAAAGGGGAGGAGGGAGTGGAGAGACCACTAAGAGAAAGAGGAGGAGGGAGTGGAGAGACCACTAAGAGAAAGGGGAGGAGGGAGTGGAGAGACCACTAAGAGAAAGGGGAGGAGGGAGAGGAGAGACCACTAAGGGATGGGGGGGAGTAGAGATGACTAAGGGATGGGGGAGAGCACTAAGGGACAGGAGGGGAGAGCTCTAAGGGAACAGGAGGAGAGGGGAGAGCACTAAGGGGCAGGAGGTGAGGGAAGAACTCTAAGGGACAGGAGGCAAAAGCTCTAAGGGACAAGAGGGAAGAGGAGAGCTCTGAGGAAAAGGAGGGGAGAGCACTAAGGAAAGAGAGAGCACTCAGGAAAAGTGGGGACTGGGAGAGCACTAAGGGACATGGGGCCGGGGAGATCACTAGGGGGAAGGGGAGAGCACTAAGGGACAGGAGGGGAGAGCTCTAAGGGAACAGGAGGGGAGGGGAGAGCACTAAGGGGCAGGAGGTGAGGGAAGAACGCTAAGGGACAGGAGGCAAAAGCTCTAAGGGACAAGAGGGAAGAGGAGAGCTCTGAGGGAAAAAGGGGAGAGCACTAAGGAAAGAGAGAGCACTCAGGACGGGGGGACGGGGAGAGCACTAAGGGACATGGGGGCAGGGGAGATCACTAGGGGGAAGGGGAGAGCACTAAATGACAGAAGGAGAGAGCTCTAAGGGAACAGGAGGGGAGGGGAGAGCACAAAGGGACAGGAGGGGAGAGGAGAGCACCGAGGGAGAGGAGGGGAGGTTAGAGCACTGAGGGAGAGGAGAGCACTAAGGGAGGAGAGAGCACTAACAGAAAGTGGGGCAGCAAAGAGCAATAAGGAACAGGAGGGCAGGGGAGATCACTAGGGGGAAGGGGAGAGCACTAAGGGACAGGAGGGAAGAGCACTAAGAGACAGGAGGTGAGAGCTCTAAGGGACAAGAGGGGAGAGCTCCAACAGACAGGAGGTGCGGGAAAAGCACCAAGGGACAGGAGGCAAGAGCTCTAAGGGACAGGAGGGGAGAGATCTGAAGGACAGGAGGGGAGTGGAGAGCTCTAAATGACAGTAGGGGGCAGCACTAAGGAATGGGGAGAGCATCAAGGGAAAGGGGGGTAGGAGAGAGCACAAAGGGACAGGAGGGGAGAACTGTAAGGGACAGGAGGGGAGACCATTGAGTGTCAGGGGGAAGAGGAGACTACTGAGGGACAGGGGGAAGAAAGGAGACCACTAAGGGACAGTGGGAGGAGAGGAGACCACTAAGGGATGGGGGAAGTGAAAGAGATCAATAAGGGATGGGAGGAGTGGAAGAGACACACAGAGAGGATGAGGAAAGCTGTAAGGGACAGGAGGGGAGACCATTGAGTGTCAGGGGGAAGAGGAGACTACTAAGGGACAGGGGGAAGAAAGGAAACGACTAAGGGACAGTGGGAGGAGAGGAGACCACTAAGGGATGGGGTAAGTGAAATAGATCAATAAGGGATGGGAGGAGTGGAAGAGACATACAGAGAGGATGAGTAAGGGGAAAAAGAAAAGCACAGAGAGGTTGGTAGTGGAGAAAAATACACACAGAGGTCTTCGGGAGAAAGACATAGAGTCGCTCATGAGGGAGACATACAGAGGGGCCTAGGGTGGGAGAAAGAGACATAAAGAAGCTGGGAAAAGTAAAAGAGACAAAGGGACTGGAAGGATGTAGGAGACATACAAAGAGGTGGGATAAGAGACACACAGGGGGCATGTAAGAGATACACTGAAAGGGGTGTAAGATACAAAACTTTAAAAGAAAACACAAAGAGAATTGTATTTACAAAATATATATAATAATACAAATAAAGAGCTACTCCCCTTTCATCCTAGGCAAGACTGAGCCCCTATCCTACCCCACAAACTCTCACTTTCACACTGCACACACACACATACACAATGCATCCCTACACATACACAGAAACACACAAAGCATCCCTACACAGAAACATACAATGCATCCCTACTCACACACAGAAACACACAATACATCCCTGCACATGCAGACACACACACACAGAAACATACAATGCATCCCTACTCACACATACATAGAAACACACCATGCTTCTCTTACACACAGAAACACATCTCATCACACACACACCCACAATGCATCCCTTAGACACACACAAACACAATGCATCCGTTGCACACATACACAGAAACACACTATGCATCCCTTACATACAATGCATCCCCCCCACACACACACACACACACACACACAATGGCTTCTCTAACACACACAGAAACACAATGCACCCCTTACACACACTCATTGCATGCCTAACTGACACACACACACACTGCATCCCTTACATACACAGAAACACACTTTGCATCCCTTAAACATTCAAGCACAGAATCACACAATGCATCCCTTAAATACAAAGAAACACACTTTGCATCCCTGAAACATGCAAACACAGAATCACACAATCCACCACTTTCATACACAGAAACACTCCTGGCATCCCTTACACATACAAACACAGATTCAAACAATGCATCCCTTACACACACACACACACACACACACACAATGCATCCCTTAACCCCTTAAGGACTGGACTGTTTTTGCGATGTTGTACATTTGCGACCAGGCATATTTTTACACTTTTGTGGTGTTTGTGTTTGGCTGTAATTTTCCGCTTTCTCATTTACTGTTCCCATACAAATTATATATTGTTTTTTCAGGACAAAAGGGGCTTTCTTTACATACCATTATTTATATAATCTCATGTATTTTAATTTAAAAAAAATAAAAAAATCTGATGAAAAATTGAAAAAAATACATGTTTTTTGACTTTTACTTGAAAAATCTTTTACTCATCTACAAAAGCGAATGAAAAAAAACTGCTAAATAGATTCAAAATTTTGTCCTGAGTTTAAAAATACCTAGTGTTTACGTGCTTTTTTGCTTTTTTTTGCATGTTATAGGGCTATAGGTACAAGTAGGATATTGCGGTTTCA
The DNA here is from genome assembly GCA_933207985.1 of Pelobates cultripes. Classification (NCBI taxonomy): domain Eukaryota; kingdom Metazoa; phylum Chordata; class Amphibia; order Anura; family Pelobatidae; genus Pelobates; species Pelobates cultripes. The sequence goes on from OW240912.1 coordinate 13,241,293, forward strand.
AAACATACATTTTAAAATTTATCAATAGTGACATTGTAACACTATTATCTGTCATAAATCTCTGAATAACACCCCACATGTACATATTTTTTTTAAAGTAGACAACCCAGGGTATTCAATATGGGGTATGTCCAGTCTTTTTTAGTAGCCACTTAGTCGAAAACACTGGCCAAAGTAAGCATTCATATTTGTTTGTGTGTGAAAAAAGTAAAAAAACTAAATTGAACGCTAATTTTGGCCAGTGTTTGTGACCAAGTGGTTACTAAAAAAGACTGGACATACCCCATTTGCAGTACCTTGGGTTGTCTTCTTTTGCAAATGGTATGCCATCATGGGGGTAATTCTCATTCCTGGGCTACCATACGCTCTCAAAGGCAACGTAACCAACCTGGCCATTTTCAATGTAAAATATTTGACCCATATATTTGACCTTGTAACTTTCAAAAATGCTATAAAACCTGTACATGGGGGGTACTGTTTTACTCGGGAGACATCACTGAACACAAATATTAGTGTTTAAAAACTGGAAAACGTATCACAACAATTATATCATCAGTAAAAGTGCTGTTTGTGTGTGAAAAATGCAAAAAAAGTAACTTTCACTGACAATATCATCGCTGTGATATGTTTTACTGTTTTGAATCACTAATATTTGTGTTCAGCGAAGTCTCCCGAGTAAAACAGTACCCCCCATGTACAGGTTTTAGGGTGTCGTAGAACGTTACAGGGTAAAATACAGTGCTAGCAAATTAAATTCTCTGGAATTTCGGCCTGGGTTGGCAGGCAGGTCCCTCAAATTGCAATCAATAAAATTACTGAATTATGTAAAAATATTACATAAATACGCACGTAGAATTTAAATATATATGCATATTTATATATTTGAAGTCTACGTGTATATTTATATAATTATTTATGTAATTTTGTATATGGACGTATGTATATTTCTTATTATTTTTATTTATTTTTATATACATAGATATATATACAAATTCATTCTAAGTGTATTTTGATATAAATATATATATATTAATTTTAAAATACAGTTAGAATAAAATTTCATATAGCTATATAATTTTTTTTAAATTTTTTATTATTATTTAAAAAAAATGTATTTAATTTAAATTACTTATTATTTATATTTTATAATAATATATATATACAATATATATAGTTATTATATATATTATATATATACGTGTGTAATTTAATTATAAGTGTATTTTTATATTAATATAAGTACATATTAATATAAAAATACACTTAGTATGGCATTATATATATATGATATATAGACATATATTATATAGATATAATATATGTCTATATATCATATATACACACATATATAATTATTATTATTTTTTTATTAACATTAACTTTATTTTTTTTTCTGATTTTACACTAGCAGGGAGACTGCCTGTCAGCACAGGCAGTCCCCTGCAGGCAGACACATGGACACCTATTGTGACCATGTGATCGCTGTGTTAAGCAGCTCAGGTAAGTAGCTCTGACCGTTAGGATGGTTCAGGACCGTCATCGGTCGGCAACGCAAAAATGCCGATGACGGTCCTGAACCGTCCTGGGTCGGGAAGGGGTTAAATACAAAGAAACACACTTTGCATCCCTTAAACATGTAAACACAGAATCACACAATACACCACTTTCCCACACAGAAACACTCCTTGCATCCCTTACACATGCAAACACAGATTCAAACAATGTATCCCTTACACACACACACACACACACAATGCATCCCTAATACACAAACACACACTGCTTTCTATCCCTTGCACACAAACACACTACATCCCCTACACAAACTGGTAGGCGTAGGGTAGGGCCATGTAGGAGTACTTATAGGGGCACATACCTTGAGCTGTGTAAGGGGCCCAAAAAATGGAGCTGCTGTTCTACACCAGACCAGTGGAGCCAGACTGCCCATCATCATCGTCGTGTCCTCTTTATTGTAAACATGTTGCCTTTTCAGGAAAAAACACTGTGTGCAGCACTGGCCTTAGTTCTAATAAGGCAGATCATATGGGTGAGGCGTTGTGATGTCACATGGTGGGCAGAGCATAAGGGGGAAGCACATTTTCTTTGTCTAGTTGGCTGCTCACTTCCTTAAACTCAACCTGTCCAAAACAGAACTTCTGGTCTTTCCTCCCTCAAGTGTTGCTACTCCCGTTTTTGTCTTGCTCTACGTCACACGCTGACTGCCTACATGTCCTCCTTCACCCCTCACATCCAGTCAATCACCAAATCTTGCTGCTTCCATCTCAAAAACATAGCGCACATTTGCCCCTACTTAACGCCGGACACGGCCCAGGTACTGGTCCATGCCACTATCCTCATTTGCCTTGACAACTAAAATTCACTTCTTATTGGTCTTTTGTGCCCCCAATTTGTCCCTTTACCGTCTATAATGAATGCAGCGGTGAGCCTCATCTTCCTGTTCGGCTGCACCTCCCACGCCTCCCTCTCTGTCAGTCCATGCATTTGCTTCCCGTAAAATAAAGGGATCAATTTAAAATTCTGGTTCTTGCTTAAAAATCTCTACATAATGCTGCTCCAACCTATCTATTCTCCATAATTCAGAAGTATGTCCCATCTACGTCCCTATGCACTGCCAAAGAATTACGTCTATCCTCTGTTCGTACTTGTAACGGCACCCTCAGCATAAAAGGGTTAAACCGCCGTTTAGTAGATCTTCCCCTTCCAGAGATGCAGGCACAGCTACTGCAGAACACCAATGCGCTGAACAGGAAACCATACGAATGCTGTAAACAGCCGAATAGGAAAAACCATACGAATAGGTTTACACTCCTAGCAGTCGAACTGGAACAGCATACAATAAATCCCCCCAAGAACGAGACAAAGCTCTGTGTTGAGGGTCAAGCAGTAAACAGACAGAGCTGTGGGTTTATTGTGCTTATGTACACATTCTTACACATTAGTACCACCCACAGGGTTTTGGAACACAACCAATAAACACATACAATACACTCAGACACTCCCACACAAATTCCTCCCCTCTGCATGTGATTCAATTACCTTACACAATGGGTAATGTAATTTAGAACAAGCAGAGAAATACAATTTTCCCCCATTATTCATAACTTGAAAAGTATGCATCACATTCACATAAAACATACATTTTCAGAATCAGCATACTCCAAATACAAACATACGTCAAAATCATACAAATTGGTCCAGTGGTTCAAAAGATAGATCATAGTCCTTTGTGACCACAGGAAGCATGGCTTTTCTGCCCAAAACCAGTTCCACAGAGTCTTCTATTCTGGAGATAATTAGAAGTAATCCAATTATCTCCAAAGACAGAGGCAAAACTCCATTGAACACATGGCAGCAAAAAGACAGTAAAATACAATAAAATACACAAGGTTACATTTATGACATAAAATACAGACATGCAACATATTCCCAGATAGCTTAGGTCTAAGCGCACATTATTACTGAATGGCGCTCAGAGCACACACATACAGTTCAATTGCCATGGAGCCAAAGTCTTTCCCATAGTCTTTCATTATACGAATGGGCTCCATGGCATAGCTATCTGGGGTATCACTGCTCAAACAGGGCAAGCACCAAATGACCCGGCTTTCTTGTCTTTGCAGGGGAAAATAAAGTCTTTTAACATGGGGCCATAATCCAAAGGCAGCAGGCGAGCAACCAGGCTTCTCCAATGCAATGTGGCGAGATTGCTCTCGTCACAGTACTCTCACTTCTGATGCTCGACTTCAAGACTTCTCCAGGGCTGCACCATTCCTGTGAAACTCCCTTCCCTTCTCCGTTAGACGTTCATCCAGTCTCCACTCCCTCAAAAAATCATTGAAAACTCACTTCTTCAGGAAAGCGTGCCAGCTAAACTGTTAATAGCTCCCCCACACACACCATGATTCCTCTCCTGCAACTGTCATTAAAAAAAACCTGCTAAGTCTTCAGTGAATACTATTGAACCAACCTACGTCCCTACTCTACCTTTTGTGTTACTTTACCCCATTCCCTCTAGCATGTAAGTTCATTGAGAAGGGCCCTCAACCCCTCTGTTTCTGTGTGTCCAACTTGTCTGGTTGCAATTATGTGTTTGCTAGCCCACCCATTGTACAGCACTACGCTTTATAAATAATAATAATAATACCTGATTAGCCTAAATTTGGCCGGATTTCAAATCGGACCAAACTAAACTTCCAAGCCTACTAAGAACTCCCTTCAGAATTGTTGCTTTAAAGACTATTTGTGAGAAAGGATATTGCATTCTAATTTAGCATCATGGTTGGTAGATGATGTTACTATATAACAGAATAGGTATTTTAGACAGTAGCAGGTAAAGGGCTCTCAAGCAGAGCTAAGAGTCATCACATTTATTTACATCATATGCACACAAATACTAGCTTTATTATGAAAATAATAAATCAAATTTTCTTACTGTTTATTATTGTTTCTATGTAAACCTCATATATAGAATTTGCTGATCATCTTTGCCTCTGGCTACAGTAACACATGGGAATTTAAATGTGTATCTTCTTAAGCATTCATCTGCACTTTCCATTTCGTTCTCTATCACTGTTGCTAGGAGAAGAAATATATGATATTGTAAATGCTACATGCAGCATCATGTGACCTACAAGGCGTAGATTTGTATTTTCCAGGCTGACTACTGTGGAGTGAAATTACACTGTGTGACATCTTAACAGTTCAAATAAAGGAAATACCAGAGTTCAGTGAGGACTTTTTTGGTGCCAAACACAAGCTGCAAACAGTATGGATGTGTCAAAGCATTTAATGTTTCTGCTGAAGCAACACAGAAGTAATTGTGGTACAACCGAAAACAAAGCCATGTAATCATTGCTTCCCTTTAACCCTAGACGTACCAACAGACCATGCCTTTATTGACATTTTGTTTCACTTTTGCCCATACCTATTACTGACTCAGTTTAATAACTGTAATCAAATTTTTCAACAATGTATCACTCCCCATGTGTTTCTTTGGAAGTTTATTAAAAAACTAAAAAAGCCCAGTTTACCTAAACTACTCTATCATATGTGAGTGACTCGCTTTATATATTTCTGTGTCTTGTGCATCTCTGTATTGAGACTTTTTCTAATATTACTAAAAATAACTGTAATGATACATGTGATGTGCAGAAACTGTCAAACTGTTTCTGCACATCAATAGTTTTCAAAATGTCTATATTTATTTACATATATTATATATTTATTATATTTTATTATACTGTATTATATAAAGACTTATGCACCAAGCAGTTCTATATTTTTACTGAACAATGTTTTTTTCAAACAGTCGATGTTTTATAGTGAACCAATTAGAATTATCCTTTCATTTCTTTTTTTATTTGCTAGGCATGTATGATTGCATATCTTAACACTGGCTGGTTTGTTTACTAATTGCTTTGTTTATTATATTTTATATAGTGTGTTAGAAACTCCCACCAAGTGCGGAGAAAAGCTAATGTGTATCTCTCACAACAATGGGGAGTTTGGAAAAAGCACAGATTATTGATAATAACAATATCAAATGTTAAACGAACATATATCATATTTAAACTCATATTTAATACCTGTGGCATGGATTCTTCCAAAATCCATTTGATCACATTATTTATCATATAAAATGTTCACAGTCATGAGTTGTAGTCCAGAATGTTATTTATGAGAAATTGGCAGTTAGGTTTAGTTTTCGTTAAAAAGAGGAAAAAAAATGTGTAATCCATAAAGTTAGTTTAGAAAGTGAGATGCCGGTATTTTATTATGTAGGTTTTTTATTCTGCTTTGCCTTTTGCCATGGTGACCCAGATACTGTATCAAAGATTGTCAGAGCTCAGTGTAGTGTGACATGGATAAAGTCACATTATCTGATAATGTTACCAGCATGTCATTTCTCTGTGAGGTCTATGAGTAAGTGACAAATTAGACACCAAACGCATTAGGATGCTCTTTTTTGAACATTTTGAGTTGAGCTCTCATTTTTGTCTGCCGTGTATTTTTACTGAACATTTTTTTATTTGCATCGTCATATTATGTTTGACAGAGAGTATCTCTTCCTCTTACTTTTGGGTGGAGCATAAGGCTCCTTTCTGACCTTGTGGACGTCTGGTTTAAGCAAAGGTAGGAGCCGTACATAATTATTCAGCATTCAAATGTGTTGGCTTGATCTGCTTTCCTCATTTTTTATTTGCATTTCTCTAATTTGATCATATAAATTCCACAAATATAAACATCAGATGTCTTGATATAGTCAGGCAATGCAGCGGAATACAAATTGGTGGGAGGAGGTGGAAGTAGTAGGAGGCAATGGCTGAACCACCACTGGTGCAGTTGGTGTGGCTGCACTGGAGCCACACACTAAGGGGTCCCATCAGGTGGTCCATGCACTTAATGCCACCCAGTAGGCATGTGTTATCAGGAGCTCGGTTGGGCGACTGGGCCACTTTAATATCTGTAGCTTGGAAGGGAGTGAGAGAGGATCTCTTCCCCCCAGCTAACAGGGCCACAAGGAGAGGAGGAGAAGGCAAAGAGGAGGGGGTGCGGACCCAGAGAGCAAGCCTTTAACTCCCAACAGCCTCAGTCAGGAGACTGTACCCCAAGGAAGCCACTCTTGCACCCAGTCTGTGTATCTGTATTTGTGTGGCAGTGTGTGTGCGTGTCTGTATCTGTGCATCTGTATGTGTGTTAGTGTGTGTATCTGTGTGTGTATATGTATCACAGTGTGTGACGAGACCAATCTCGCCACATTGCATTGGAGAAGCCTGGTTGCTCGCCTGCTGCCTTTGGACTATGGCCCCCTGTTAAAAGACATCTTTTTTACCTGCAGAAAAGCTTCATTTGTGCTTTTCTGCCTGGGGTTCGGTAGATTTGTTTGAATGTGTTATACCCCAGATAGGAATCCCATGGAGCCCATTCGTATGAAACTGACTGTAAAGACTTTGGCTCCATGGTGATTAAACTGTATTCGTGTGGTCTGAGCGCCATTCACTTAATAATGTGAGCTCAGACCTGAGCTATCTGGGGATATGTTAAATGTATAGTTTTAATGTAAGGTGTCTTACCTGATGTATTTTAAAGTGTTTTACTGTCTTTGTGTCCCCATGTGCTCAATGGAGTCTGCCTCTATCCCTGGATAATTGGATTACTTTCCCCATTGTCCAGGATAGAGGGCTCTGTTTGAGCCAGATAGCCATGCTGCCAGCCAGGGTACAAAAGATACTTTTTACTAACTTTTGAACCCCTGGTCTGATTCATGCCATTTTTTAATATGTTGTTCTCCTGAATGGATTGATTGTGAATATGTAATTTTATGTGAATGTGATGTATGGTTTTAGAGTTATGAAAGTTGGGTAGAAAGTATGTTTTAACTGTATGTGTAATTGAGTTTCCTCTCAGGATAAGGGGAGTGAATATGTGTGATTGGTTGTTTTATACCTCCCTGTGGGCGGTCCTGTATTTGCAAGACTGTAATAAAAACCAGGCTGGGTGTGCCAGCACCTCAGACCACTGCTTGACACTCAACACGGAGCTCTGTCTCGTTCTTGGGGGGATTCGATGTATGCTTCTAAGGACTGATTGCCAGGAGTGTAAGCCGCTTGGGAGCTTTTCCTGTTCGTCTGTTAGCAGCTATTCGTGAGGTTCCAGTTCGGGAGTTTGGAGTGCTACCTTATTCCCTTGTATGCAGTTCGGGAGTTTGGTGCATTCACTTGTATTCAATTCGTGAGTTTTGGTGATTCTACAGTAGCTGTGCCTGTCTCTAAAAGGGGATTATCGTCTAAGTGGTTTTTACCTCTTTTGTGCAAAACGGTCCGTTACACAGTGTATGTGTATATGTGCATACATCTCTGCATTCAAATGCCAACACTTCATACAAATACACACTGCATTCAATAGAGATGTCCCGAATAGTTCGCCAGCGAATAGTTCCCGGCGAACATCGCATGTTGTGACAGGTAAATGTAGAGACTTACCTGTCAGTCTCTTCATTTACCTGTCACAGCATTCTGATTGGTTGGTTTGAAATCCACCAATCAGAGTGCTCTGTGTCATTTTACACAGCGTGGGAAAGTTCTTTGGAATTTTCCCACGCTGTGTAATTTGACTCATAACACTCTGATTGGTTACTTTCAATCCACCAATCAGAGTGTTGTTTTGAGTAAAATTACACAGAGCACTCTGATTGGTGTCAGTCTCTTCATTTACCTGTCAGAGCACTCTGATTGGATGGCTTAAACCCACCAATCAGAGTGCTCTAATCCTAATTGCAGGGCGGGGCAAGGCTTTATAAGCCTTCCCCTGCCCTGCAGAGCTCAGTCTGCGTGGAGCCCTCGCCGGGTGAAGACGGATTATTTTTTTTTTTTTTATTGCGTCGGTTATTATGGTTTTTTATTTGGCCTTTTTTGGGGCTGAAAAATGAAGATTTAGAAGAAAGAAAACATTGAATGGTAAGTTTTATTTTTTTTTTACAGGTACTTAGTTAAAGGTCCCCCCCTCATTATTTTTAGGGTGAGGGGGGTAGGTAGGGGGGTAATTTTTTTGGGAGGGGGTGACTAGGGGTTGGGGGCCCCTCAGAGCTCAGGTTTAGCCCCCCCACCTCAGTATTTAGGGGTCCCACCCACCGCTCAGGGGTGGGGGCCAGGGGGGAGGACCTTAGGTTCCCCCCCCTTTTTAGTATTTAGGGCCCCCATCCGCCGCTCAGGGGTGGGGGCAAGAGGGGAGGACCTTAGGTCCCCCCCATTGTGATTTATTTGCCCCCACCCACCGCGCAGGGGTGGGGGCCAGGGGGGAGGACAGTAGGCCCCCCCCTCATTATTTTTATGGCCCCCACCCACCGCGCAGGAGTGGGGGCGGGGGGGAGGACAGTAGGTGTCCCCCCCCTCATTATCTTTATGGCCCCCACCCGCCACCCAGGGCTGGGGGCCGGGGGGGAGGACAGTAGGTCCTCCCCCCCATTGTAATTTATGGCCCCCACCCGTCGCACAGGGGTGGGGGCAATAGGTTTTTTTTTTTGTTGGTTTTTTTTACAGTGAGCAGCCACTGGCTGCTCACTGCTTACTAGACATGCCCCTATTCGCTGCATAGCAAGTAGGGGCAGAATTTACTAATACTAAGTAATCTTTACTTAGTATTAGTAAATGTGGCTGAAAGACCAATTTAGGTCTTTCAGCCTTTTAGTAGATAGCTCTTTAATACCGTGGGAATTAGGGAGTTATCTCCTAAGCGGCTGCAAGATGCAGCCGCGGATCGGAGTTTGCATGCCACAGTCCAGGTGTTAGTCCCCTTGAAACAACTTTTCCATCACTATTGTGGCCAGAAAGAGTCCCTGTGTGTTTTAAAATTTTCCTGCCTATTGATATCTATGGCGGTTCGCCCGGTTCGCGGGTTCGCGAACATTTGCCGAAATTCGCGTTTGCCATTCGCGAACCGAAAATGTCATGTTCGCGACATCACTAGCATTCAAATGTCAACACTCCATGCAAACATTAACAATACATAAAAATGTAAAAAACTACATGCAAACACACCTGTATTAAAACACCAACATTATAAATAAGCACACCCTTGAAAAAACCTACTATACATAAATGCATGCTTGCATTCAAATGCCACCACAGCATAAAAACACACAGCAAATTTTAAAACACACAGGGACTCTTTCTGGCCACAATAGTGATGGAAAAGTTGTTTCAAGGGGACTAACACCTGGACTGTGGCATGCAAACTCCGATCCGCGGCTGCATCTTGCAGCCGCTTAGGAGATAACTCCCTAATTCCCACGGTATTAAAGAGCTATACAAAACATGCTTACATTCAAACCCTGCAAGGATGGAACATATTATAGAGCCCCAGCTGGCAAAGCATTGTGGGTGCTGTATGACTTTTGGGGATCTACCTTTTGTCCATCCTTTGAACAGGGGGGCCAAAAAACATTCTTGCACCAGGGTCCTCTCCACATTAGCCCCACCACCAGTTCCAAATCCCAGTCACCTTACTAGTAAATGATACCTAATCATATATACCACTTACCATAACACGATAGTAACACAAACCGAGTCATGCAAGGGAACCAGGGCAATCTGACAACAAGTGTGTTACTTGAAGAAACCATTCTTATATATGAAGTAAGAACGTAGATCTACTTGACTGCTACTACAAAACCAGACAAACCTATGTGGACCCACCTATGAGAGCTGCGCCCATTATGTGTAGGTTGCTTAAAGGAACACAGAAGGTTTCATTGTTGCCAACGGGCAAACAATAAAGACAGAATGGACAAGTCTTGTTGTCACACCCTGTTTAAAGAACTACAAGGAGGAAAAGTTCTCCTAAGGTTTTCTACTTTACCAAATTTAATTAATAATCAAGGCACGAAGGGGAAAATTAACACATGCACATTTACTCAAAATATTTGAGGGACGGGGGGACTATAGAGAGCTATAGTGCTAGGAAAAAAATGTTGCTTTCCTAGCACTATCTGTTCCCTTTAATTCAGATATTATAAAATATAATCAGTATTTATACAATTAGAAAAATGTCTATATATTAAATCAATGTGTTTAAACCACAGATTTTATTATTATTTTTTTATTTAATTACTTTGAAGACCAAATATCCTCAGTAAAGCGCCTCGTTTTTCCACTGTGTATCCATGGATGCTACATTTGTATTCCAATAAAATATCCAAAACTGCAGCCTTGTTCAACTCCAATAAATGGATCTGTCACACAAACACATTTTGACAATCAATACTAGTAATAACATAGTTACAAACTCTTTATCTGTAGAAATCAAGTATAACAAAAAGACCACCTCATTCATTTTTAAGTGCCTTGAAGATGACCTTTAAATACAGACCCTACTTTTAAGTATTTATAGGTAAGGCATCATCTCATTTCTCCGACTCGGGATATAATGAAATGAGCTCCTGTACAAGGCTTTGTACATTGATCTATCCGAAGCTGAAGTGAACTAGGATTTTTCATTTAGCATTTCATAACTAACACACGCACCTTCCTTGCACTCTCTTTGTAAAGAGTATTCCCCTTAGTTTGTGTAAAGAGTACTTTATTCAGCTTATGTCCTGCTGTGGAGGTGGTTTGTGCAGTATGGTAATACAGAAGAAGACATTATAATAATGACTGTACAATAGAAGAAATTTTGCTTTGCAATATCCAACATAAAAGATATATTCGACAGACAGAAATGAAAAAATAAAGTCTGCAAGATCCTCTGAACTAAAAGTGAACCAGCATCATTTTGCTTTCTTTCTTCATCAATAAATTGAGGGTCACAGAAGTAGACATTTATAATAACATCGACTGGCAGTCAATTACCACCCTTGCAACCTTGTCTAAGCTCTTTATGTACGCAATTCTTGCCATCATAAATCTGCAAGACTCGGAGACCCAGCTATAATATGATCCTTAATATTCTGCTGAATATCTAGAAAGACTATGAGATAGATGGGTAGAAACATAATATATTATGTGAGTTTAACAATATAATCTATACTGCTGATTGATGTATACATTTCATATCCGAGAATCTTGGTAACGATACTTGGCAAGAAAAAAGACAGGAATCAAATTATCCCAAAATATGAAAAATCTGTTTGGTACCAAAAATGGAATCTGTGGGATGCTTGGAGAATGAGGCCATAAAAAACTCAAAGAATATATACTTTACAATTACTATAATGATGTACTAGCAAAACCAATGTTTGACAACTCAAATCAAGTAGCAAGTAGGCCAACCAGGCTTATGAAAAGTTGTACAGTTTCAGATGATGGTCACAGGAAATGGCAAAGGGGAAGTTATTTTACAAAACAATTACCAGAAACATGCTTGTATCTTTTAAAAGATTATAGCCTTAGATTGGAACAGTGGGCACAGCTCTAGACAGTAGACTAAAAGAAAAACAGAAATGTTCAATGAGAAATCTCAGTTAAACAAAAACTTTAGTGTTGGAGTAAAGTAACTTTGACACTATACACCAGACATCTTAAACTCTGTTCCCCCCATATGTTGCTGAACTACAACTACCATGATTCTATGGTCATCTATTGCATTCCAAGAATTCTGGGAGTTGTAGACAATCAACAATGGGGAGCATTGGGGAGGTGCAACGTTTGAGTTTCCTGCTATATACACTGCAGTGAATCACAACTGTGTAGGTACATATGCAATGAGCGGAGTGCATAGCCATGAACTTTAAAGGGATGCTAAAGGCACCAGAACCACTATGGGCAATATAGGATATTCCTGCTGGCTGTGCATTGAAAAGAAAAGGCAGAAAAGTTAATCTCTAGTGGATGTCACTCAGACTTAACACTCTTAACACTTTGCATGGAGAAGTTGAATGCTCCCTATTGAGATACATTGATTAAATGCATCTCTATGAAGAGCTATGGATTGGCACAGTGCAGAACTAGCCTCCAAAATGTCTTCTTATGGGGGAAGCATTTGATTAGCTGGGATTATCATGATTAACAGTCACAGGGAGACACCCTTTCCACCTACACCTGCCTTCTAGCTCTGTCAGGGACCTTTTCCACTCAGCTGCACTCGTTCCTGGGGGCTACATGACAAGCGCATCGTCGCCATATGGGCTGGTGGAATAAACGATCCCCATCATCCACCCAAAAAGACACGAATAATGATGTTATATGGGTCAAATAAGTCCACAGCTTTATTAAATATATATTAATCATAACTTAACATAAACCTGAATAAATAAAGTCATTGCCCCCAACCCCCACCCTGTAATAGAACATAACCCTCACGTCATGGAAAAGGCAATGACCCATATTTGTAAACAATAAACATTTACACAACAAAACAGTCAACATTATAACCAAAATACATAAAGTTACATTTACTTTGATATCAATGGTAGGGGTATACCTGGATACCCCTACCCCACCAGGTTCTGAGCTACCAATGAGCTTGAAACCTACCAAACTTAATATTATAACCAAAATACATAAAGTGCCATTTACTTTGATATCAATGGTAGGGGTATACCTGGATACCACTACCCCACCAGGTTCTGAGCTACCAACGAGCTTGAAACCTACCAAACTTAACATAACCCCTTCTTAAACAGCAGAATAACTACCCTGTTCTTAACAAAGAGCCTGTTTTTACCCCTAACCTTCAGTTCACTAACCCCGCCACAAGCTCAGACATTGTCCCCTTAAGCACCCCAAAGAAATAAGGCCCTAGTCAGTCCTTCCTGAGAGCCCAAGTTTAAAAGGTCCCAACCCCATCGGGGTGAAAGTAACCGGGTAGCATAGCCTCCAGCTTTGTGTGCCAAATGAAACTGGCCATTAGACTATTTATTTACCCCGACACTTCGCAAGTGCACCAGGATCCCTTGAGTACCACCACCGTAGGGGGACCATCTCTGACCTCACCACTAAGACCCCCGGGGCCAAATCCCAAAGCTGATTGAAATAACATTGACATGTTTCATCTATTTCATCCTTTTTACAAGCTGCTGCTGAGGGACAACACCTAGATCATTACCCTTGGCATGCAGGACCACGAAGTCTGCCGTCCTCCCACTAGCCAGTAAACTAAACAAAGCCCCACATACATCTACCAAATTGGCGCCTTTGTAACCGTACCATTTGATCGCAATCCGGTCTACAGGAAATCCCAGCTGCTGACCCTAGGTATGAGCTGTGGCTCTCCTCTTCACCCAGAAAACAAAAGAATGGCCAAAGATCCAGGCCACCCGACCTACTAAGAGAAAAGAGACAATCAATCAGCAACCCCTACAAACCACCCTCCAGCAGTCCCAGGTGCAGGTATAAATGGAACCGAAATTATTCCCACCTCCCCTATCATTTTCACAAGTTCCTCATCAAGCCCCAACCGTGTCACCTCCTTAGCTGCTCCGATGCGGAACAAATGGGTCCCGAATGAGTCGAATCAGTCGGGTTGTAACCCCAGCCTCCCAGTCCCATCCTGAAAACGTTAAAGAACTGAAACGAAGCACCATCACCGTGATGAAAAAAGGAACCCTCTCCGGAAGGCCGCCAAGCCAGATGCCGTGACACATTGGCAACAAGGCACAACGGCTACCCCGGGAGAGCATAAAGCACAATATCCTTACCTCTTCCCCGCACATGAGCCTTCGACTGACCCAAAGTTGCACATCTGCCAACGGCAGGCCCCCACCCCCAACCAGGGTAGTGCTCACAAGCTCCCCGATCCGGAAAGTGACAAAAAAATGCTAACACAAATGCGGAGCAAAATATGAGGGACTCGGAGCTATTGAAGCAGATCTCCAGCAAGACCCGAAGCAGACCCTCTAATACCCCCAAGGACACTGGCCGCCTTGTATCCACAGACTTGTGACCCCTCTGAAAACCTTTTAAATGAGACAGAGCATCAGCCACCACAAAAACACCTGGGACATGGCACGCACAGAAAACCACATTGAGAGACATACAGACCAGCACAAACCTATGCAATAAGCGCACCACCGGCCCTAAAGAAGTAAATAGGTGGTTGACCGCGTGCAAGACCACGTTTCTGTCCCTAAACAAGTCACCCCATAGCTATACCAGTGGAAAGAGCTCAAGAAAAGCCAAGTTTCGAATTAGTGTCCTCACCGTACACTCAGCCGGCCAAGACTTCATGCACCATCTGCCCGAGAAATACAGCCTGAAGCCCACGCTGCCCGAAGCATCAGTGAACATTTCCTGGTCCACCGCTGAAATGGCATCCTCCAGAAAAAGCACTGCCCCATTAAACAAAACCCAGACAAAACCCCGGTCGTGGCTCTTGCCAGGCTCTTGCTGAAGATCCGAGGAGTGACTGCATTGTGTGAAGTATAACCTTCCAAGCCCAGCGAACTTCCACTACCACCCCCCTGTAAGACAATTAGCTTGTCTTGGGGAAGTATGCACTCCCCCTGATGCATGTTGATCTCCAGGTCCAGGAAACTAAGGCACTATATCAGGCATTTCGTCTTGCGCTCCGCGAGTGGTACCCCTGCAACCAATTCAATGATTCTCAGGAGATGGAGGCAAAACTGGAAACCCGCCAGGCCCACACACAGAAATTCATCTAGATAGTGGACATCTGCCCGACTCCCAGCCTCCATCCGAACTACCCATTCAAGGAAGGAACTAAACGTCTCGAAGTACACGCAAGAAATCGAACAGCCCATCATCAGGCACAAATCAACAAAGCAAGCCCCTTCGAAAAAACATCCCAAAAAGTGAACTGCAGCAGGCAAAAAGCCACCTCAATATCCACCTCCGCCATAAGGGCGTCACGCACAGCCTGCTTGACCGCACAGATCATCAATGTCGTCAAGCCTTTGGATAAGACAGGTGATGAATCAGGTGAAATTTTCCCGGGTCCATCTTGGGGACCACACCCAAAGAAGACACCCGCAGGATGGGAAAAGACGAATCCCCAAACGGACTGGCAATCCATCCCAGTTGAACTTCTTTACCCAATTTCTCCCTCACCCCCTCTGGAAAATCCAATACCGACTTCAAATTCCAGAAACCCTGTGTACCCTCCCATTTCCGAAATGGAATATAGAAACCCACCTGAAAACCTGACCGTAACAGCTCTGCAGCTCCCTTGTTACTATAGCGGCTTAGCCACGGTAGCATCGCATCGAGTTTCACCGGCGTTATGCCCCTGGGCAACAGAGGCTGCACCAGCCACGCCACACTGTCACGTGTCCCATGCCCAGCTCCCACACCACTCCAACCTACATCCACTCCAGGGGGCAGGTCTCCAAAAACATGGCCTGCCCACAGCCGCACTTGCACGTGGCCCTGTCGCAGCTGGATTGCCCGGCACCGCCTCTCCTATCTCCTGGCCTCGGCTCAGACGCTGCGGCGGACTCCTGTGACTTGTTGGGCGGCTCTCGCTGCCATCCCCCGCGGGTCACCAGACCTCGCTTGCTCCCTGATCCCACGCAGGAGCTGCTCCACTGACTCCATCCTGGAAAACAAAACAGAAACTTACCAGGCCAAAAAAGCTGACAGACAGAGTGCACACAATTTCAGCCAGGTAAGAAAATTAGACTGATGAATTTTGAAATGGCTGTCTATTTATTAGGTATGTGCATGAGGAAAATATTTGATTCGTTTCGGCATTCCGAAATTCGGGACTTCGGCACTTCGTTTCTGTTCGGCACTTCGGAACTTCAATACTTCGGCACTTCAACACCTATTGTCCTTCCCCCGTGACCTCCACCCCTGAGCAGCGGGTGGGGGCCCTAAAGTAAAATAAGGGGGGACCTATTGTCCTCCCCCTGGCCCCTACCCCTGAGCGGCGGGTGGGGGCTCTAAATTAGAATAAGGGGGGACCTATTGTCCTGCCCCCAACCCCCACCCCTGAGTGATGGGTGGGGGCCCTAAATTAGAGTAGGGGGGACCTATTGTCCTCCACCTCGGCTCCCACCCCTGAACGGTAGCTGGGGACCCTAAATTAGAATAAGGGGAGACCTATTGTCCTCCCCACAGCCCCCACCCCTGAGCGGAGGGTGAGGGCCCTAAATAAAAATGTAAGGCCCCCCAGGTGACTAGGGATACCCAAACCCCTAGTCACACCCTCCCAAACAAAATTATTTAACCCCTACCTACCCTGCCCTCCCTAAAAATAGTGAGGGGGGACCAATAACTAAGTACCTGTAAATAAATAAATAAAACTTACCATTTGATGGCTTCTTTTTTCTAAAATCTTATTTTTTCAACCCCAAAAAAGGCCAAATAAAAAACCATCACACTTTGGAAAAAAAAAGCAGTGGTGGGGGTCAGGGGGGCAATAGTTCCCCCCTTCAGTTTAAAAACCCCCACTCATGTTGCACGGGTGGGGGCTCGGGATGGGGGACATTTTTTTTTTTTTTTGAGCAGCCACTGACTGGCTAAGTAACTTACATTGTATATGAATGTGTTACTTGATTGTTGTAAGTATTGCAAATGCTTATAGCTGAATTCTGGCTATGTTTGTATACTTTTTATTTAAACTGGTATACAGTTTAACATTCTTCATTCTTCCACTGGGTATATTAGTACTTCGGCAATTCGGCAATTAAGCTATTCGGACATTCGGAAGAATCTGAATTTCCCGAAATTTGTCCGAATTGACATACAGAATGAAACAAATTGCACATGTCTACTATTTATACTAGGTCAGCCCCTTAGTCCCAACTCCCCTATCCCTTCCCTGATAACACTGTGTCTTTTTATTAAACCTTTACTCAAAGTTTATGGATAAGGAGGAGTCATGGTTCAACACTAGTGCACAATTTTGTGTTTTTGCTGTAAAATATGGAAATATATCAGTTAGAAAGCATTTTCTGCTTGTTTTTTCATTGTTTTATGGAATTTCTTTATGCACTGTAAAAATGAAACTGGTGGTTTTGAGATGTTTTCACAGAAAGCCTCCGGTATGTGCAATTAGGTAATATACATATATATATATTATATTTTCAGAGATAGTAATAGGTAATTCCATGCATTTCCTAGATTGTAAGCTATTTGAGCAAGGTCCCCTATTGTTCCTATAACATTTTGTAATTATCTCATTTATTATTAAATGTCTCCCTTTATAATATTGTAAAGTGTTGCGGAATAAGTTGGCGCCATATAAATGCCTTATTAAATTTTTAATCTTTTATCTTACATCTTTATTAATGCATAATAGTAATGAAGGTATTGCACGAAAATGTCTGAATAAACAAAACCTATGCAATATGAAATATAAATTATATTTATAATAGACACAATGTATTAAAGGGTTACTCCAGGTTATTTTTTGAAGGGTTACATCAACTGATTTGAAGTAGTCATGGTGCCTGTATGGAGGCTGTAAGTGCACCATTTTACAATGAAACCATGCACCTACAGAGATTAACCCCTCTAATGCCAGAGGTGTAACTCCACCTCTAACTACGTCATAGAAGCATCATTAGCTGGCCAAGAACAAGAGTTCCAGGAGACTAATGTGAATCCTGTGCAAATTTGCCATCTAACGACAGCGCACACGGCAATATCTTCCAATTCTAGACTGTAGGACTTTGCTCATGTGGCACCAACTGCACTGTTAAACTGTCCCCTAGTCTGCCTTCCATTAATTGTTCAGAGAAGCCTACCATTCAACTCGGTAACTAACACATTCAACTTAACCCATAAATGCCCTCATCTGTATTAACATCTATATTATCATAATTCTCACCGTTGTGGTCTCCATCCCCTGATTTTTACATCTCCTATGCAACAATGTGCAATGTCAGTCATCAGTGGCGAAGGCCAGTAATGTATTGTCATGCATGAAAAAGGGCATTCATTCTCAGGATGAGAATATAATTTGGCCTCTTTATAAATCACTGGTTAGACCACATATTGAATATGTTGTGCAATTCTGGGCACCTGTTCTAAAGAAGGATGTTATGGCACTAGAAAAAGTGCAGAAACAGGCTACAAAATTAATAAAAGGAATGGAACATATCAGCTATGAAGAAAGGTTAACAAATTTAAACCTATTTAGTTTAGAAAAACGACGCTAGATATGATAACATTATACAAATATATTCGGGGCCAATACAAACCATTGTGTAGAAATCTAGTCACAAACCGAACTTTACATAGGACACGAGGTCATGTGTTTAGACTGGAAGAAAGAAGATTTCGTCTAAGGCAAATGAAAGGTTTCTTTACTGTAAGAACAATAAGGATGCAGAATTCTCTGCCTTAAGAAGTGGTTTTATCAGAGTCCATACAGATGTTCAAACAGCAACTAGATGCATACTTGCAAAAACAGAATATTCAAGGATAGAATCTTTCAATGTAGGGTAATAACTGCTTGATCCAAGGATAAATCTGACTGCCATTCTGGGGTCAAGAAGGAATTTTTTTTCCTAGTTTGTTGCAAAATTGGAAGTGCTTCAAACTGTTTTGGGTTTTTTTTTTTTGCCTTATTTTACATCAACAGCAAAAAAAAACAAATGTGAGGAAAGCTGAACTTTATACTATATTTATTTTGATTGCAAGTTCCCAAGAGAATCAGTCCCTCAACTCCTCAGATATATTGTACCTTTGTCTTTTTACTTGTACCAATTGTAGCCGTATACAGTGCCACAGAATGTGTTGGCGATTTATAAATAAAGCAGAATAATAATAACACATAAAACGCAATATTAATGTTAACACTGTAAAAAAAGAAAAAAACAGGATGTGCATAACATATTTACAGAATTAGTTTGAGATTTGTAATGAACAGGCTATAAGGGGCCAATTATTTCATATCAGCCATCACAAGCTATGTTTCTGTGTGCAATAAACCAAAGAACAAAGGACAATTTCCGCCCACTGAACGTCAATCATTTTTTTCATCTCTAATAGAATCATTTGCAGATCATGTTGACTCACAAGCTGTTCTATGTGTCTTTGGCACTGGAAAATCTCAAACATGGGTCATTATTCCAGATAACAGAGCCAACGTTACAAAGAAAATGACTCTCCCTCTGCCATGAAAGGAGTGCGCACAGATTTTATCACGCACCATCAACATAGAACTTTCTAATAAATGACTGCATCGTATAGGTCATCGTGGAAGTATTCGGCTTGTTTCAATGAAAACATCGTGTATTCTGTCTTTTTACTAAAAACCCAAAATGACAATGAAAATATGCTTCATGAAAGTACATCCCAGCAGACCGAAACATTGTCAATTTGGCATTAATACATTTGTATATTTGTATATTTTTTTCATTTAGATTATAAGCAAATGTTGAATCCCTGATGTGTTTTTATACCATTTCTAATGAAGCTGTTGGTTTTAATATTAATCTGATATCTATTGCACTGCAACTGTGAGCCAATCATTATTTTGCCTGACACATTTATGTTTGTATAAATAGAATTGGTTTGGAAATAAAAGCTCTCAATTATATTTATCTGGCAAATTCTGACTGCATCAATTTAAAAAAAATGACGGCAACATTATTTTAGGAAAAAAATGAATTGTTCCACAAGGCCATTCTACTTTCTTGGTACATTGTATACTGTTTCCTTAAAGGGACAGAGAAACCATATAATCTCACGGAATTGTTTTAGTGCATAGAGTTCCAGCAATTTTTGCTCTCTCTGTTTTTGTGCATTGAAGTTGTCTTGCTCTAACTATTTGTGTGTTAGGCCATCCATTGTACAATAATAATAATAATAATAATAATAATTTAACACCTATAACAGATAAACAATTTGTAAGTATTAATTCCTCTATAGACTGTATAAAAAATTACACCATACATTTAGACTGTGACTCCCAGCACCCCTGCCTAATTTAAGTACGGATTATTCATGTAAAAGAACATGTTGTGTACATTCCATTATAATCACACAGATAACTACTGTAATATCAATATTAACATATTTGTTAAGTGAAGACAGGGAAGATGTTCTGCAAATAAGGTTCAGTGGTGGTTTGGCTATCTCATTTGGCCACAAGACCTAGTGTGATAATAAGCACAAGTTTGGATACTCTCAACAGAACTATGAGTCGATAAGAAGATCTCGACAGGAGGGCTTGAGTAGTTGATTGCAGACTAGGCTTGTGTGACAAATCTCTAACTTCAGCAGACACTTACCTCACCAGGTAGCAGACAATCTGTAAGTCTGCAGATAGTGACCTTTTCAAAGATC
>OW240912.1:13262103-13336174 GCA_933207985.1 Pelobates cultripes
CTTGAAGGAGGAAAGACCAGAATTTCAGTTTTGGTCAAGTTTAGTTTAAGGAAGTGGGCAGCCATCCAGTTAGAAACAGCAGAGAGGCAGTCAGAAACACTAGTCAAGAGGGACGGGGAGAGATCAGGAGAGGACAGGTAGATTTGCGTGTCATCTGCACAGAAATGATATTGGAAGCCAAAGGAGCTAATGAGTTTACCAAGGGAGGCAGTATAGATGGAGAACAGTAGGGGACCAAGGACTGAACCTTGGGGGACACCAACAGAGAGGAGTTGGGGAGAAGAAGCAGAGCCAGAGAAAGAAACACTGAAAGAGCGCCGGGAGAGGTAGGAGGAGCACCAGGAGAGAGTAATATCTTGTAGACCAATATTGCGAAGGATGAGAAGAAGCTGTTGATGATCAACAGTGTTAAAAGCCGCAGACAGGTCAAGATGAATTAGGATAGAGTAGTGACCACGAGATTTTGCAGCGAGTAGATCATTGGATACTTTGGTCAGTGCCGTTTCTACAGAGTGCTTAGCGCTGAAACCAGACTGAAGCGGGTCTAGCAGAGAGTTGGATTCGAGGAAGTCTGTCAATTTCGCATACACAATTCTTTCAAGGATATTGGATGCAAAAGGCAGTAGCGAGATAGGACGGTAGTTGGATGGGGAGTTAGGGTCAAGGTTGGGCTTCTTTAGAATTGGGGTTACAATTGCATGTTTGAAGGGCGATGGAAATATGCCAGAGGAGAGAGAGAGATTGAGAATTTTAGTGAGAGGTGGAGAGAGAGAAGACAGAGTATGGATGAGATGAGAGGGTATTGGATCTAGGGAGTAGGTGGTGGGGCGTGAGGACTGGAGCAGAGCAGAAACCTCTTCCAATGTAGCGGGTGCAAATGAACAGCAGAGGGAGTGAAGTTAGGGGAAGTATTGTAAGGGGAAGAAGAAAGATGAGAGATCTCTTCCCTGATTGTAGAGATCTTGTCAGTGAAGTGAGTTGCAAAGTCTGAGGCGGTCAAGTTAGTAGGTGAAGGAGGAACAACAGGGCGAAGAAGAGAGTTAAATGTGTGAAATAGTCGTTTGGGTTCACAGGAGAGTGTGGTTATGAGGGTATTGATGTAATCAATCAATTAATTAATCAATCAATGCATCAATAGTTTCATGTGGTATGAAACTGGTTGGCCAAGAAGAGTCAAGTTTCCTCTAGTAAGTGTCTAGCTCTTAAACAGGCTAAAGATCCTAGTTTCTATACTTCAATCTCTTCCACTTTATAAGTATATCATAGAGATAGGCAACCTTCAGTACTTTAGATTTTTGGACTTCATCTCCTCTGATGCTTTGCTAGCATCATCTATCCTTGATCTATCTCGTACCGAATCCATCCACATTAATCCTGACTGCCCTTGTAGTATGCTCCTTAATCTATTAGCAATCCCAATTGTTTTTTGATTACAGTTTTAAAATATTTTTTGTTGTTTTCTCTTCCCTATCTCTCTTTACCTCTGCTTTCCTATTTTGGCAAAGTTTTACCTGATATGCTGATGTAGTCTGTTTTATAGGTAAAGATTAAAACTGCATAACAATGTCTTGCAAAAAAAAGTAGAATACATAAAAAAAAAAAAAATACAAAAATAAATAAAGATATTTAAATTTGTAAAAGTCTTCATCATTTAGATTCTTCCTACTAGAAAGGCAGGGAAAGCTTTCAGCCAGCCCTAGCATCTCTTTATCTTCAATGATAGAACTGGGCAAAGTCTTGTTCAGTAGCATTTTTAATGCAAATCTTATTTAATAATCAATGGTATTTTCATTCATCATAAAATAGAAGTTTTCATCTCACTGGCGTTTCTCCTTTACAAATTCATCAGTGTGTGCTGGGAGTGCCCCCTATATATGAGACCATGCCCTTTAGCGAGTTTCAAAACCAAACCTACGGGAGAGACCAAATAACAAATAAACATTTGGAGGTCAAAGCTTTCACCTAAAAGCTGAGTAAAGCCAGGCCCACACATGACCTGGTTGGGTGAGTCAATACCAGACTTGACCCAGAACGTGGTTAGCGGACTAACTTCAGGGGCTGACGGCAGGTACTCAATTAAGGGAAATGGCTGTGCCCTGGGACCTGCAAGTGCTAGAAAGTCTGGTCTGGGATATATATACACTGCTCAAAAAAATAAAGGGAACACAAAAATAACACATCCTAGATCTGAATGAATTAAATATTCTTCTGAAATACTTTGTTCTTTACATAGTTGAATGTGCTGACAACAAAATCACACAAAAATTAAAAAATGGAAATCAAAATTTTCCCACTCAAAATTAAAGTGGAAAAACACAGTACAGGCTGATCCAACTTTGATGTAATGTCCTTAAAACAAGTCAAAATGAGGCTCAGTAGTGTGTGTGGCCTCCACGTGCCTGTATGACCTCCCTACAATGCCTGTGCATGCTCCTGATGAGGTGGCGGATGGTCTCCTGAGGCATCTCCTCCCAGACCTGGACTAAAGCATCTGCCAACTCCTGGACAGTCTGTGGTGAAACGTGATGTTGGTGGATGGAGCGACACATGATGGCCCAGATGTGCTCAATTGAATTCAAGTGAGGGGAATGGGCGGGCCAGTCCATAGCATCAATGCCTTCGTCTTGCAGGAACTGCTGACACACTCCAGCCACATGAGGTCTAGCATTGTCTTGCATTAGGACGAACCCAGGGTCAACCCCACCAGCATATGGTCTCACAAAGGGTCTGAGGATCTCATCTCGGTACCTAATGGCAGTCAGGCTACCTCTGGTGAGCACATGGAGGGCTGTGCGGCCCCCCAAAGAAATGCCATCCCACACCATTACTGACCCACTGCCAAACCGGTCATGCTGGAGGATGTTGCAGGCAGCAGAAAGTTCTCCACAGCGTCTCCAGACGCTGTCACGTCTGTCACATGTGCTCAGTGTGAACCTGCTTTCATCTGTGAAGAGCACAGGACGCCAGTGGCAAATTTGCCAATCTTGGTGTTCTCTGGCAAATGCCAAACCTCCTGCATGGTGCTGGGCTGTAAGCACAACCCCCAACTGTGGACATCGAGCCCTTATACCACCCTCATGTATTCTGTTTCTGACCGTTTGAGCAGACACATGCACATTTGTGGCCTGCTGGAGGTCATTTTGCAGGGCTCTGGTAGTGCTCCTCCTGTTCCTCCTTGCACAAAGGTGGAGATAGCGGTCCTGCTGCTGGGTTGTTGCCCTTCTACGGCCTCCTCCACATCTCCTGATGTACTGGCCTGTCTCCTGGTAGCGCCTTCATGCTCTGGACACTACGCTGACAGACACAGCAAACCTTCTTGTCACAGCTCGCATTGATGTGTCATCCTGGATGAGCTGCACTACCTGAGCCACTTGTGTGGGTTGTAGACTCCGTCTCATGCTACCACTAGAGTGAAAGCACCACCAGCACTCAAAAGTGACCAAAACATCAGCCAAGAAGCATAGGAACTGAGAAGTGGTCTGTGGTCACCACCTGCAGAACCACTCCTTTATGGGGGGTGTCTTGCTAATTGCCTATAATTTCCACCTGTTGTCTATCTCATTTGCACAAGAGCATGTGAAACTGATTGTCACTCAGTGTTGCTTCCTAAGTGGACAGTTTGATTTCACAGAAGTGTGATTGATTTGGAGTTACATTGTGTTGTTTAAGTGTTCCCTTTATTTTTTTGAGCAGTGTACACACATACATACATACATACATACATATATATATATATATATATATATATATATATATATATTGTGATCCTTGTCAGCAGGTAGCACGGTCCTCTAGGGCAAAAACATGCACAGTCTTTTGCTTTGCATATAATCCAGTCACTTTATTGTTAAATCCACACAGGATACAGCAGTAAATTAAAACATAAATGTAACACAAAACCCTATAAACAAAAACCTAGCTCGTCTGAGCACTAACTTACATTAGGTTCCCTATCTTTCAGGGTTAAACTAAACAAAACAATATTGCACCAACCTTATTAGATAGCAACACTCTGCTAGCTAGCCTGTTGCTTTCCTTTCTGCACTCCCAGTGCACCAAGCCAGCCTTGCCCTGACTGCTTTCCTTTCTGCACTCCCAGTGCTCCAAGCCAGCCTTGCCCTGACTGCTTTCCTTTCTGCACTCCCAGTGCTCCAAGCCAGCCTTGACTGCTTCCTTCTGCACTCCCAGTGCTCCAAGCCAGCCTTGACTGCTTCCTCCTGCACTCCCAGTGCTCCAAGCCAGCCTTGACTGCTTCCTCCTGCACTCCCAGTGCTCCAAACCAGCCTTGACTGCTTGCTTTCTGCACTCCCAGTGCCTAGTCTCCTTGACTCTCTGTCTGTAGAGAAAAGCCTCTCTCCTCCCTGCTTCCTGGGAGAAAGCCAGCAATCCCTCTCCTTTACCTGCCTAGCAGGGAGGAGTTTATTCCCACTGCAACAGCTCATTAACTGCAGCTGAGCAGTGGGTTGGAGACGATCCAAAAAACCCTGGCCTGGATCCATGTCTCCCCAGAAAACCACTAAACTGTGGAGTGGAACATTGGCCCACCCTTCTCTCCAAATGCTCCACCCCAGGGGCCCATAACTAAACAGTGTTTTGTGTTGCCTACAACACATCCTACACATACTCCCCCTGGGGTTAAATGTTATAGGCCTATCTGCCTTCACTTTATCACAATATATATATATATATATATATATATATATATTCTTGACAACATTCAGGATTTAAGCCATAATGGGCCCCTTAACAGGGTGTATTGGCAGCCCCTATTGCTTTTTTCCATGGCAGCACCAGGAGAAAATGGAGTCAACTAATTTTCTCCCAAAGCAGGAAGGAAAGGAAAGCCATGTGGGAGGGAAGACACTCGGTTTTGACCCCAGCAAATAGAAAAATTTAGTTCCATGGTAATAAAAGTTCTTAGAATGCCTTTTCCAGCCCAGATCTCAAAGCACCAGTACTCTAGTAATATCCACTCCATTATGAAATACCAATGTCCAGAATTTTCTTACCAACAATGTCCCACTGTGGGGCAGTACTATATTGTATGTTACAGTTCAGAAATGTACAAGCAATGATGATCCACCTCGTACTTCTGTCTTTTCTATCATTTCTGTTTTACTCTTCTCCTTAAGCCACTACTAAAAATTCATAATTTCTCTCTTGTGGTATTAAAATACATATAAACGTATTAAAATCTCAATATGTTACTACTAACCCAACCAATATACAACAGAAGAGGTTTGTCCACTATACTAAACATTTATTTGGAAATTTCACACACCATACTAATACTCTTGAACACATCTGTATAATATTGACATGACATACAAGCAATCCCTCTTATTTACTGAGGCAACACTAAGATAAATAATAAAACAACTAACTTTAAGTATAGTGTTTTCCTTCCTACAGTACCCTAATAATGTTATTATCCTATGGTATATTTTTATTGACACACAAGATGGAGGCATCTACACAGCACCAGAGGAGGAAGCAGGAAGTGAGAACTTAAATGGACACTATAGTCACAAGAACAACTACTGCTTATTGAGTTTGTTCTGGTGAGTAGAATCATTACCTTCAGTTTTTTTGCTGTAAACACTGTCTTTTTAGAGAAAATGCAGTGTTTACATTACAGCCTAGTGATAACTTCACTGGCCATTCCTCAGATAGCTGTTCCTTCCTGGGTCATGGCTGCCTAAAATGCATCCAAACATTCCGTATCTCCTCCCGCATGCAGACACTGAACTTTCCTCATAGAGATTCATTAATTCAATTCATCTCTATGAGAAGATGCTAATTGGCCAGGGCTGTGTTTGACTCATGCTGGCTCTGCCCCGATCTGCCTCCTTGTCAGTCTCAGCCAATCCTATGGAGAAGCATTTTGATTGGATCAGGCTTCCACTTCTGAGGATGTCAGCAGACAGCTTGTTTTTCTGTGGCAAACAGCATGCAGAGCTACAGCTTCAGGCTTAAATACAAGTAAGATTTTGCTATATTTATGGTGGCATGAGGGGTCCAGAGGGGCTAAATGGTAGTTTTAACACTATAGGGTCAGGAATACATGTTTGTGTTCCTGACCCTATAGTGTTCCTTTAAGAAAGTTACACATTGTAAACCTGAGTAGTCGTGTCTCTAAAAGGAAAGGCATACTGTAAGTAAAATTGTTATTAATCTGCAAATTGAGGCTGGTCACATACAGTATATGTTCTTTAATACACAGGAAAGGGTTAACTACGCCACTACTAAAGACTATTGGTCTGTCCCCTACATTTATAAATAAAGTACTGTTATTCCCACCTAAAAGTTGGCAAATCAATTGTATACAAACAGGAAAGTCAAAAACACAAAATGCTGATCTTTTTACTTCAGTAAATCAATTTTATACTAACAAAGGGAAATGAAAAATACTTCTGGCAAATCAAACATATATTGGAAACAAGAGATATTCGTGTATTCCTTTTACACAAAAAGAGGAACTTCAAAAACATACAATATTGCTTTAGTTACCCCAGATCTGAAGCACAGACTGGCTGAATAATGAAATCGTTTTTAGTTCATACAAAATGTTTTGTTTTTGGCCAATAGCAACATGTAATATATTTGCTGAATCCTGGATAGTTGATATTGTTATATTTCCTGCTAGAAATATTTATTAAACTGAGAATCGTGGTGGATTTAAAAAACAAACTGCTAAACTGAGACTAAATTAATGGCTTTGATCATTCTCCAGTCCAGCTGTTTTAGACTAAATGTATATTTATTTTAACTGTATTTGTTCTTGAAACAATTCATTATCTAGTGAATTACTTGGAGGATTTTAAGAATATCCTGCCGTAACATATGCAAGTTTATCAATATGTTGAAACGTTTGATAAAATATTTCTGCTTCCAGATCCTATCGAACCACCATTTCTAAAGTCACTGAAGAGGAACATTAGCAGATGCTACAAGTGCAAAATAAATAACAGCAAATTAACCCCTTAAGGACACAATTTCTGGAATAAAAAGGAATCATGATGGAATATTTCCGTCATGTGTCCTTAAGGGGTTAAATGTTTTTTTCCAACTTTTTTTTCCCAATAAAGCACTTTTCAAACTTGATAAATACATGAATACATGACAGATAGTCCATCACTTACAAATAGTGCTTAGAAGCTGAGTCATTTTGTTATGGTCCTGTTAATTGCTTGTGTCCAGTTTTCTATCACTTCTGATGGGTCACATGATGCAGAAACTGGCAAATGATTGTTGCAGCAGCTCTAATTAAACTAATTAGCAGTTGAAAAGGAGGACTTGGGAGGTGCTATAACATAATATTACCATTTCAAATATACAGAGCACTTAATTGAAGCTATCTTGATAGATTACCAATAATGTAATATTCTGTTCCTAAAGCAACATTATAATTTTATTAAATTATTTCTTATTCCATTTGGGACAGTGGTCACCATCACTGGGAGCAGAAGACAGACATTTCTTGTTTGAGTCACCCTGTGCCCATTATAAGTGTGTATTATTGTAATGTCATTTGTTAAATATTATGTGTGCTCACCTGTCCCGCTGGTGTTCTGTCCTATGGAGCCTGTGCGGCGCCACATGTTGGTCGTGAAACATCTTGCAAGCTTTTCCAGCGCCACCTGTTGCTTGCAACAATTATGTACACTACCTGAATGACAAGGCTAGTTAATTTGCAAATTCAGGTAGATTTGCATATTATGGTTTATGCAGATGGGGGATGTATTTCTTGTAATCCTTTGACTTTCCCACCCATTTATAAATATTGTATTGTATTATTATCAGTAAATGGAAACAACACAAAGAAAAGTGTGGGAATAAGTGGCGCTTATAAGTATAATGTAGAACAAATTTCAAAAAGCTGCTATAAAACACTCATGAGGGTACTCCAAAAAACCACTCTCCACATGCAAAAGACAAACAAAAAACCTCAAATGGGTCAGTGTAACCACCTTCCCACTATTGGTAAGAGTGTAGCGCTAATAGGTGTATATTCACAGTGCTCAAGAATACAAATGTACACTTACCACTCAGGGTAATTTCAGAAAAGTAGACATATAAAAGGAAAAAAACAGAAAGCATACATAGGGTAATAACGTTGAACCTGTGTTGAAGTGAATTTGAATATATATAAGTAAACTCACATTTATTAGAGCCTTTTATATGGATATAGGCTCTAAACACTCAAATATACGTGCCTTTAAGGTAGGCAGCGAAACCGTATTGATTCTGCTTGCTTTTTTTCTCTCTTTCCTTCCCTCCTTTCAATAAGGGTGAAGACTCCAAGAGAAAAGAGAAACAGACTTCTGGGTGCAGATTATTTAACTTTTGACATAAAACAATATCTCTTTAGGGTGAGAAGAAAAAACTGCTCACCTTTTTAAGAGCCTTTTTAACTGGCTCTAAGTATAAATGGCATATGTGTCTAATATGTAGGCTGACACTCCCCTTAACCGGATTCAGAAATTCAGGATGGAGGTAAGTATATTCAAACACAAAATTTATTATAAAAAATAAATAAAATTAAAAATCATTAAAATATCAAATAGTAATAATAAAAAAAGTATGAATAAATACAATATGTGCCGAAGTCCTTCCTCTCCTGTTCTACCAAGAGGCGTTTCGCTGATCCTCAGCTTTTTCAATCGGTAATGTTCATGTTGCCGGTCTTTGTTTATATTTCCTGGATGGGAGGGGTTAAGCCGCGTCATCCGTGTAGCATCCAATCACGGATGGCGTCGTGCACAAGTATCATAGAGTGAATACTTTCACCTTTAGTGACATCATCACGCACTACGTGACGTGTGTGTGACCTCACTTCCGGATTTTGAGTATCTCTTGATAGAAGTCCTTCCCACAATCCCGCGTTGTTTGTTCCGTTCAGTCCCTCCTTACATTGCGGTGATGTCACATCCGCAATGTAAGGAGGGACTGAACGGAACAAACAACACGGGATTGTGGGAAGGACTTCTATCAAGAAATACTCGAAATCCGGAAGTGACTTCACACGCACGTCACGTAGTGCGTGATGATGTCACTAAAGGTGAAAGTATTCACTCTATGATACTTGTGCACGACGCCATCCGTGATTGGATGCTACACGGATGACGCGGCTTAACCCCTCCCATCCAGGAAATATAAACAAAGACCGGCAACATGAACATTACCGATTGAAAAAGCTGAGGATCAGCGAAACGCCTCTTGGTAGAACAGGAGAGGAAGGACTTCGGCACATATTGTATTTATTCATACTTTTTTTATTATTACTATTTGATATTTTAATGATTTTTAATTTTATTTATTTTTTATAATTAATTTTGTGTTTGAATATGCTTACCTCCATCCTGAATTTCTGAATCTGGTTAAGGGGAGTGTCACCCTACATATTAGACACATATGCCATTTATACTTAGAGCCAGTTAAAAAGGCTCTTAAAAAGGTGAGCAGTTTTTTCTTCTCACCCTAAAGAGATATTGTTTTATGTCAAAAGTTAAATAATCTGCACCCAGAAGTCTGTTTCTCTTTTCTCTTGGAGTCTTCACCCTAATTGAAAGGAGGGAAGGAAAGAGAGAAAAAAAGCAAGCAGAATCAATACAGTTTCACTGCCTATCTTAAAGGCACGGATATTTGAGTGTTTAGAGCCTATATCCATATAAAAGGCTCTAATAAATGTGAGTTTACTTATATATATTCAAATTCACTTCAACACAGGTTCAACGTTATTACCCTATGTATGCTTTCTGTTTTTTTCCTTTTATATGTCTACTTTTCTGATATTACCCTGAGTGGTAAGTGTACATTTGTATTCTTGAGCACTGTGAATATACACCTATTAGCGCTACACTCTTACCAATAGTGGGAAGGTGGTTACGCTGAGCCATTTGAGGTTTTTTGTTTGTCTTTATTATTATCAGTGTCTGTATGATTCCCCATCTGGTTTTGTTAATGTATTGAATTGAATGTCTAACCATAAATACAATTTAATGTGAATAGGGGCTAGTCCTGAGTGAAAGATAAAGCACTGTGTGTTAGTTCCACAGGGAACTGTTTGCTCGGTCTGGTTTCTTTTAGGATTCTTTTATTAGAGTTTTCAGACCTGTTGAATTGCTGCACTGGTCCCTGATCCCAGGAACGAGTTAAGGAAGAGCTGGGCCTGAGACCCACAAGTTCCTTTTTAGAGGCAGGAGTTGGGCGCAGAGCAGGCATGAGTGTTACCTGTGATACCTTGGGAGAAAAACAGAAGAACCAAAGGCAGAGTAGATGACACTTGCTTGTAAGGAGAGAGGTCTTTACAGATCCCAGTCAAGCTTCAGCGATGGGATATGAAGTGTTCCAGAGTCCCTAGTAGTAACGAGGAAGCTGGCTTGCTAGAGGAACTCAGTTGAAGTACTGCCCCCCTGTGGCTGTTCACACTAATTCATCAACATTAGCCCAAGCAGAAGAGGAGAGATTAGACCAGCACCTAAGAACATATCTTAAGCATTAAACTATTTAAGACAAATATGTTATGGTGCCCAGTGTATCCCATTAATGTTATTAGGAAAAGTCTGAATATGGATAGAGCAGTTGAAAAAAAATGGGGAATATGACATTTTGCAAGAGAATGGACACTCCAATAAAATTAGGCAAAATAAATTTAAAGAGACACTACAGTTACCAAAAGAACTACAGCTTAATGTAGTTGTTCTGGTGTCTACAGCCTGTCCTTGCAGGCTTTTTAATGTCAACACTACCTTTTCAGAGAAAAGGCAGTGTTTCCATTAGTGCTTAGTAACACCTTTAGTGACAATTTATTAAGACGGCCACTAGAGGTGCTTCCTGGGTTAGCACTGATATTCAGCATTTTCACGCTCTGCATGGAGACGCTGAATTCACCCCATAGAGATGAAGTGAATAGATTTTGATGATCAAAATTTGATGATCTCAGCCAATGAGGGGGAGCTGCGAGGGGCCAGCCACAATGTGACCGACATGGCCCTGGAAAAAAGGTGAGTATAACATCTTTTTAAAGTAAGCAGAGGGGGAGAGGCATCTAAACTGTATTTTACAACTGCAGTATCAGGAATATGTTTGTATTCCTGACACTATAATGATCCTTTAAAATAAAAAATACAACGTTAATGTGATGAAATAGAGAGGAAAATTTAAAGTGAATACAACCACTCATTAGTATTTACTATTTCATAACCCCTTAAGGACCAAACTTCTGGAATAAAAGGGAATCATGACATGTCACACATGTCATGTGTCGTTAAGTGGTTAAACATCAATGTTAATATGTATTTAATAACTTTTTATTTCTGTTCCCATTTTGTTGTATTTTTATCCTTGACATTTCAATAAAAAAAAATAATAATTATAAAGCTATATGTTATAATGAATGGTAGACAAGATTGAATAGCTACAATATATCTATAGAATACAACTAATGAAATGCATGCTATGAATACTTGAACTGCAAAGCATACAGTATAGTTACATAGACTGTAGGCAGTGGAGGCTGCTCTATAGGATTACATGGGGTAGTTTTCTGCAATTTTTGTTGAATTTTTTTTAATTATTAGTGAGGTAAGAACTGATGATACTTATGTGTTAGTCAAAAACATGTCTGATTAGCTCTCAAGCCACTTCTCACTACTTTAGTAACGAATAAGGTCAAGATGGTGGGGCATTGTTGACCACTTAGACATGATTAGTCTGCTCTAATAGGATTTAATCACCATTGTTATTGCACTGGACCTTCAGAAAGACAATCTGGAAAATCTGAAAGACAACCTTGCATATTGACCTATTTTCTAGGACAGTAATTGGGTAACAATATCGGGAGGTATAGCTTGACCTTTCAATATTTGATATTCTTTCCTAGATGCATTTATCTGTGGAATTATAGTGAACATGTCATGCCATCTCTTTGAGTAGGCTTTGAGTACATGGCATTAAGCGGGTAGAGTAAAATTCTTGGTTAAATCTAACACCACTCCATCTTTAAACTTTACCAGCTGCCGCTGCCTACACGAAATTAATAATTTCTTCTAATTAATAATTTCTTCAGAAAAATAATAGTAGAAATCAGAATGGGAAAAAAAACATGAATAGAAATCAGAAGGAAAAAGAAATGATGAAGACATTTAGGTATGTTATGAAATGAACAAATGTTATTAACTTACAGTGACACTTCAAAATAAAGGAGAGAAAGATTAATTTGATATGTTAAAATTAGTCCTTCTACGAACAAGCACTTTAATGAAATTTGTGTTTTCGCAATTAAACATTATAAACTTAATATGCTAAACTAATGATAATGCACATAAGGAGCTACCTAAGATGTAGAAAAATAAGTGTATAATGAAACTGACATTTTAGCTGTGTTAGAGATTGAGAGTTTTTGGTGGTTTTTAAGTTATGGATAATTCATCAAAGTGGCCAGAATTGTTTGTTTTTAAATTGGAAAATTCTATGGCTTGCTATGAGTAAATAAACCAAATGAGAAATTAGTCATAGATCTAATAAAAATAAATGTGCTGTAAAAAGGGGGGTCTAAAAGGAAAAGATATATTTGAGAAGGAAAATGGCAGCGAAAAACATGGAAATGAAAATTAGTTCTAAGAAGGTTGGTGGTCTAAAAATGGTGTGAGAATCTGCAGTGAGGGACCTGATTAACAACTTGGGGTTTACAGACTGAGAAGAGGGCACTGAACAAGTACACCAGTTTTGGCCAAATTTGAACTCATCCAAATTTGAACTGATCAGCTGTTCTACCAAATTCAATATTTCTGGTCTGCCATATTGAGGAATAAAATAACAAACAGCTAGCAAGATGGATGAACATGCTTGTTTGCTTCGGGTTTGGTGTTCCATGCGTGTCACCAAAAATAATATATGTCTTATGGGAAAAAGAAGATTGATGGCAAGGAAACGGACACTAAATGTTGAATTTATACATATAAAACGTGAGAAGTGACCACAAATGGAGAAAGAAAGGAGGAGTAGTACAAAAAAAATCTGTATTTATATACAGTTGCAATAAAAAGTATGTGAACCCTTTGGAATGATATGGATTTCTGCACAAATTGGTCATAAAATGTGATCTGATCATCATCATCTAAGTCACAACAATAGACAATCAGAGTCTGCTTAAACTAATAACACACAAAGAATGAAATGTTGCCATGTTTTTATTGAACACACCATGTAAACATTCACAGTGCAGGTGGAAAAAGTATGTGAACCCTTGGATTTATTAACTGGTTGAACCTCCTTTGGCAGCAATAACTTCAACCAAACGTTTCCTGTAGTTGCAGATCAGACGTGCACAACGGTCAGGAGTAATTCTTGACCATTCCTCTTTACAGAACTGTTTCAGTTCAGCAATATTCTTGGGATGTCTGGTGTGAATCGCTTTCTTGAGGTCATACCACAGCATTTCAATTGGTCAGAAGGCGTATTTTCTTCTGTTTAAGCCATTCTGTTGTTGATTTACTTCTATGCTTTTGGTCATTGTCCTGTTGCAACACCCATCTTCTGTTGAGCTTAAGCTGGTAGACAGATGGCCTTAAGTTCTCCTGCAAAATGTCTTGATAAACTTGGGAATTCATTTTTCCTTCGATGATAGAAGGTGCAATTAAATGTATCCGGAATGCACAAGCCAATGGACAAGGAGAAAATATATGTGATAGATATGGCAGGTAACTAAAAGAAAAGGTCAGCATCACCCATTTGTTCAATCCTTGTTACACAGATATCAAAAGACTAGAGGCAGAACTAACTTCCCTAAACATCAATGATAATGTTGGGGCATAACCGAAGTAAGCAACATGAGGTTTTATATCAGGCATACGTCAGAGGAACCTAAGACAATGGTCACTTAAAAGTATGAAGTTATAATCATACAATTTTAACAAGATTTCTCTAACTTTGGCATGGCTGATGTTTGTTAACTTACATTTTCATGATGCTATTGCTTAGCCAACATGTAGGCCTTCATATTTGCTGTGCTTAAAGGGGCGTTCATAATACAAAGATGTATTCCTAACACTGAAGTGCCCCACCATCCATGAAAGGGTAAAAAAAAAAAACACTTTAAGTCACTAATCTGATTCCAGTGCTGAGGTACCTCGGTTTTAGGTCGTGCACCTACTACGCCAACGTCAGCCAATGGGGGGAGACCTAATGAGCATGTACGGCAAGCACTGCACAAGCATTAGGCCTTCCTCCATAGGAAAGCGTTGAATCAATTTTTTCCTATTGGGTTTTTTTTTTTATGCTCGATGTCCTCATGTAAAGCAAGGAAGTCTATAGTCGTTTTATGGAGTCAAACTATGTGAAACTCCCGGCAGTGCCATTAGTGACTGTCTGGGAGACCCCCACTAGATGTAGTCTAACCACTGCAATGTAAACATTGCAGTGTTTCTAATATTGCAATGTTTGTATCTCCAGGGCTAAGGAGACAGGTGCACTAAAACCCAGACTACTTCAATGGGATGAAATGGCCTGAGTGCCTATAGTTCACAAGCATGCACAGTTACAGACTCGTTGTTCTAGGCAAAACATTTAGACTGAATATATTGGAATCTAATCACAAGAATTCCCCACTGGAAATTAAAGAATTATACACAGTGGTATATCAGTTCAGCCAGCTCCAGCACTACCTTTGGCTGTACCCTTATTATTAGATATCCAAAAAAGATACATTGTATTGGATATATTGTATTTACTTGATAAGCTGCTACTGACTTGCAGTTAATAGTGATGTCGCGAACATGAAATTTTCGGTTCGCGAACGTGAACTTCCGCAAATGTTCGCGAACCGGCGAACAGGGCGAACCGCCATTGACTTCAATGGGCAGGCGAATTTTAAAACACACAGGGACTCTTTCTGGCAACAATAGTGATGGAAAAGTTGTTTCAAGGGGACTAACACCTGGACTGTGGTATGCCGGAGGGGGATCCATGGCAAAACTCCAATGGAAAATTACACAGTTGATACAGAGTCTGGTTTTAATCCATAAAGGGCAGAAATCACCTAACATTCCTAAATCACAATGAATATGGATTGACACCTGACATATGACATATTGACACCTTGACATATGGATTGACACCTGTCCTCAGAGCCCCTGATGCACGCGGACACAGAGCAGATAGGGTCACTTGGCAGATATCGATTGACACCTGTCCTAAAGATCCCTGATACACACTGACACAGAGCAGAATAGAGACTGTTTCCCCTACATAGGGTCACTTGGCAGATATGGATTGACACCTGTCCTCAGAGACCATGATACACACTGACACAGAGCAGAATTGAGACTGTTCCCCCTACATAGGGTCACTTGGCAGATATTGATTGACTCCTGTCCTAAGGTTCCCTGATACACACTGACACAGAGCAGAATAGGGACTGTTCCTCCTACATAGGGTCACTTGGCAGATATGGATTGACACCTGTCCTCAGAGCCCTGATACACACTGACACAGAGCAGAATAGGGACTGTTCCCCTACATAGGGTCACTTGGCAGATATGGATTGACACCTGTCCTCAGAGCCCCTGATACACACTGACACAGAGCAGGATAGAGACTGTTCCTCCTACATAGGGTCACTTGGCAGATATGGATTGACACCTGTCCTCAGAGACCATGATACACACTGACACAGAGCAGAATAGGGACTGTTCCCCCTACATCGGGTCACTTGGCAGATATGGATTGACACCTTGTTACAAACTGCTATTTGTAACTGGCCCTTTAAATGGCAAATTGCCCTGCTTCCCTGGGTTGTGGAGAAGCCTATTTGCCAGCCTCCTCCCGCATGACTATGGCCCCTGGGAGATTGTGAAAATGTATGCACTTTTATTTGGTGTGTATGGCCCTTTAAGACTGTCGGTGGGCATATTGGGGCTTATGGACTCTTTATGTGACTGGTGCTGGCCCTTTAAACACCTTTTTTGGGACATCAGGAAGATTGGGACACTGCCCCTTTAAGGCCGTGTCCCCAGACTTGTTGGGGACACTGCCCCTTTAAGACGGTGTCCCCTGTGTCCCCAGACCTGGTGTAAACCCTTTGTGCCTGCCTTGCTATTTCCCACTTGGTTCAGTAAATGGGGCTTACTGAACCAAGTACCACACAGGCAGACCACCCAGAAGTGGGAAGTGTGCAGGCAATTTATTTTCCCAGAAGCTGCTAACCGCAGCTTAATTGACAATGTTGGAGGTCTTTGTTCGTTATGCGCCAAACAAGTGTATGGCGCTATCTTTTGATCATTCGATGAAATAGCGGTATGTGTAGCCAAATTCATGGAACTAAAATCGTGGCTACACATTTCCGCCAACAATCGCTGAGGTCTACCTTCTCCCCTACTGGTTTTACAGGTTGTGAGAGACTAAGTCCCATTCGGCGCATGGGACTTTAATTAGGCAGGTCGTCAGCAAGGACCTAGCTAACTTCTTTTTAACCCCTGCTACGGATTTCATTGATTTTGGTTATGTTTATGTTTTAAGTGTGTTGATTCCAAATATGTAATTGTTATGAAGATGGGATGTGTAGTTTTAAAGTTACAGTGTATGGCTAAAAACTGTATTTTTACTGCCTGTGTTTAATTATGTTAATCTCTTCCCAAACGTCATTTCGTTCAAAGTGGAGAGAATGTTAAAATAATATATTTTTGTTCGGAGTGTGAGAAATGCTTTTCACCCGCTTCTAATCTTAAGCATCATTTGAGGAGCCATACAGGAGAGAAACCTTATTTGTGGTGTATTTAGTATTGTTCTGATCAGTTTAATACCTTCCGCGTCTCCTATCAGTGGATGTGTATATGGCAGCCATTTTAGGAACCGTACACCTGGGACCCGAGCAAGGTCACCTCGTTCAACAGGCTTGCAGCGTATCCTCCAGGAAGAAGAGCCTGAACCCTTACCGGCTGCATGTGTCTTACCTGTACATGGAAAGCTGCCCTGGTTCCTTGATGAGCCAGCTGCCCGTGAGTTAACATGTCCCGTGGAGAAGCACTCTGTCCTGTAAAGCCTCACCAAAAAAAGGAGTGGTGTGTTTAGTATTGTTCTGATCAGTTTAATACCTTTCGCGTCTCCTATCAGTGGACGTGTATATGGCAGCCATTTTAGGAACCGCACACCTGGGACCCGAGCAAGGTCACCTCGTTCAACAGGCGACAACATTTGTCCCTGGAAAACTATCCTGGACATTATGTACAATTTGTATGGATATGGCAGTGATTTCTGTAACAGGGAGATGGAAGAAGATGCTTGGTCGGTCCTCTTACAGTAAATTTGGGGCACTGCGCAGTCAAGCTAATGTGACACCAGATAGGAGTGGTGTGTTTAGTACTATTTTTATCAGTTTAATACCTTCCGCATCTCCTATCAGTGGACGCGGTACATGGTGGTGCGATTTCTGTAACAGGGAGATGGAAGAAGATGCTTATCGGTCCTCTTTACTGCAAATTTGGGCACTCGCGCCGTCAAGCTTTCAATGCGACACCAGATAGGAGTGGTGTGTTTAGTAATTATTTTTATCATTTTAATACCTTCCGCTGCCTCCTATCAGTGGTCGTCTACTCTGCATTGATTTTTGTAACAGGGAGATGGAAGAAGAGGCTTGGTCGGTCCTCTTACTGCAAATTTGGGGCACTGCGCGGTCAAGCTAATGTGACACCAGATAGGAGTGGTGTGTTTAGTACTATTTTTATCATTTTAATACCTTCCGCGTCTCCTATCAGTGGACGTGTACACGGCAGTGATTTCTGTAACAGGGAGATGGAAGAAGATGCTTGGTTGGTCCTCTTACTGCAAATTTGGGGCACTGCGCGGTCAAGCTAAAGTGACACCAGATAGGAGTGGTGTGTTTAGTACTATTTTTATCAGTTTAATCCCTGTTACGTCCCCTATCCGTTGATGTGGAGCAAGACGCAGCAGCAGAAGAGGTCTCAGCCGAGGAGGTTATGGAAGAGGATGGAGTAGGAGGAGTAGAGGAGGTGGCAGCAGGCCTGCCTGCAAGTTGTGGCGGTGTCACCAACTCCTCTGCAGAGCCACGCATTCCATGCTTGGCAGCCGTCAGCAGGTTTGCCCAATGCACAGTGTAGGTTATATACCTGCCCTGACCATGCTTTACAGACCAGGTATCAGTGGTCAGATGGACCCTTGCCCCAACACTGTGTGCCAGACATGCCATTATTTCCTTTTGCACAATCGAGTACAGGTTGGGGATTGCCTTTTGTGAAAATAAATTTCGTCCGGGTACCAGTGAGTGAGTGGTGGCACTGGGCACAGTATCCACTGTGAGCCTGACACACTTGCTGGCAGTCAACTAACTGCTATTCATTCTATAACAGTGAAAAAAGTTTTTTGTTTTTAAATGCAAGCTATTATGACACCAGATATGAGTGGCACTGTAAACTGGCAGAGTACACGCTGTAGGGCTGACACACCCTCTTGAAGATAACTAACTGCTATTCAATCTTTAACAGTGAAAAAAGTATTTTGTTTTTAAATGCAAGCTATTATGACACCAGATATGAGTGGCACTGTAAACTGGCAGAGTACACGCTGTAGGGCTGACACACCCGCTTGAAGACAACTAACTGCTGTTCAATCTATAACAGTGAAAAAAGTTTTTTGTTTTTAAATGCAAGCTATTGTGACACCAGATATGAGTGGTGGCACTGTGCACCGTATCCACTGTGAGCTTAACACACCCGCTTTAAGGACACTGTCTGCTATTCAATCTATAACAGTGAAAAAAGTTTTTTGTTTTTAAATGCAAGCTATTGTGACACCAGATATGAGTGTTGGCACTGTGCACCGTATCCACTGTGAGCTTAACACACCCGCTTTAAGGACACTGACTGCTATTCAATCTATAACAGTGAAAAAAGTTTTTTGTTTTTAAATGCAAGCTATTGTGACACCAGTGAGTGGTGGCACTGGGCACCGTATCCACTGTGAGCTTAACACACCCGCTTTAAGGACACTGACTGCTATTCAATCTATAATAGTGAAAAAGTTTTTTGTTTTTAAATGCAAGCTATTGTGACACCAGTGAGTGAGTGGTGGCACTGGGCACAGTATCCACTGTAAGCCTGACGCACCCGCTTTAAGGACACTGACTGCTATTCAATCTATAACAGTGAAAAAAGTTTTTTGTTTTTAAATGCAAGCTATTGTGACACCAGTGAGTGGTGGCACTGGGCACCTTATCCACTGTTAGCGTAACACACCCGCTTTAAGGACACTGACTGCTATTCAATCTATAACAGTGAAAACGTTTTTTGTTTTTAAATGCAAGCTATTGTGACACCAGTGAGTGCTGGCACTGGGCACCGTATCCACTGTTAGCGTAACAACACACCCGCTTTGAGACAACTAACTGCTATTCAATCTATAACAGTGAAAAAGTTTTGTTTTTTTTTAAATGCAAGCTATTGTGACACCAGTGAGTGAGTGGTGGCACTGGGCACAGTATCCACTGTGAGCCTGACACACCGCTTTAAGGACACTGACTGCTATTCAATCTATAACAGTGAAAAAAGTTTTTTGTTTTTAAATGCAAGCTATTGTGACTCCAGTGAGTGGTGGCACTGGGCACCGTATCCACTGTTAGCGTAACACACCCGCTTTAATGACACTGGCTGCTATTCAATCTATAACAGTGAAAAAAGTTTTTTGTTTTTAAATGTAAGCTATTGTGACACCAGTGAGTGGTGGCACTGGGCACCGTATCCACTGTTAGCTTAACACACCCGCTTTAAGGACACTGACTGCTATTCAACACACCCGCTTTAAGGACACTGACTGCTATTCAATCTATAACAGTGAAAAAAGTTTTTGTTTTTAAATGCAAGCTATTGTGACACCAGTGAGTGGTGGCACTGGGCACCGTATCCACTGTGAGCTTAACACACCCGCTTTAAGGACACTGACTGCTATTCAATCTATAACAGTGAAAAAAGTTTTTTGATTTTAAATGCAAGCTATTGTGACACCAGTGAGTGGTGGCACTGGGCACCGTATCCACTGTTAGCGTAACACACCCGCTTTAAGGACACTGACTGCTATTCAATCTATAACAGTGAAAAAAGTTTTTTGTTTTTAAATGCAAGCTATTGTGACACCAGATATAAGTGGTGGCACTGACTGGGGAAATGGGCACAGTATCCACTGTGAGCCTGACACAGAAGCTGGCAGCAGTGGCAGACAACTAACTGCAATTACATTACACAAAAAAAAAAAAGCATACCCTAACCCTAACCTAGCTATGCATTTCCCTATCTAATCAACAGCAGCTACACTTTCCCTCCTCTCACTAAGCATGCAGCTTGAGAATGAATGTAAAATGGATGCCTTCCAGTAGGTGGGAGGGTCTGCTAGGGAGGGTGTGCTGCTAATTGGCTGGAATGTGTCTGCTGACTGTGAGGTACAGGGTCAAAGTTTACTCAATGATGACGAATAGGGGGCGGATCGAACCGCGCATGCGTTCGCCGTCCGCGGCGGACGCGAACACGCTATGTTCGCCAGGAACCGTTCGCCAGCGAACCATTCGGTACATCACTAGCAGTTAATATCCCCAGACTTCATACTAGATCTAATTGATCAGTCTCTATTCTGTGTCTATATGCAGTACCAGATTATTTCCTTTATTGGGCAGTTTTATCTTTATTCTACATATCAGAATCTGTTAACTACGATGTTCCCAAAAACAACAAAAAACAGATAACAGACATTCCATTTGTGCAAGAAAAGTTTATAAAACAACGAGTCCCTTTTTATACCCATTCTTTTTAGAAGCCTCGATGCTGTTCTGAATTCATATTTAAAAGAGATATATTTTTATTGTGCTTTGCATCCGAGCACATTTGTGTCCAGATGTTCAATTTAAATATGTTTTGCAAATCATCTATAATCATCTGTTACTTCACTCATTCAATATGCAGTGTTATGAAGTATAACAATGTGTCAAATCTATTTACTTTACACAATTACGTTGTTCCGAAAAGCTCCCTTTATATGTATGCAGCGCTCATTCGCTCCCATGTTTTGGAGCATCTCTTGAAAAGCTTTGTATTCATGTCTGTGCGGATTCTCCCCATTAAACTACAGTCCATGTATTCTATGCATGGTGCTGGGGTTTGCCATATCGTCTTTGTCTAATTAGACACATTGAATGATTCATTAGAGGTTCACAATGGAATGTTGCAGTATCTCCAGCTGCAATGTGCGACATTCTATCTCATTTATTGAATTTACTCTCTGGATACTGGATGTGCCTGTAGGATGAATATATTTTTATTGTTCTTTAAACAGAAAAATAAAACAAGTCTCGCTTTTAAATTTTGTATCAGTTGGAAATCTGTGGAGGCTTGAAAAGAGACATCATATTTCTCCTGTATGTGACATAGCTATCACCTTTATGTACAGTGACACTTGCAAGCTCGGCAGTTTCCTTTGAATGATGCAGGTTTTGTTAAATAATATATAGAATGTCCCACTGGCTCTCTTGCGGTTAAGCTGTGTTACTACGGTGTTTCTTATATATATATATATATATATATATATATATATATATATATTAGGACAGCATTTGCATGAATCTTATTTTAAACTCTACTTATAACTGTTCAAGCTCTTTTCTAATATTACCCAAAATAAACTCCATACATTGTTTGGTTATTTATATCATTTACGTTTGATGCATTGGA
Organism: Pelobates cultripes; assembly: GCA_933207985.1. Taxonomy (NCBI): domain Eukaryota; kingdom Metazoa; phylum Chordata; class Amphibia; order Anura; family Pelobatidae; genus Pelobates; species Pelobates cultripes. The sequence goes on from OW240912.1 coordinate 13,283,832, forward strand.
TTTAAGGTAATTTAGGTATTTTTGCTGTTGTCATGTTGAGTAAGTAGAATGAACCACGAATGTTCTATATCTATATCTTGATCTGTTGATCTGCTTGATGAATTGGGAGACATAACGGTTCCCAGAACAGGGCTTTTTTTCAACTGTATTATATATTTTACTGTTGTATTAATAGTTTGCATATGAAAACTTTTACACTTTTACAATTAAATGATAAAAGTTTGTATATGTGTCACTCACTTTCAGGTGTCATAGACTGGTTGGATGTTGCCTCCTGCAGTTCTCAAAAACTTAACAAAAAATTCTCTAAACATCATGGTATCTGTAAAAAGAAAACAGTCATTTTTTTGTAACTGGTGCTAAGCACTAAACACACATAACTGAAGTTAAAAAAAAAGGAGTTTAAATCTGAAAAATAAAATCATTAAAAAAATACAAATGGTGATTTTTATATTTTAGACAAAATTTCTGAAATGGAAGCAAACCTTGTATATTTTTTTCCAATTCAACTACTTTGGTCTTAGAGGGACACTGTAAGCACCACTTATCTCATTGAAGTGGTCTGAGTGTAGTCCCCACTTTCAGCATTACATCTTGGCTGGGGTCTCGCTGTCCTCCACCCACCCTGGACCCAAGACCAGGATCCAGCTTCCAGTGGGCAGACCTCTCCTACTCCAGAGAGTGTAGAAAACTGCTCTTACAAGCGCTAGTGATGATAACCCAGAGGAGTATAGTGATATAGCAATCCCCAGAGCAGATACAGCTGTACCCCCACACATAAAATGAGACTCTATGATGAGGGTAGGCAGTAACTGTCACGGGTGGTGGTATGGAAACCGGGACCCTTGTGTGCCTGATGATGATGGGAGTAAACCTTATGGAAATGAACAATCAGGGCCTGGTGCAGGGTGTGGCAAACCTAGCCACTTACAGAACCAAACTGTATATTAACCGAACTGTATAGTGCTTTGTGCTGTTAACTGTATTGAGTAATGTAGGCGGCATTCGTGTGTTACAGCACACAAATACCGCTAGTGTTAATCTGAATATCCATGAACAGTGAATCAACCAACTGTTCGTGGAATTTGAAAAGTACCGAATGGGAGACCAACCATAGCAGGTCGTGTGTCTCCAATTGGCTACTTTGCAACAATGTATCTGTGTTAATTGCGGTCTGTTGAGGGTGGCCGCCATTCGTATACCGAACACAAGGCGGCGGCCATCTTTGTTCGCGGAAAACCAGCGGGATTTTGTCGTCGAGTGCCTGGAACTAAATTCGGCTACTCGGCAACACAAGCCCCGCTGGACTTCCGAGCCATTTGGGAGTTTTTCATTTTCGGGACTTTTATTCCCTCAGTTCACACAATCATTTAAACTAAGTGGTCCTGATACTGTAAAATGAACCGCGTTCGGTTATTTGTGCTGGGATCTGAACGCAAGTTCCCTTAACTGTGCGCTCAGGTCCCAGCTATGTAATAAAGGGTTTAGTAGCTATCTAGCATGAATATTATGAAGGTTATGGATTTTAATATAAAAAACTGTATTTCTCTGTACCAAGGGAAAATCCCATTAGCAATGCATTCTGGGTTAATTATCTCCTTGGTACAGCAGTGTATGATGGGTATTCTGGCTGTAGAACTCAGTCCCCCATGTAGTCCCCTACTGGACAAACCCTGTAATGTGACTCGGGAAAACCCTTACAATTGTAACCACATAAATACTGTGCCTGTGATTAAAAACCTCAGTTGACCTCCAAGCTATGTGTCGTCTAGTTCTTGGGAGAAAGGGATTGTAACTACGCTACCTGGATTTTGCCTGCTTTATTCTGTCTGCCAGCATAGATACCGTGGATAATACTACTACTCCGCTACACAGGGTAACCACACGCCCCCTGGTATTGAGCACCAGCATTTGTGCGGCCACATACCAGGGCCCTGATGCAGCGTCTGCAGATCCCAGGAACTAGGAGCTTGGAAATAAGCAGACCTCCCAGGAGCTGAATAGGGAGGCTCTGCAGCAGGAATGTATCCAGTACAAAAAACAAGGCAAGACTAGGATAGATACCAAACATGAAAACAAGACAAAATTAGTAGAACCCAGAACCAGAGAAGGATAGGAAGCTAAACCCAGAACATGTACACAATACATAAGGGAAACATTAACAGAACAGGGGCAGGACAGGACAGGACTGTACATGGACTGGGAATACAAAATAAAACAAGACAAGATATGATATGATAGGCAAAACAAGAGGAGACATAACTAAGTACTATATGTGAAAACTATGGGAATTTAGTTACATTATATGATCATACTGTTACGCTACTTGGGTGAATTGGATTGGAACTCAACTGCAGCTTGTAAACCTCCCTAATTACATTAGTTAAGATATGGAGAAACTTTAAAGTATCAATACTGTAGCTTTAAGAAAAGAGGGAATCGCTGGTAACTTGATTCAAACAAAGTTTTAATAAGTGTTAAACTTAAATGAATTGTATTTAGGTAATAATCCAATGAGAAGAAGTGCAAGTAATCAACAACACAAAGTTCATTAATAAGTATTTCCTCAGAGATGCATTAAGTAACATTCTTTGGTTAATGAGGATAATCTTCAATAGTAATATTAATCAAGTAGCTGAGAATAGTTGCAAAGCAAGAACAGTTCATAGTTAATAAGCATCATGGGAGTTGTCCTCCATATAATTTGTAACTTGAAGCACTGAGTGTAATTGCAAAGCAAGAAACAGTTCATAGTGAATAAGCATAGTGAATAAGCATGATGAAAGTTGTCCTCCAAATAATTAGTAGCTTGTAGTAGTGAAGATTTGAGTAAGCAAGAATTAGTTCATTATTAAATGAGATTGTAGATTATTAGATGAGAGATATACTTAAGGTTAGTAGTCCTCCAATAGTAAAGAGATAAGGTCCACTTGTAAGTGAGTTTCCATTCTCCAGCATTCCTCTATAACATGAAGCATACTTGTCTTAGCCCGATGGCTAAGACAACATCAGAGCTTGTAGAGCCGGCGTGTCCCAGGAACCGGCGTGTACTCTCGGAAGTCAGACCCACATTGCCAGATCCTGTGGAGAGGTAAGTCTGGCGGAAGTAGCTCCCAGTTTTACTAAGCACCCTCTCTCCGGCGTGGTCTCCCTAAATACCATCAGAGCCGCGTCAGAGGGGGGCGGGGTCCAGCTCCGCACAGCGGAGTGCCAAACCCGGAAGTGTTACCGCATGACACATACATTGCACAAGCCTGCCACAACGCCAATGTACCCCATATTTGGCAGGTCCTACTCTGCCTAATGACTGGTAAATAAACCATAATAAAGCACATACAGCACTTACCTGCAAGAAAAGGCAGAGAACTTGAGCAACTGCCTGCAGGAACCAACTGAAACAAAAGGAATCATGGAAAAAGAACAGGTGTGGCAACATAAAACAAACATTTAAAGGAATCCAAGAGACTGGGAATTCCAGGAACGGAATACAGGAATGAACCCAGAAAACCCAGCATAAAGAAAACCAGACATGGAATAGAAAACCAGAAAAACCAAGAAAAACTAAACAAGAATTGTAAAAAGAGTACTGGATACCAGAAGCCATAGCCAGAAATGATCCACAGCAGGAACAGGATGTGACAATAACTCATTTATTGGCAACCACAACTGGCCTTATATGTACATCCCCATGCAAGGGGCACTCCCCCTTGTATCTGAGAGTAGACTACAGTAAAAACATACACAAAATTACATTGGCTCTCAGGTCCAGGACACTCCCATACAAAATAGGATAATCCCTCCCCTTTGCCTGAGAGATAATTGTGTCAAGCACTGTACTAAACTCAATTATCTACAGCCACAGAAAACATGCATTTTTACAAAACCCCAAAAATACCTTTAAAAATACATGAAACCCTCTAAAAGTTACATTCCCTGAAAGCTCCAATCTGCGTTACCAACATATCTAAAATCACCCAGATCAGTTCAGGGGTTCAGGATTTTCCTGGAAGTCATAATTTGACAAACCGCACGCATGGTCCTATGCCCAAAATAGTTCCATAGAATCGTGGCTAAGTGCCACTGCGGACTGACCGGGAACCGCAAAGTCTTCATGCCGAAAACAATTCCATAGAATCACAGCTATGTGCTGCTGGGTACCGACTGGGAACCGCAAAGTCTTCATGCCGAAAATAGTTCCAGGGCATTCGCGGCTAAGTCCCCCTGAAGTCTATTCGCTTTTTTGGTCACTTTAAACGCCCGCAAGGGAGCTAGCATTCAAGGTTCTATGCACATGGATGGAAAATGCCGAACCAGGGGTGATAAAAGATGGGCCTTTACAGTTGCCTACCTGGCCCATAGTCGGTGGGCAAGAGGCTGGCTGGCAGGCCCCTCCAAGAACCCATGATGTGGTTCAGTTCGTCACGCCCTTTAAATTTGATATTCCCTGTGAATTCATTTAGAATTTCTTACAATTATCACTTTAGTAAATAATCCTACTTAGTAACTATGTTAATCATATTGTATGGTGGAGGCATAGTGTCCAATTAATCCTCTAATAGGACAGTAGGACATCCCCACCACCTGTGTGCAAGGGAGACAGCCTCTTAAAATCAGGCCCCCTGAGTAACCGCCACTCATGACAACATTTATGTACTCTTCTGGAATAAAACAGGTGGTTCTATAATTAAACAAACATTGGGATTAGAAAAGTATCTATAAATTATTTTCCTCTATGCAATATTGTTAAAATGTGGAAATATGGCATAATCTAGATTTTAGTGAATGTCTTTATAGAATCAACCCAACAGGGTTATTCATTAAGGTGAGACTTGTTATGAAGTCTCACGAGTACAACAGTACCCATGAACCGGTTTTATGGGGTTTTGGAAAGTTACCGAGGTGGTTCTGATGATGTTGAGCAGAATGCCACAAAATGCGTAAGAGGAATGGGTAAAAAAATCTAAAGTACATCCAAACCAGAGGAATGCAGAAGGAGAATTGGAACGCATGCTAATTTGGTTGTTAGCGCTGAACATTTTCAGGTGGGTTTACGGCAGCTCCCCTCCACTCATCCTTCTAACAGGTATTAGGACACATTCCCAGACCAGGGTCTATGCCCTATTCAGCTCCTATTCCATTCCACCAGATTTGAGTGGTTTTAATCCTATTTTTTTTTCAAATAAAAGTGCTTATAGATAATTTTGTCTAATTTCAGGCACTTCCTGGTTACATAGTCTAATCCAGAGTCTCGGTTAATATAGTATTTTTTTCCCTATATGACTGTATTTTAGGATTATTGTACTCCTCTGATTAAACAAATAAGTACTATGTTAATTTGGCAAATATGTTTTTTTTAACAACATTTTCACCAGTTGCTTCACTACTGCACCACCACTGAGCCCTATTGTTACATATATATTGGGCTTCATTTAAGATGATTTCTTTGTAGAGAATTTATCTAAGAGACTTATATATGCATTTTTACTTATTTCTCTTTATTTCTTATTTATTTTTCTTAAGCTTATTTTGTTTCCATCCACTATTTTATATTTATATATGTTTGTTTTTTAGAATTTGCATTCTCTAAATATCTGCTTGTGGTACCTTTGCTAGTTTCTAGCTGACATCCACAATATGCTTTCTATTCAGGGAATGGTGTACCATGATTCAGTCTGAGCAATATTTTGTTGGTATTCCCCTACTCCCTCCACTTCACAGAGGGCCAATACAAAGATACATTCTGTGTCTGACTTGTTTTCAACATTCTATTTAATATTAATGTACTGTGAATAGAATACACACTTTTCATATAGTGCCTGATGTAAGTTAAAGAATCAAAGAGAGGGGATAGTCATATTTACTTCTACACGAGGGACAATCATTCCTGACATCTTTCATCTCAAGTTATTTTTTCCATTGTTTTTAATTTTGAGTTCTGTAATGAATCACATCGGACACGTTATAAAACCATGATTATATGATTAAATAACATATACTTGGAAGTGTTCTTGGTTTAGATTCTTTTTGCGGTTTTATTACACAGTGAATACAACATTTTTACTCTTTGTACTCTTCCTAATTTCTCTTCTGCTTAAATGAAAGATCACAAATAAAATTGGTACAGATTTCCAGGTAGAAAGTCATAGAGTTTGAGCAACGGTGTACTGTCACAAAAAGAACCTTCTACTGGAATTTTAAATTTCAACTGAAAGATCAACACTATTGAGAGAAGTTTAATTTACATGGTGTAAAGGTTACATATTTAGAAACATGGGTAATCACAAGATACCAATGACATTCATGAACCCACAAGCCTGGGTGGGATGAAGATGAAGAAACAGCTTACAATGCTGCCTAATTACAATATCCTAGCTCAGGGATAGGCAACCTTTTAGTAGTACAATGCCAAAACTTGATCTTGAAGTCCCTTGGTGTACCGGTCATATTTTATTTTTTAAATTGAGGTGTATATGGGGCCGTATTGCATATTCGTTATTTATGGGTGTTGCAGTTACTTTGTGACATTGTAATTGTGCGTGTGTGAGCTGTTATAATGTATGTGTTCATGAGTAGTGTGTGGTATTGCAGATGGTACCTATGAATGTGGGCTGTGTATGGGGGCAGCTTGTGGAGTTATGTGTGTGGATGACATATCACATTGTGTGTTTGGTAGTTTGTGAATGTGTAGGGCTGTTTATGGTATTGCATTTGAGAGGCTGTTTGTGGGGTTGTGTGCATGTATGTGAATTTTCTGTGGTGTTGTGGGGACTGTGTATGTGTTTGTATGTGGGCAGTGTGGGTGGCTTCCCTGGGGTCCAGTGGGGACCAAGCTGGCCAGGTACAGGTCAAGCGCAGGAGCTGCAATAGGTGCTGTGAGCTGCTTTACTCCAGTGCAGATTTCCATTCACAAGTCCTGGGAGAAAGTGATCTGGGATAATTCCTCTAAAAGCTGTAACACATAAATTGAGGATTGCCCCTCACCACCTACAATCACTGCTTAGTTTGCACTTGCCGATATCTGAAGTCCCACTGGGACTCCTGCTAGGCCACATCCTATTTGTCTCTGGCAGGCTTGAGTGCCGTGCAAAGTCACCTTAAGTACCGTGCCTGGCACATGTGCAATAGGTTGCTGACCCCTGTCCTAACTCAGTACAAGGACTGGAATATTCAAACCACCCTTACAAGTGATGATGAATGCTCAAAAGATGCTTTAAAGCGGCACTATCATGCCAAAACGTGTTTTCTCTTCTCTTCCTCTATTTGAATCGTTTCTTCCTTTCTTATCTAGTTTTCTTTAAAACATTAGACAAAGTAGAGACTACTTTGTCTTGTGTATTTTTCCTACACTTGACTTTCTTTGACCAAAAGAGGAGTTTAAGTCAGCTTCACTTCCTGTGTCAAGGAGAAGTGTGAGTACTTTCTCTCATACAGGAAATGGAGCTGACTTAAGCTCCTCCTTGGGTCAAAGAAAGTCAAGCATAGGAAAAATACAGAAGACAAGGTAGTCCCTATGTTTTAAACAGATCCTAAGAGAGAAAGAGAAGAGGAAACAATGGGAGAAAGGTAAGTTCAGCATGACAGTGCCACTTTAAGTTATACCACACATTACTGCTATATTATACCAATCATTACTGCTATGTGTACTACAAAAGCAAAAAAAAACGTGGGTCATATGCATAGATTTTCATTATGTCCAAGGGTGTCCCATGGATGGATGTTACTATATTGAACCTGATTGAACATGGGGTTTCGGTGTAGTCAGCTGTATTCCCTGTCATTCTGTTATTAAAGACTCTCTATCATATCACATGTGACGTCTAAAGCTCATTATCTCCTGCGCCTGTTCCTTGTTGGCCATTTAAATCAACTTCCTGAAGGGCCCAGAGTTATCGTGTTGTTTGTTTGCCACATCTAAAGTCTCAGAGCCATTCTTCTGAGCTTCAAATCCTCTTTAAAAACTGTCTCGTCTTTATCTTGTCTTCATAAAGATTGTAATCATAGGTGTGATCGCATTGGCTGTATTTCATATCACACTCATACTATGTCACCCTGTTTTCTGTTATACTAATAATAAGAATAAACAGAACATGCGGAAAGTGTTTAGCTTCATTCTAGTCACAGCCTGTCTATTTCAGCCAGAATCTTGTCTTTCAGATTTCAGATTAACCCCAAAGGCTTCTTTCTGGCGTTGGTCTGCTTTGCCCATGAGCTTCTGCTTCGGTCAAAAACAGGAAGCAGTTTAAACAGGAAATCTCAGACAGGAGTTCCGCTGATAGCAAAAGAGTGTCAGCTTATCAGCCTATTTTATCCTACCATTCGCTCCCCATTTACAAAACAGTAAGAAAAACATGTAGAGGAAGCTTTGGATTGCAGTGGAAGATCAGGGGTAGACACTTTGGGCTCAACCGTTTGTTAAGAGTTTAATCCCTAATGCTAAACCGAGACTAGGGACATTCTGGTACCATAAAATCTTCTTTCCGATGATATTGTTAGGGCTTCTGGCGTGTTCCTTTAAGCCTTTCTTTGTTGATTTTACAGTAACTATTCAGACTTTGTAAAATTCTACTTTTCACCTACATCGCAAATCTATTTTAGCTGGCTCCTGCTATTTTTGAATCTATTGCTGACATTGCATTGCAAGCTTGATGAGTTAGCTAAACTCTAATATCAGTCTTTGAGTTTAGGTTCCCATACGCACCACTTCTTATGTTATTACATTTACTGAAGCATAGATGTTAAATCTAACTTTCACCGAATAGCTAAATGTTCTTGGACATTCAATGATTTGTACTGTCATTGAAAATTCACTCTTCCAACTTCTATGCCTTCACCCCCAGACGTTTCTCTGTTTCCAAAATTATGTACTAAAAAAGAATGCAGATAACCAGCTCATTAGTGAGTTCTTAAAAAAGGAGACGTAATTTTGAATTACTGAAACTTTCTATTATTAAATTCTCACTATAAATTATCCTCTCATGTTGCCAATCTTGGCATTTTATTGTCCTCCTACACAGGATTTTGATAGGTATCCCATCTGACAAATTCCTCAAACTAATGGATTCACAGGAGGACATTTACAAGTAATGATATACCCTGGGACTTTTATTTCTTCTTTACAACAAGCATGGAACAGCTACCAGAGACAGATAATATTGACAACAGATATGTAAAAATGAGTATAAAAATTCCCTTGACATTCTCTTTAATCTACATGTTAATTGATTAAGATTGATGTCTAGAACTGTCATGGAAGATTGATGATATGATTCCCCTCGGTAATTCAACAGTACAATACAATACTTAGATTAATATCAAATGTCAATTTAAAATTACAGTTTCCAAAGAATAAAAAATGTCTTCTGTACAATCTAAACTGCAATTTTGAAATAGAAAATGCGTTCAGTTCTTTTTGTTTATGTTGATTAGTTACTGTAGTTCGGGGGTTGATTCTTCGTTAATCACAACTCTATAATACACCTATTTGGTGTCCTGGATGTTATCTGATTTTTGTAGAATGTTCATATCAGTAATTATACTCATACAAATGTTACTGAGTGTAGTGGTGTTATGGGGACAAGCTCAGGCACCAAGTGTAGTGGTGTTGTTGAGATAGGCTCAATCATTGAGTGTAGTGGTATTGTGGAGACAGGCTTAGGCACTGTGGGTAGTGGTGTTGTGGAAAAAGGCTCAGGCACTGAGTGTAGTGGTGTTGTGGAGACAGGCTCAGGCACCAAGTGTAGTGGTGTTGTGGAGACATTCTCAGGCACCGAGTGTAGTGGTATTATGGAGACAGGCTTGGAGACTATGAGTAGGCCTAATAGAAAGCAGTTGTTGTTGGGGGATTCTATCATAAGAGGTGTGGAGCTGGACAATAGTGGTCTTGTGAGATGTCTTCCCGGAGCTACTGCTCATAGAGAGAGGAGACGTATTTGTAATATTGTTAAGCGAGCAAAGCAGAAAGGGGAATTGGATGTACTTGTCCATCTAGGGACAAACGACTTGGCTTGCAATAAGGTTTCAGAGGTAAAGGAAGTTTTTTGTGTTTTTGCAAATGATATACGAAAGTTTGCTTCCACACTGTCATTCTCTGAAGTTCTGCCTGTGCATAACACTCAGAACGACAGGCGGATGCGTATTAGGGACTTTAACTTGTGCCTTGGTGAATGATGTTGGGAGCAAGGATTTGGCTTAATTTCTCATGGTAGCTCTGTTTGGAATGGAAATAAACTGTACAAAAATGATGGTTTGCATCTTTCTCAAAAGGGAACATATGTTCTCAGTGAGCAGTTCAGAGGTTTTGCTAGGATGTATTTAAATTAGGAGGGGGGGGGCAAAAGGGTGATAAAACATCAATCCAATTGCCCCCCAAAACAAGGACAGAAGGTGCCTGTAGCAAGTGTGTTAAAAAATTATAAGCTTAGAGTCATGTCTACAAATGCTCGCAGTTTAGGGAATAAGATCCATGAACTTTAGGCAATAATGGCAACTGATAATGCAGATTTAGCCGCTGTTACTGAGACATGGTATAATGAGAAAAATAACTGGGACATAGCAATACCAGGGTACTCTTTATATAGGAAAGACAGGGAAGGCAAGAAAGGGGTGAGGGGTGGTCCTGTATGTGAAGGCTAGCATAATATATAGCCTAATAAAAGTTAGTGAGGCAAAGAAAGAGTCCATTTGGGTTGCGTTAGAATTTGTAACTCGTGTAGGTGTGATTTATAAGCCCGCAGGACAAATAGAATAGTTAGATAATCTACTAGTCAGACTTGTCTCTAAAACAAGTCATTGAAGAGCCAACTCGTAAAGAGGCCATACTAGATTTAGTGTTAACAAAGGGAGATTTGAAATCAGATAATACTGTAGGTGAAAGTTTAGGATCAAGTGATTATCAGTCAGTGTGGTTTAATATAAGAACAGTGACTGAGTCACACCACACAAAAACAAACATTTTAGACTTTAGAAAAACAGACTTTTCTAAAATTAGAATATGCTTAAATTAGTCATTATCAGACTGGAGCAATTTTAATTGAGTCCAAGAAAAATGGGACTATTTAAAAGTTGCACTGTTGAAGGCAACAGAAATTTGCATTAGGCTTGTCAGTAAAAGCAAAAAACCACTGTGGTACTCCTCAGATGTGGCCAAAATAGTAAAAAACTAAAAGTTAGCATTTAGTTATTATAAAAAACCCAGAGTGAGAAAGATAGACAGATCTATAGGATTAGGCAGAAAGAGGCTAAGCAAGTTATAAGAGCTTCCAAATCACACACAGAAGAGAAAATTGCCCAGTCAGTAAAAAAGGGGGACAAAACATTTTTAGATACATTAATGAGAAGAGTAAAATAAATAGATAGATAGATAGATAGATAGATAAGTCTAGCTGACTGCCTCAATTAATATTTTTGTTCAGTATTTACAGATGAAAAAGTATGTCTTTTTTGCTGATGATACTAAGATATGTAACAGGGTTGATGTTCCAGGAGAGATAAGCCAAATGGCAAATGATTTAGGTAAACTAGAAAAATGGTCAGAATTGTGGACACTGACATTTAATGTGGATAAGTGCAAGATAATGCATCTTGGATGTAAAAACCCAAGGACAGAGTACAGAATATTTTATAGAGTCCTAACCTCAACATCTGAGGAAAGAGATTTAGGGGTGATTATTTCTGCTGACTTAAAGGTAGGCAGACAATGTAATAGAGCAGCAGGAAATGCTAGCAGAATGCTTGGTTGTATAGGGAGAGGTATTAGCAGTAGAAAGAGGGAAGTGCTCATGCCATTGTACAGAACACTGGTGAGACCTCACTTGGAGTATTGTACGCAGTACTGGAGACCGTATCTTCAGAAGGATATTGATACCTTAGAGAGGGTTCAGAGAACTACTAAACTGGTTCATGGATTGTAGGATAAAACTTACCAGGAAAGGTTAAAGGATCTTAACATGTATAGCTTGGAGGAAAGACGAGACAGGGGGGATATGATAGAAACATTTAAATATATAAAGGGAATCAACACAGTAAAGGAGGAGACTATATTTAAAAGAAGAAAAACTACCACAACAAGAGGACATAGTCTTAAATTAGAGGGACAAAGGTTTAAAAATAATATCAGGAAGCATTACTTTACTGAGAGGGTAGTGGATGCATGGAATAGCCTTCCAGCTGAAGTGGTAGAGGTTAACACAGTAAAGGAGTTTAAGCATGCGTGGGATAGGCTTAAGGCTATCCTAACTATAAGATAAGGCTAGGGACTAATGAAAGTATTTAGAAAATTGGGCAGACTAGATGGGCCGAATGGTTCTTATCTGCCGTCACATTCTATGTTTCTATGTTTCTATGTGTATTCAGCAAATGTCCCTTCAGCACAACCTCCACCAGATATAATGTACTTGGGAGGTATTGCTTATATATGGCTTTCTATCAGAAAGCTTATGAAATGAGACCCATCATAATCGTCAGCACCAGGACCAATAGGCACTTTATCCAGCCCTTATATCAATAAAGAGTTTAAGTGATCTGACTGAGGTAATGATAGAAATTCCATGTTAAAAAAAGAAGTAAATGTTTGGGATTCACAACATTAATCACTTATTTAATATTGACGTATCCCTCTTTCTCTTACTTTTTCAGATTTTGCATCAAGTTATTTAGGATAGTATATAATTTGTGCTGCATTATTTCTTCTTTAATATGAAAATTTTAAATTTGAAAAATAAATAAATATATATATATATAACTTCCCTTTAACATCCATTGTGATTGTTTGTTTTTGATTCAAATAATACAAAAAAACTAGTTTGAAGTGCTTTCCAATATTTTTGCAACAAACTAGGAAAGAAAATCTTGACCTCCGAATAGCAATTAGATCACTCCTTGGATCAATAAGCTGGTACCCCACATATTAAAATGATATACCTAAATATGAATGTTTTTGCAAGCATTGATCCAGTTGCTGTTTAAACATATGTATAGATCAGGCATAGGCAACCTTCGGCACTCCAGATGTTGTGGACTACAGCCCCCATAATGCTCTTACACCCATAATGGTGGCAAAGCATCATGGGAGGCATAGTCCAAAACCTTGCCTTACACCAAACCTCCTTTCTTCCAGTCTTAATGCGTCACCTTGTGTCATATGTATAGTCCTGTTTATGGATAGATTTCCAGACAATGTTTTGAATTAAACCCAAATATATTTGTATAATACTATCATATCCCTTCTGTTTAGTTTCTAAACTGAACAGATTTAACTTTATGAACCTTTCTTCATAACTAAAATGTTTGTGGTCCGGCTCGGCACTTTTTCGATTGCTGTAATAGAATTCTTTAGAACAGGTGCCGAATACTGCACAGCATATTCAAGGTGTGGTCTTCCATTGATTTATAAGGAGGCACAATTATATTTTTGTCCTGAGAATAAATGCCCTTTTTATACATGACAATACCTTACTGGCCTTAGCACCTGCTGACTAACATTGCACAATGCTGCTTAGTTTATTGTCCCTAACTCACTACTATTCAGAGTGAAAGCTACTTTTGCATTATTCACCCCAAAGTAACTTTGCCATTCTGCCATTTTCATGCCCAGTCCCACAATCTGTCTAAATCCCTCTGCAGGATTTACAGAGTTTTGTGTCATCTGCAAACACTAAAACATGGCTCTTAATGGCTATTTCAAGATCACTTATAAATATGTTAAATAGAAGCGGTTCCAGAACAGAAGCCTAAGGGACACCACTAACCAATTTTGTCCAGCTTGAAAATTTACCATTAATGACAACTCTCTGTACTCTATCTTTAAGCCAATGTTCTACCCAAGAGCAAAAAATATTCATCTAGACCAATTTCCTTTAGTTTGAACACTAACCTATTGTGTGGGGCCCATACCGAATGCTTTGGCAAAATTCAAATATCCAAGTAGATCACATCCACTGCAACACTCTGATCTATACTTCTACTTGTAGCATGCAATTAACTTAGTTTGACATGACCTATGTTTCATAAAACCATGCAGATTTTTGCTAATAACAATGTTAACCACTGAATTCCTGAATATTATCCCTTAATACCCTATCAATACTTTCCCAGCCACAGAAGTTAAGCTCACAGGTCTGTAAATTCCAAGCAAATATTTTGAATCCTTGTTGAATATAGGATGCTTGTAAGATACGTAATTACACATTTTATAGAAACTATAATTAATTATAATTACTGTATGGATGGGTTAACATTAATAATTTTGTATTTACAAATGATTTTTTATTCTGATATGTACTCATAAGTCAATTTGTAAATTGCATAATGTTACCTCTAGTGTGTACTATCACAGAGAAACTGTTGATACGTTACAATTTGATGTCCTGTCATATGATATAACTACCTGTTTAAATCTGATTGTTCACCAGATTGGAATATATGTTTAAACAGACACTGAAGGCAGTATAACAATTTCATCTAATTTAAGTAGTTATAGTGCCTGGAGTCCTTTGGTATGGGCCCCTTCATTCAGTATTAAACCATTTTTGAGCAGTTTAACACTGAATGAGGGTCTATGGCTACCCACAACCCAGCCTCCATTGGTGGTGTAGCTAAGCAGAGACTACACACTTCCTTGTAGTCATACCAATTCTTACTTGTAATGGGCACTGTGATAGCTTAAAAGTGGTCATCTGACATTCTCAACCAATTACAGCTGCCCATTGCTGCTCAGGCTAATGTGTATTAGCCCAAGTAGCACATAGTGGATGGGCTGCTGAGGACTCTAGTTTAGCACTAAGATATGAAAAATGTTTAATGCTGAGTGGAAAAATGGTGTCAGGGGACTCTAGACACTATAACCACTTCAATTTACTGAAGTTGTTACATTTCCTACAGTGTTTATTTTACGTTACAGCTGAAACATAACTACTGTATTTCTGGTTGCTGCAATAAAAAACATTTTTTAACTGCAGACATAACTCTTCTATACTAAGTGGATACATTTACATTGTGGTCTCACATGAGGTCAAGTCTTATCAGCCACCTGCCTAAGTGATATTCCGATCTAACCTGTGTAGCATTTTGCACAACTGTAGCAATTGTTCTTCTTTCATCTTCTCTCTATTGGATATGCATCCTGGCTGTACACACCTCCATCTGTATTCACCTTATTGTATGCTCCCTTATCTGGGCCACCTTCCAACTTCGGCTAGTGATTGTTTCATCATAATTTTGGCTGATTCCGGAGGTGTGAAACACAGGGAATGATTAAAAAACAGAATCTGTTTTTCTTTTGCCTGGCACCAAATGCCATCTCTAAATACTTGATTGACCAAATTCTATTCAGTAACACAAGAGTGTCTGTTTCAATTTAGATATATTTTCTATGTCACCAAATGCTGAATAATCTGAATAATAGAATGTTTTAAAAGGTGTAAATTGTTCAGGTGAACCCCTGTTTAATTGTTTAATCTACATTTTGAGCTACACACCCAACTAATGTATGGCTACTGGATTGTTTAAGTGACATTCTTACATAAATGGATCTCTTCCAGGTCTGACTGCTACGCCATACTACAATCACTCACGAATACTGTGAGGATCCATCTACTCTGGCATATTAACAATGTGTTCATATACAAAGCATCGAGGGACAGATTGCAATGCCACCCAGAATCTGTCAGTACAAGTATGAGTTGTGGCCAGATATGGACGTTTCTCAGATACGTCAATTTGTTAACCATCTGCCTAGTCTTATATGTTTATTATTAAATCACTGCAAACTTACCACATTTTAACAAACACTCAATTCTCGATCTTTCCTTATATTTCCCATAACAATACTTATCCATTATCACTATTAATTAATATATAGAATATATCTTGTTACTAAAATCTTATGTCCAATATTAATGGGTGTGTAGACAAATAGCTAGGACAAATTGTAATCTAAAACAAGCTTTAAATATGGATATATGCTTCTGTGGCATGGGCCAGATAACCTTTTAGAATGAATTAGTGTAAGCACAAATTCTGCTCAAAGTTCTAATATTATTTTCTTTATGAAAATTACAGTGAAGTAACAATATGGCTGACAGGCTAGGCTGTAATATACCTTGCAGAAACGTTTCGACCTACTATGACTAGCTTGACAAAGACCTCATAGTAGGTCGAAACATTGCTGCTCTCTTTTTTGTTTAATTAAAACTGCCTGCGGCTTTAACACCTTGAGTGCCTGGAGAATTTCTTTCATTGCCTTGTCGTTGTGGGATTGCTGGTCCTGCTCCAGAGCACCGGGTGGCTGCTGGAATTGAGTGCGGCTCCTACCATCGCTTTTGCAACTTCGTAGCTGTAAAACATGATTTTATTCTTTGTTTTTCCTCTTTTTGTAACTGCATCCAATTACCATTCCAGGTAGAATTTCTACATCATTTCTGATGGCGTTGGCCTTTTCATGACACGATTAAAGGTATGCATAACATTTGAACAATCACAAATGTGATTTTATATATTTGGTACCAATTCAAGATCCAGTCTTAATACAAAGTGGACAGGCTTAATAGGAGGAAAGCAGCCTTTTCAAATGTATTGTAGCCAGAATAGAAAGCAATTATTAGCAAACATAGGTACTCAGCTTGGCCTTTCTAAAACTGTGCGCCCACACAAAAACATTACATAAATTTTGTGTGTGCTAGATTTTCTTCAGTTTATGTTAGTTCAAACATAGGGGGGAATAATGTGATTTAAAATCTTTATGTAGCAATTTTTCTGGTCTTTGGTTTACAAAGAAAAATACACCAGGAAGGACACTAGGTTGATCAACACTGGCCATGAGAATAGGACTATGTCCTGTAGAAGCATGCAGAGCTGAATTCCTAGCGAATTTGGCCCAAAGTCCACTTATCCGGATGTACAGAGGAGAAACAGTACAAGTTGTGCTCGAGAGACTGGTTAGCTCGTTCAGTGGTTAGAGATGGTGAATACTTTCTTTAGCTCGTAGACTGGAGTTTAGATTGGGAGAGGATCCCTGTTAACTGGGCTGCTGATCACCGGCTGTGCTGCTGGCTGGACTCTTGGTCCATGGTTTTGGCATCATGTATCTCCATACCTGCTCTCTTTTAATTCCAGTTCTTGTCCAGATTGTGAAGAAAAAGTTAGTGTTCTTCTTCTTACATGATACCACCAACAAATTAATAATTCTGTCTCAGCCCTGACACTTGGAATCTTTTGTTGATGCTTTTAGCTGCTAGAGGCCAGAGTAACTACATTAAATACAGGTGCAAAGTAGATACCTGTCTGGTTGTCAGCTAGGACGTTAGTCTTGCCCCATTGCAACTCCACTGAATCTGAACCTGGTTGGAATCTCAATAAAGGTGAATTTAAATTCGGCAATATTAAACAGTAAATGAAAGGTGTGCGATAGAAAACATATTGAAGCATATTTCTGTTATCTTATCTGTTATGGGATGAGTTTTCCAGCCAGAAATAATATTAAATTTGGTAGAAGAATAGCAGTCCTGACTTGTATCTAAAAAATTCAACTTTAAAAAAAATCCAAAAACAACTTACCTCAATTAATAGAATGTTGCTCTATGAATTATTGGAATCAATAGACATATGCATAGATTAAACTCAAATATTAAACAACCTCTGTCCTTCATAACCCTGCTATTGATATATGATTGATTAAAGTATTAAGTTCCAGTTTATAGGATGCCCTGCTGATGTGTGAATGTCTGTCTTTATTTAAAATCAATGGAAAGAATACATAATTGACAAATAAAAAGTAATTTATAAAGGGAAAAAATTTTTTAATAGAGATATAGTTTAAACGAGAATCATGTAGCAGCTTTATAAGATTAAAGTATACTTTGTTTTAAAAGACATTAATTGAGATAGAAATCAGAGTGAGAGATATGCTAAATTCTCATTTTCTGACACCATATGGCTGTGAACAATATTGCAAACATTGCTATTTACAGCTCCTTATAGAAACAAACGTGTTAAAGGCTTCAGATATCAGTCTGCTTCTATATGTCAGAATTAGCCCCGCGTGTGTACGCATCCAAATCATATTGTCTATCAAATGCCAAAATGTTTTAGCAGTCTTGCATTAAAGCAGTGTGATGGGAGAGACTTGCACATACTATTTGTATTTGAATAGATAGGCAACAGTTTAGCTATTGGAGATAATGTAACTTAAATTTTTCTTAGGACATCCATATTATTTTATCCAGTTTTCAGAACCAACAATTTGTTTTGTTATTGGTAACAACCCAAATCCGAACTAAACATGACAATACAAGATAAAATCATAGTGTTGCTAATTATTATCCTTTGAGTACTTTATCTATTTCCATATCTGCATCTATCTATATCTACATCTATCTATCTATCTATCTATCTATCTATCTATCTATCTATCTATCTATCTATCTATCTATCTATCAATCTCTCTCTCTCTCTCTCTCTCTCTCTCTCTCTCTATCTAAATATATCCCAGGAGACTTTAGGCTATTATGTTACAGGCTGATTTCAGAGATGATGGTCATAACTACACTGATATGAACAAATGACGCCATCTATAAAGGGTATGCCATGGATTTTCAGAATGTAAACACCTTGTTTATTGATACATACCAATCACATTATAATATTAATATATATTGATATAATGATATGTTTGTGTAGTCTGACTTTCCCCCACGGTGGCTTAATAGCAAATTCCAGGTCTACATTTTTCAAACACAGTTTAATGTGCCAGGATTTCAAACCATTTGCATACTTTGCCCCTTACCTTACTTTGGTACCTATTCTCACGATTACTATATGACCCAACACGCAGAACTATGTAAAACACAATGAACAAGGATAACAAATACTGGGCCTTAGAATTGCTGGAGCTAATGTAAATAAAAGAATGGTCAAAATACTAGCCGAGGTCAGGGACACAAAAAGAGACACAACGGGGAAACAAGCAAAAAGTCATGGATACCAGAAATATGGGAAAGTCAAAAAACAAGCCAAAGTCAAATACCAAAAAGGACTAGAATAGGAACACACTCTCTGCTAACCAACTAGTGGAAACCACGACAGGGCACTGATCAAATGTTATTTTGCAGAAAGGGTCGCGAACAGATCCAAAACGTTGATGTTACACTAATAAATGAGCACAAAAAAAACCACTGAACAAGTCCTGCGAGTGCCCACTTTTCTTCGTTGAAATATTTAAATATTTGGTTATATATTGGTTCCAGAGTGGCAACAGCACCAAGGCATTACAACATTCCGTTTTGGAAAAGCAATTGGATAGCAGTGAGTGCCCTCATCCGTGTGTTGTATATATTTATAAAATATATATTTAATACATATATATATATAATATATAAATATAGACTTTTTACTGCTTTTCTTTTTCCCTTTATTGGTTATTTTTTTCTTACTTTCCCTGGGACTGTGAACCAAATGGCAAAAAAAAAATGCTCTTGGTGCTGCAAAATATCTACATGATATTTAATTATGTATATATTTAGTAGTACACAAATTGGCCTGTTTTTGTCCTCTTTTCGATTTGTCCAACTGTTTCCTGGAATAGCTTTTCATGAATGACATTTGGCCAAGCCAAACAGTCACATAAATGAGTATCAGATGTCCCTAACAAAATTACAATTACAGTCAAACTAATCAATCCTGTCTACCATCGATACTAGCCATCTGCCATCTGCTAGCACAAATCTACCATCAATATATATTGTGCTAGCAGAATTGCAAGACAATTTGCCATTTTACAAAACAGTTTTGTAGAACTGTGCCTCCCTTTACCTGTCAATTAATTAATCACAATAGAGTTGGCATAGTTAAAAGCTGAATGAGCTGCTAAGAGCTGAATGAGCTGCTAAGAGCTGAATGACATTGGACAAAAGGAACATCCTCCAACAGGCAGTTTTTCTCCTTTTCATCAAAGCACCTACTACACTTCTCATGCTTGATAGAAGACTACTGGAACAAAGTGATTGATGTCTTTCCAATCCAACTCTGATACACCGGCAATGAAGCCAATGTGTTGCCATTGTGTGGAAGATGCAACCTACTTGAGGAAGTATAATTTGGAGGGTGTGGGACCTAGGTGGGAACCATAAGTTCATACAACCCTCATGAATTCCTAACAAAGGTGATGCTGGCATGATAGGTTCACTTTCACTAACTAGTACACAACTGATATCACAAAAATGCCAAGGAGCTTGTGTGTCAGCAAGAGACTGCTTTGTTGAGGTAACATTGCATAATCTGCAGGTACTCAAAAATATTATATGCACAAAAATTGAACCTTACCATTTTGTCAAGCTCTCTCTTAAAAAAAAATTGCTTTGTGATCGGCTTGCTTTTGTTTGGATCTAAAGTCATGATGAATTCTAAACATTAAATGAACACTATTGAACACTATTGCATTAGAAATACAAGCATTTATTCCTAGTGCTATTGTTTTAATTCTGCCTGTGAGGGTTTGAAAGACAATATTTACTTAACTTCCTGCCCTCCAGATGTTAGTCTCGACCCTGTAGCTCTGCCTCCTTGGCTGTGATCAATGATCTCAGCCAATCCAATGTTTTCCCATACAAAATGCTGCACCGCGCCTTTCACATGTTGCTCTATGAACCACATTTGATCAAGAATTAAGATTAAGTTCTTAATGTAGAATCACCTTGGTGTGCTGTCTGGAAGATAGCCACTAGAGGTGTGTTAACTCTGCAATGGAAACATTGCAGTTTCTGTAAAACTGCAAGGTTTTACAACACAGGGTTAGAACTACAGGTTACTGTACCCAGACCACTTCATTGAGATTAAGTAGTCTGGATGCCTTCAGTGGCCCTTTAACACACATCATAAAATACACAGATGAGAAAATCTCTGATTATTATAAAATGCAAACTTTAAAGAGTAATTCAAGTTAGTATATAGCAAGTGATGTCTATGAAATTCCATTCATACTTTACCTGTGTTTTTTCTTTCTTGTAATTGGAACTTAAATCATTATTTTCATTTTCATTTCATGTAGCATATATCATAACCTAACCTTTGCCATATATCTTTTTTTTAAAGAAGGTACTTATAAATATGGAAGCTGTATTGATTTTAATCAGTAAGAATTACACATTGAAAAAAAGACACTTCACATCTTCACACTCTTTATGTAATACTATACAAAACATATTAATGCCTAAAATCACTTCCGAGTAAATCTTTCTTTACATTCAAAAGTTAATTTTAAAATAAACAAAGAAACATGATAATTATCATGAATAGGAAAGTAATTTATATTATATTGGATCAATAGTTTGTTGTGTTCTTCCTCATTCTTTATATAACAAATGTTGATCGATTGCACAATTAATTGTCTACTTATTTTTGTAATTAGTGACTGTGTGTGTGTATTGATTCGTCTGTGTAGTGGGTCCTAAACTGATTGGATTAGAAAAAAGATAAACTCAAATTTATGGAAAGCTAGACATGTATTAAAAACACAGGAGGATGTCATTAAACAAATGTTCTAATTAAGGGTCTACAAAGACTAATAATTAACACGTTCAACACCCTTAAAAGAACACTATGCATGCGTTATACACGGATAAGCCACAACATTAAAATCACCTGCCTAATATCGTGTTGGTGCCTCTCATGCTATCAAAACAGCTCTGATGCATTGAGACAAACTTTGGCAGTTATAGACCCATTTCCCTCATCAACACAGATGTTAAGACTTTTACCAAATTCCTGGCCCCCCACCTCAATTCAGTACTGCCATAACCCATTCATCCTCCAGTTTATTCTTAAAAAGAGACATGGAAGATTGGATAAGTATGCCATCTCCTGGGTGGGCAGAGCACACAGCATTAAGATAAATATTATACCACATTTACTGGCTGGCTGGCTCTGACCTGTGGTCCATCCAGACTTCAATTGACTTTGTCTTGTTTGGCTGGAGGCGACGGGTGGCCAGACATTTGCTTTACATGCTGAAATTGAAGGAGAGCCTTGGGATTGCCTAGCCCGAGCTCATATTATGCATCGGCACAACTGGCACAGTTGCAAGCTTAATACTCCCCGATAGGACACAGTAGATGGGTCAACTTTGAATCTGACCTTTTTTATCCAAATCTCCCTTAATTTTTTATAATGCCCAGCCATTCTTAACTCTTTGTGAATCTGGAACAAGTAAAATGTAATTAACATAAGATATTTCTCCAATGGCTCTTTTTCTGAGGGATAGGGACCTCTGGCCTGGAATGGCCCCATATCACTTTGCCCAGTTAGAGAATGCAGACCTACAGAGAATTTGGGTCCTATATGAGGAAAGTTCAGTTTTACCATCTGACACTCTAAAAAACAGAATTTCACTAACCACCTCTGACTTTTTTAGATACATACAGATTGATCAATAAGTGGAGATTCCCAAAGCAGCCACCAGGGATCAGACACATTTTGAGCTAATATGCCTGCACCCCTCTACTTCCTCACATCTCCCTATTAAAGAGCTACATTTAAAATTCTTTAAAGGTCTATGTTTTATTTGTTGCTAACATTAGTTGTAGAATGGAACGATCTGCCATATGAACAAAAGTTGGTGTAACGGATCACCTGGCACCCCGACTGGGCACCTCTGTTGAAGGATGCTCCTAGCGCTTTTTGAGGACCCCAAGCATTCTAGCCAACACCACAACCACCTCAGACCGAACCTCAGTTCCTTCAAAGCGAAGCAGGAACAAGCTCTTACAAGAGCTTAGGAGTGATTAAAGCAAGGGAATATGCAGAGCATAGCAATCCCTTGAAGCATATTCCCCCAATAAGAGACAGGACTCCAAATCGAGGGTGAAGTAGAACTGTCTAAAACTTTATTTTACTTGGGACTAGCCCATATGGTCATTACATTAACATTGCTGTAAAAACTCAATAAAATTACAAACAGTAAAATCATAGCAGGCAACATACAGTGACTTATTATAACTCAATGGCATATTTTTAAAGAGGTGGGGGAGGCAATAATTAACAGAAAATATCTCACATGCCTGCAGAATTAGCAATATGCAAATCTACCCGAATATGCAAATGAACCAGTCTTGCTATTCAGGTAGTGCATATTGCTGTTGCTACCAACAGAGGGCACTAGACAAGCTCCATAGCCAAATACACCTAGTTGGTGGCAAACCTCAGCAGTACAGGAGAGCAGACAATACATCTCAGGGACCATAGTCACATGGCAGGAGGCTGGCAATCAGAATTTTCCAATGCCCAGTGGCGAGGCTGGTTCCGCCACAGTTGGGTTTAGCCCTAGAAGGTGAAATAATGGGAGATGATTGTAATGATATGTGGGAATACACGGCAACATCTGTGCTTGTCGCTTTACAGGAACAGGGACTTAAAACAAGGCTGAGATGGTAAGTTGCTCCTGTATCACTCCACATTGAGTCTACACCCTCTGCTAGCATATCTGTGGCTCACGATGTATCCACATACACATGTGGTGGACATGTCCACAGCTTACTGCTTTCTAGAGAGAGATTTACTGACTATGGGAGGCGATCCTCTCACAGCCCATCACGATGGATCCATGGATTTTCCTCTGATCTAAACCAATCAAAGCACTTAAGTCTTATGAGAATAAGTTGCTGACTCTTGCCGCTCATAGAGTGCAGATTGAAAAATGGCTTGCACATATCCTCATCATCCCTCAAAATAGCAACCTAAAAATTAAGGATAACACACAGAACAACAAGCTTACTGCTTCTCTACATCACACTTCTGCATCTTTCTCCAATGTGTGGATCCCATGGTTTTCAACATGACTTCTGATGTGTTCATGGTAGCTTGCTGGAAAATGGACTTCACATGCTCTGTCCTCCTCAGCCCCCCTCCTTTTTTTCTAACCCTTCTCCTTCCTACTCCCACCACTCTTTCTTCCCTCTTCTTTCATGCCCCTATGGTATTCTATTTTTATGTCTTTAATACTCTGGTATAACTCTAACAGTACAATTGGTCTTTGGCCATCCAGTTGATTAAGGTCAAATCATCAATAATTTACCTTTGTCATATTTACTGAATATTATACAATGTGTTGTATAAAAAGTTATTTGGTGTGTATATTGAGTATCAGATAACTCACATACTGGTGTTTATTGGCTGTTTAAACTGTGACATTTATATCTGTCTTAGATGTTATATTGCTATGCCATTTCTTTCTCTCTCTCTCTCTATCTATCTATAGACTTGCACATACTATTTGTATTTGAATAGATAGGCAACAGTTTAGCACTTGGAGATAATGTAACTTAAATTTTTCTTAGGACATCCATATTATTTTATCCAGTTTTCAGAACCAACAATTTGTTTTGTTATTGGTAACAACCCAAATCCGAACTAAACATGACAATACAAGATAAAATCACAGTGTTGCTAATTATTGTCCTTTGAGTACTTTATCTCTATCTATCTGTCTATCTATCTATCTATCTATCTATCTATCTATCTATCTATATATCTGTCTGTCTATCTATCTATCTATCTATCTATCTATCTATCTATATATCTGTCTGTCTATCTATCTATCTATCTATCTATCTATCTATCTATCTATCTATATATCTGTCTGTCTATCTATCTATCTATCTATCTATCTATCTATCTATCTATCTATCTATCTATCTATCTATCTATCTATCTATCTATCTATCTATCTTTCTATCTATCTATCTATCTATCTATCTATCTATCTATCTATCTATCTATCTATCTATCTATCTATCTATCTATCTATCTATCTATCTATCTATCTATCTATCTATCTATCTATCTATCTATCTGTCTCTCTATCTATCTATCTGTCTGTCTGTCTGTCTGTCTATCTATCTATCTATCTATATATCTGTCTGTCTATCTATCTATCTATCTATCTATCTATCTATCTATCTATCTATCTATCTATCTATCTATCTATCTCTCTATCTATCTATCTATCTATCTATCTATCTATCTATCTATCTATCTATCTATCTATCTATCTATCTATCTTTCTATCTATCTATCTATCTATCTATCTATCTATCTATCTATCTATCTATCTATCTTTCTATCTATCTATCTATCTATCTATCTATCTATCTATCTATCTATCTATCTATCTATCTGTCTCTCTATCTATCTATCTGTCTGTCTGTCTGTCTGTCTATCTATCTATCTATCTATCTATCTATCTGTCTGTCTGTCTGTCTGTCTGTCTATCTATCTATCTGTCTGTCTGTCTGTCTGTCTGTCTATCTATCTATCTATCTATAAGACTATAGAGTTAAATACAATGAAAGCATCATAAAATGTATTGTGGCCCATTGCTGTCTTTATGTTATAGTCCCTACGGCCATGAATGATCACAGCATATAAAATTATCCCTCTACCTCCTGAAGTCTCAGTGGCATAACCACTCCTCCGGGCCTCTGCAGAATTCATCAATATCAGTATTTGGATTGGGAAGGAAGGGTTCAAAATAATGTTTTGGTTCTCAAATGATATATGGTGCCAATGCAGGGAAATCTACGGAGGAAATATTTCCAGAAGGCAGAAGATGTTTTGTATAGTGTAAGAAATACATTCATTGCATAGAGAAATTGCATCTTTCAAAATGATTTGAAAAAAAAAATCTTAATTAACCAATTAACAAGAATACTTCATCATTTTCAATAAGGTTCAAAAGGTGTATTGTTTTAAAGATAAAAGGGTAGGCAAATCATTGCCTTTTAAGCCTCAGACTGCAATGGAAATATGAATGTAATTAATTCTAAATTTGCACAAAAATACATCATGTTCTAATCTCAATAAGAGTCCATCAAAATACAATCAATCTAGTCTTATGATAAAAGCATTTTTTTTTTTTAAAGGACCTAGATTGAAGAAACACAAAAATTATATAAAGAAAGCCTTTTTTTACTAATCTGAAATTGCTGTAATATATTGTATCATATTCAAATTTACGGAGTGCTTTTAAATTTGTTGAGAGTGGTTACTACATATGAAAGCTGGTTATCTAAAGAGTCCTGCTAAAATAACTTGCTGCATTTCTTAAAGGAATACACAAAGCACCATAACCACTACAACTCACTGTAAAGATAGGAGTACCAGGAATACCCTGGTGACCCCATTACTATAAGGAGTCAAACCATTTTCAAAAAGTTTGACTTCTTACATGAACACTGCTCCTTACTTACACTACAATCTCTCGAGAGACAGAAGTTCCTCAGAAGGAACTCTAGTTAGCTCTCCTGAGCTAAGCCATGTAATGTTTACCACCACTACTTACAATGGGCAGAGCTGCCTTAACATATGGGAGGCTGTGAAGTTGAACAGGGGTACCACAACCACATGGGCCCCATATTCATGCCAACTTTTAAGTATATTATTCTGGGAGATTTATTCAGAACATTCAAATACTCTTTTCAGAAGAAAAATGGCTACATTAATGCAAAATATGGAATTGAAGCAGAGACATAACTGAAGAACATGAAAGTAACATGGAAGGACCATATTCAACCATGTTGGTTTAATTTGCATTCAAAGACCAACTTCTCTGATTGGGACATTATAATTAGAGATGAGCGAACCCGAATTGTAACGTTCGGGTTTGTACCGAACATTACGATTTTTGGACCTTTCAGTGACAGTTCGGGTTCGAGTTTGGAGTTCAGCGATTTTATGTCGCGTTTTGAAAAGCTGCAGGGCAGCCAATCAACAAGCGTTTGACTCATGTGCCTTTAGAAGCCATCACAGCCATGCCTAATCACATGGCATGGCTGTGATTGGCCAGTGCAGCATGTGACCCAGCCTCTATATAAGCTGGAGTCATGTGAGCTCTTAGAGGATGCTGCAGCTGTGAGGGACAGATTAGGAAAGAATTCTGGTGTTGAATCTGCAAACTACAGCGATTATTTTTGTGGATGCTATACTACATTTTTGTACCCTGCCCTGAGCCCAGTGCCACAGAGAAATAAGCAATCAGTCTGTTTGTTAGGTGGGCACTTGCAACTGCATGTGTGCCAAGCACATTACTTTAATCCTGTTCTGGTAGCTCAGTGGGCAACATCTAGGCATTTTTAAATACTGCTGTGACATTGCAGTTTGACAAATTCAATTTTTTTCGGTGCTAAAAAGTAGATTTGGGGCGTGCACTTCATATCTGAGAGTCAAATAGAACTGTTAAATACTGCTGTGACATTGCAGTTTGACTAATTCACATTTTTTTTTTGCTAAAAAGTACATTTGTGGCGTGCTCTTCATATCTGAGAGTTAAAACGGTCAAATACTGCTGTGACATTGCAGTTTGACTAATTCACATTTGTTTGGTGCTAAAAAGTAAATTTGTAGCGTGCACTTCATATCTGAAAGTCAAATAGAACTGTCAAATATTGTGGTTACATCGCAGTTTGAAAAATTCGAATTGTTTTGGTGCTAAACAGTACATTTGCTGCCTGCGGTGCACTTCATATCAGAGAGTCAAATAGAACCGTCATATACTGTGGTTACATCGCACTTTGAAAAATTCTAATTTTTTTGGCGCTAAATAGTACATTTGCGGCCTGCGGTGCATTTCTTGCAGTCCAATAAAACCCTTAAATACTACTGTTACATTGTTGGTTTAAAAAAATCACACTTTTTTTGTACAAAATAGAACATTTGCAGCCTGCGGTGCATTTCTTGCAGTCCAATAAAAATAAAAATAATCACTGGAGAGAAAGAGGAAGTACCACCTACCCACCCACAATCCCTTGACCTGAATGCCAGCTTTTCAAAATTCCTGGCCTTTGAAATGCTGTCATTCCGTCTGGTGGAGATGGCGGTGTTTTAAAAACCTGATGGCGGTGGCTGTCCCACAGTACGTGGTTCCCAGCCACCACTACTTTCAAGGCAAGCCATCCCTTCCCTGCACAACCAATTGGTGGACAAATCAGGTGTGCGCTGCGCAACGTCAACTATGACAAGGTCCACATAACCACTGATATGTGGACCAGCAAGCACGGGCAGGGACGCTATATCTCCCTAACTGCACACAGGGCAAATGTAGTGGCGGCTGGGCCTGAGGCGGATAGCAGTTTGGCGCATGTCCTTCTGCCACCGAGGATTGCAGGGCATTTCTCTTTGCCTCCTGTTGCCTCCTCCTCCTACTCCGCTTCCTCATCCTCTACCACCTCCTCATCTGGTCAGTGTAACACCTTCACCACCAACTTCAGCACAGCCAGGGGGAAACGACAGCAGGCTGTTTTAAAACTCATATGTTTGGGGGAAAAACCCCACACCATGCAGGAGCTGTGGACGGGCATGGAACAACAGACCGATGAGTGGTTGTTCCCACTGAGCCTCAAGCCCGGCCTGGTGGTGTGTGCGATAATGGGCAAAATCTCGTAGCAGCTCTGGGCCTAGCCGGTTTGACGCACATCCCTTGCCTGGTGCATGTGCTGAATTTGGTGGTGCAGAAATTCCTGAAAAACTACCCAGATAAATCAGAGCTGCTGCAGAAAGTGTGGGCTGTCTGTGCACGCTTTCGGCGTTCTCACCCTGCTGCTGCTCGCCTGTCTGCGCTGCAGCGTAACTTCAGCCTTCCCGCTCACAGCCTCATATGCATCGTGCCCACAAGTTGAAACTCCACCTTGCACATGTTGGAGAGACTGTGTGAGCAGCAGCAGGCGATAGTGGAGTTTCAGCTGCAGCATGCACGGGTCAGCGCTCTGCAGAACAGCACCACTTCACCACCAATGAGTGGGCCTCCATGTGAGACCTGTGTACCATGTTGCACTGTTTCGAGTACTCCACTAGCATGGCCAGTGCTGCTGACGCCATTCTCAGCCTTACTACCCCACTTCTATGTCTCCTTGACGCTTTGGGCGATGATGGAATTTGATGTGGCACAGGAGTAAGAGGAGGAGGAAGAGGGGTCATTTCCACGGCTATCAGGCCAGTCATTCCCTAGTGGCTCGGATGGTGAGTTCCTGCACCAGCATAGGCCAGGTACACAATTGCCCAGCCAGGGCACAGTTCTGAAGGAGGAGGAGGATGAGGAGGAAGAACCATGTTCACAGCAGGGTGGCACCCAACGCAGCTCGTGGGCATCACTGGAGCATAGGGGGATACGGAGGACACCTCCCACAGAGGACAGCTTGTCCTTGACACATGAGTGACTACATGCTGCAGTGCCTGCGCAACGACTGCCGAGTTGCCCACATTCTAACTTGGTCTGATTACTGGGTGGCCACCCTGCTGGATCCCCGTTACAAGGACAACGTGCCGTCCTTAATTCCATCACTGGAGCATGATCGGAAGATGCATGACTACAAGCGAACGCTGGTAGACGCGCTGCTGAGGGCGTTCCCAACTGCTACCAGGGGCTCAGTGGAAGCACAAGGCGAGGGCAGAGGAGGAGGAAGAGGTCGCCAACACAGCTGGGGCACCTCCAGTACCTCAGAAGGCAGGGTTAGCATGGCCGAAATGTAGAAAAGCTTTGTCAGCATGCCAAAACAACCAGCACCACCAGCTGATATGGAACGTCTTAGCAAGAGGCAGCATTTCAGCAACATGGTGGAACAGTACGTGTGCACACGCCTACACGTACTGACTGATGGGTCTGCCCCATTTAACTTCTGGGTCTCCAAATTTGGCACGTGGCCTGAGCTTGCCCTTTATGCCTTGGAGTGCTGGCCTGTGCTGCAGCCAGTTTATTGTCTGAACATGTGTTTAGCACGGCAGGGGGCGTTATAACAGACAAGCGCAGCCACCTGTCCACAGCCAACGTGGACAAGCTCACGTTTATTAAAATGAACCAGGCATGGATCCCACCAGACTTGTCTGTACCTTGTGCAGAATAGACATTTATACCGGCCTCACCCAGCCATTGTTATACTCAAGTGCACTTATTCTTTGTTTTCTTTTTTTATATGTCCCAATATTTTGGGGGCTATCCAAATTGTTTACAGGGCACTACGCTTACCCCCAGTTTACTTCCTTTTGCAGCCCTCTAGCCCTTTCCAGGACTTTTTTAGAGCCATTTTAGTGCCCAAAAGTTCGGGTCCCCGTTGACTTCAATTGGGTTTGGGGTCAAGTTCGAGGCCAAACTCAAACTTTTTGCTGAAGTTCGGCCGAACCAGGCCAACCTGAATCCAGGTATCCGCTCATCTCTAATTATAATGAGAAAGTCTCACTTCTTTGTCCATCTAAAATATTTCTAGTTGGCACAGTAGGATTCTGCTTCATTGCTTGCTCGATCTCTTACGGCATAGTTATAAATTAGGTGATTAACATTTACATTCTTTATTTGCATTTAATGTTGTTGTCTCTGTGTAAATGTAGTATAGTGCCTGTGAATGCAGGTGTGTATCCATGTGTCAAAAGTGTGTGTATGTGATTCTTAAGGCATTTCTTTCATTTTTGTATTCCACATTCTCTAATCTCTCTCACATCTACCCCACCTATGTCTCAACTTCCCATTTGTCCCCTATTTGTATCTTCGCCTTCTCTCCCCTCCTTCCATTTCTATCTGGAGCTTGAGGAAAAAAAAATCAACAATGGGGATTATATTACTATAGTATTATTATTTAAAGTAAAAGAGTAACAACTGTGGCAAAGTTACAAAAAGTCGATTTTTTTATTGGCTTTTATGTTGGTTGCTCCACTTTTAGAATGTTGCCCGATAACTGGTCTTTTACATCACATGTTTATTTTCTGAAATACAAGCGAATACAAGGAATAAAATTAGAAAATAGCAAATTGAAAGTTACCCCTCAACAAGGAACAATAAACATCTGAATAGTTTCTTGTGCGAACACCCACTTGTTTGCAATAGCAAACGGATGCAAGGTACAATTTACCTTGAGGGTTGTGTTGTTGACATGTCACTTGGTGCAGACTGTTAGATCCTTGTAGCACAGCTATACTTGATAGTCATGTCCGTAACAAAAAGAGAGAGCTTAAAATGATGTCCATATCAAAGGGGTGATGCTTTATAACCAATATATTATCATATACAAAACATGAATTAGAACATCTTAACATGGTGCCTTCTCAGCAGCCATGGGTGTCATTTTGAGTCTTGTTGAGTCTTGTTAATGACAATTCTCTCAAGTATAGCTGTATACAAGGAATTTCCCCCTAGACATAATAACATTGGTGTTACATTAGTAAATTCAACATATGACAACTTCGAAAACGGCTTTCAAATTAGACCTCATAAATAACAGTAAATCCACCCAATAGTGAGACAGTTCAGATCAATTCTACTGGAACATTACGATAGGATATTTAAATCCTAATTATGAAATCTGATTAAAACCAGTAGTTCTATATAAAGAATAAGCAGAATACCATTTGTTATTTAGTTCTTATTTGCCATCAAATTCTACGTTCCTCTGCATGGTAATTGGCTCCCGTGGTTTGCCCCGTGGTAACAACATATTCAGAGTGGCAACTAAGTATAAATATCATGCTTCAATCACACAGTAAGGTAGGTTTTGATCAATTGCATCTGGTTACATTCATAAAACAAATATTTATTTTTATGTAATTTCTGCCTCTAGAAAACATTGTTCTATGAAGCGGCTTCGTCTGTTAAAAGACCCGAGGGAAAAATTTCAGTTTCTTGTGTAATTTTATTCTCTCTAAAGATCAATAATTAACATGAAATGGAGAAAAAAAACGATTGGTACACAATTCAGCTATCACGCAAGCATTAAAGAAACTTTATTTTTTATTATAACTGCGTATAATAGAGAAATAAATGGATCAGAAACAAACTATGTTAGTGAGAATTCAACATTTTATTTGTTTCATAAACTCTCTGTCCAAATGTTTACTCTGTAACTATCAGACACAGAGTGAAGCTGGAATGTGTATGTCAATAATGAATAAAAAAAAACTAATTTTCATCATAAACTTTTATTACACTAACCCAATGCACACTTTGCAACGCATTTAAAAAAAATGACCACATTTGTTGTGTTTTATATAATTTTCAAGGAGGTAAATTGGCAAAGTTAAGTTCATGCATTCAGCAGTTTCAATGCATTTTAACAAATGGTCATTTGCTCTTTGTCCAATCACTATTTCACCTGGGGCTTTTAACTAACCTCTATTGCATTTTTCCACATTTTACTGTACTACCTGCCACGTCTGAGTTTATTAACTTTACCTAAAAGATATAAAAATTATTTGTCTAAATGAAAGAAAAAAATCAAATAGAACTGTTTAGTTACAACATTAGATGTGAGTCAGAGATTTCAAAAAATGTTTAAAAATCTTGGAATAAATCCTTAATAATTTTCAGCCAGGATAAATCCATAATGGAAAGATTGACAAATGTATTAAGTTATATCAAAAAATTCAGATTTAGTTTCTTTAATTTCAAACTGTAGATCAGAATGTCATCTTCAAGCTCTGTGCACTGTAAGTGGAAATCATTTTTAAATTAATTTAGAAGAAATGTTAGTTTCTTCCTCAAAACAAATATTATCATGGCTAGCAATAGAACAAATATTAGTATATATAACTTCTCAAATGTACATAATGTTTGAAAAATACAATAATCTATGCTTTCAGAGATTCCTCCTATTATTGATTCAATTTTCCATTTTTAAGGAAAACCAGCACTTTTATAAATATCCTAGAGCAGGGGAGCCCAAAAGGTAGAACCCCAGATGTTTTAAAACTACAGCTTCCATGATGCTTTGTCATTCTAAAGGGCATGGGAGTTGTAGTTCTACAACATCTAGAGATCTACCTTTTAGGCAACCTTGTCCTAGACTACACCCTGATTAACAGCCAATGGGGGCTTTTCTTCACACATTCTGAGTGCTCATTTTACGCAGATTTAAGACTTTTTATAGAGAAGCATCGCAGTATTATCCGCCTAACCACCCTCAACTCAGGAGGAACCTTAATTCTATTGATCTGCTGTCAGCAGATATTGATTCACAACTCCTATCCATCCCTTCCCTCTCCTGCCCCTCACTGGCCATCTCCACATATAACAATACCCTCACCTCTGCCTTGAATGCTGCAGTCCCACCCAAACATGCACCTCGAGGAGGACACGCTCCCAGCCGTGGAATTCTAAATCAACACGCTACCTGCAAAGATGCTTGCATTGTGCTGAACGCTCTTGGAGGAAGTCTCGCACCCAGTCAGACTTTCTCCATTATAGATTCATATTGTGTTCATACATCACAGCCCTTGCCCTCGCCAAACAGTCATACTTTTCATCTCTCATTAGTTCGTGCTCCCGCAATGCCAGGCATCTCTTTGACACCTTTAACTCTCTTCTTCGCCTTGCTAGGGCCACCCCCAAGACTAAGCTTACAACCGCTAGCTTTGCTTTACCAACAAGATTGAACAGCTAAGGAAATAATTCTCCCCACCCTGCCTTTCTCTTTTGCACTCACACATAGATCATGCCTTTCCTACCCTTCAGACTTTCTCCCCAGCTACTGAACAAGATGTGCTTGTGCTTCTCCTTTCCTCTTACCCACCATTTGCCCGCCTGATCCTGTCCCATCTCACCTTATCAGATCTCTCTCTCCTTGTCTTGTGCCTTCCTTAACACACATCTTCAACTGCTCTCTCTCTTCTGGCATTGTCCTTGCTGACCTTAAAAATGCTACTGTATTACCTATCCTGAAAAAAAACATCTCTTTATCCGTCCTCCCCCTCTAATTATCGTCCCATATCCCTGCTCCCTTTTTCCTCAAAGCTTCTGGAAAGACTTGTCTTTACCCGTATGTCTCACTTCCTCAATTCCAGCTCTCTCCTTCACCTTCTTCAATCTGGCTTCCACCCCCTCCACTCTACCGAGACTTATCAAAGTTACTAACAATCTAATTGCAGCTAAATCCAAAGGCCACTACCCCATACTAATTCATCTTGACCTCTTTGATGCCTTTGACACCATTGATCAGGCTCTCCTTTTTCAAATTTTTAAATCACTTGGTCTGTGTGTCTCTGTCCTTTCGTGGTTTTCCTCTTATCTCTCCCAACGCTCATTCAATGTCTCCTTTTCATATGAAACCTCCTCCCTTCTTCCTATTTCGGTTGGAGTCCTCCAAGGCTCTGTCCTTGGTCCCCTTCTATTTTCAATTTATACTGCCTCGCTTGGCAAACTTATTACCTCATTTGGATTCCCCTACCACCCGTATGCTGATGACACCCAGTTATATCTCTCCTCCATGAACCTCTCCCCTGCCATACTGCAATGTGTTACTGCTTGCCTTTTGTCAGGTTTCAAAACTGACATGTAAGACTTTTTTGTTTATTTCTGGCCCTTTAAGTGAACGTCATGATTTTCTCCTCTAATGGCCTCCCTAGTCACTAATCTATTCACTCACCTTAATTACCTCACATGGATTAACTAATTAGGAGGCTTGATAAGTCTACTCCCGGCACACAACAGTACCTTGAGATTGAAGTCTATGCTCTGATAAATAATCTCTGTTTCTGGTAATATCCTGTATTTTATCTACATTATTTCATTCTGCAGAGAACTTACCTGCAGTGCCTCATTCTGTTCTCATCTGCATTTCCTCATACTGAAAGGCACTAACCTGCATTACTTCATCCTGAACTTGTCTGAATTACATCTTACCGAAAGTCTTTCCTTATCAGCTTCCAAGAATCCTGATTTGTGGTGTATTGCCTTCATGGAAGAATCTTAACTGCTTCAGTTGCTGCATCACTGCCTGATCTCGTAAGCAACCTGTATTATATTATTTTGGAATATATCTACCTGTTTTAACCTGTGCAACTCTGCATGATCCTGTATTGTCTTATCCTAAAGGGTATTTACCTATAACTAGCTGCATTGCAAAGTATCCTGGAAATACTTAACTACTTGGTATAACTTCAAGCTTGCTTGTATACAAAATACTTTATTCATTTACTTTCTAAAGATCTTGTTTGGGGCATATCGCCTAAACCCTTTTTTTTTCTCACAAAGTATCCTGTTTGTGGCAGACTGCCATTTATTCTTTATTTTCAGTAAATTTGTTGTCTAATACGACAAATAAAGTTTTAACCAATAACCCTTGCAATCGTCTCCTCTCTGACCTGCTCAGGAGCATGACACCTTTCTTGCATCTCTGACTGGATGTCCTCCCGTTTTCTGAAACTCAATCTCTCTAAAACTGAGCTCCTTGTCTTTCCTCCTCTCTAATACTGATCCTCCTCTTTTGCTCTCCCTTCAAGTTAGTGGTATCCACATCAGTCCATCCATGCAAGTGCGCTGTCTTAGCATCATACTGTATTCTGGCCTTACAATCAGTATGTTTCCAAATCCTGTAGATTCCATCTTAAAATAGTCCACATCCAGTCCCTTCTCAGTCTCTCAGCTCTGCTATGAACTTCTTCTATTCATTCTCGCCCCCATACGGCCAACTCACGCTTGCAGGACTTCTTGCAGGCGGCTCCCTACCTATGAAGCCTGCCTACCACCATCAGACCCTAGTCTTCAATCCTTAAAAAAGTGCCTTAAAACCCATCTCTTTAGGAAAGCTTGTGGCCCCCCAGAGTAACCTCTACCTTACATACCTGTCTCTTGCTCTCTCCTATGGGCAGCACTCTACTTTCTCCTCCAGCTCTACTTCACTCCCACCTTATTTGATTGCTATTTCCTGTCCTAACACGTCTTATACCCCACCTCCTATAGACTGCAAGTTAATTTGAGTAGGGCCCTCTTCAACCTATCGTTCCTGTAAGTGTTCTTGTAATTGTCCTATTTATTGTTGAATCCCCCCTCTTATAATATTGTAAAGCGCTACAGAATCAATTGGCACTATTGAAATGGCAGTAATAATAATAATAATAATAATAATAATAATAATATTATTAGTAGTAGTATTTGTTTAGCATTTATAAAGCGCCGACTTATTCTTCAATGCTTTACAATATAATAACAGGGGAAATGTAACAATAAATGAGACAGTTATAAAATGCTACAGGAACAATAGGTTAAAGAGGACCATACTCAAATGAGCTTACCATCTGGAGGAGGTGGGGAGTGTATTGCCAGTGCAGGACTGCGCTTGCCATGAATGCACAATGCCACCCAAACCTTCTGCATTGGATTGGTTTGGAAATTATAACTTGTGACTATCTTCTGGTGTAGAGCAGAGCTATGGAGAGGTCTTGGAGAGAAAGGTAACCTCTTTACACTATACAACACTCCAGTGTTATAAACAAATGTATTTATGGATAACATTGGGATTAATAAATAAATCTATTTTAAAGAGATATTCCACTTCCCAAATAAAAACAAAACAAAACACTGTTTAGTAGATATATCCCCAATAAAAACATACATGTATTTAATTATGCTTTGTTGTCATAATTAAAAGCTTGCAAAACCTGATGTTCTCTTGTACACAGCCTTGGCAAGACCTCCCCTTCTAAACCCCGCCCATACTTTATGTGCCTGTCCAATCACAGACCTCTTAATGCAACTCAGTGATATATCTTTGCAATGCAGGTGCTCTGGGTAACTGCTGTCTCTTCAGTTTAGTTCCTCTGAGCTAAACAACCAGGAAATAACAGGACCGATTGTCTGATTGACAGCCGGGGGGGAGGGGTGTAACCAGTATAATTATTTATAATAGTCCCAATTTCTATTGAAATCTGCACTTTACGTAAAATAAAAAAAAGGGGACAAACTCTTCACACATCAAGTACTTCGGCAAGCTAAAGTCCTTTAGGTGTGTGGAGTGTCCCGTTAAGTACAGTTTAAAAACGTGCTTTGTTTTTTTTTGTAATAATGTTTTTTGTTTCCATTTTTTTTAATTTGATTCAAACATAATGATATGTACACAGATAGTTTGTCGTAAGAAAACCCTATCTATTTCATTTTTTTTTTTTTGCAATAAACTATGGTGGAACACTCACACAAAAATAAATAACAAGCAAGAGTCAGGATTTATCAGAATCTCAGAAATGCCTTGGTCACAAAAGGGTAAATTTATCAATAATATTTATAATATCATTTTTTTAGTACTCTTCTGCTTAGACTGTGAAATCATCTACTTCATCATATCTTATTTTTATATTTAGAGACCTTTTAAAAAATATATTCCTTCCTTTTACAGCTGATTAAAACAGTTACAAGTACGCTTAAATTGACTTATTAACATATTTAATAAGTGCAGTTTAGATACTGCAATTTTCCTTTCTTTTAGCACTCATTCTGTTATACCATCCTGTGTCCCCCAGAAGTTTGGTTTGTGAATTAAATCTAATTACTTCACAAAGTGATGAAGATATTTTTAGATACAAATTGATCAGAGGTTGTAAATATTATGTATCACTTCAACATTTAAAAAAAGAATATGTATTTGACAAATCGTCATTCATTTATTCAGTATAACCTCGCACACTGTAGTATGTGTACGGAATATTTTTAACGTTTACAGTAGTAATATTGATGTAGAAATGTGTTTTTTGTTATTTTGTCATTTGTGTTTTGCAAATATGTTAATGCTCAGTCCACTAGTGCCATCTACTTATTACTTGTTTTAAATTGGTGAAATAATAAATGGCTGGCAAACAAAATAAAATGATAGGGATATAGAGTAACACATTGCTTGGTTTAATTTAAAAAAATTATATTCACTGCTTTTCTTGCTTAACAATATTTTACAGAGTTCACGGATCCATTTTCCAGTCACACTGCTGGTCACTTACTATACATCACATGATAGTTTAAAAAAAAAACAAACTGTGGATGAGAAGCCATATGTGTACACATGTACTCTCACCTCATAGATAGTGAAATTAGGTTAAATGGAGACTATTGTCACTATAAAAACTACAGCTTAATTTAGTGATTCTGATGTATATAGTATGCCCCTACAGGCTTTTTAATGTAAACACTGCCATTTACCTTACAGCCTAGGGACACCTCCAGTGGCAGTCACTCAGATGTCCACTAGAGGTGCTTGCTGTGTCAGTGCTGCACTGTGTGCAGTACCTATATTCAGCATCTGCACGCTCTGCATGGAGACGCTGAATGCTCACCATAGTGATGCATCAATTCAATGAATCTCAATGAGTAGATACTGATTGGAGCAGCATGGCGTTTAACCGTGCATATGCAATAGTTTCCAATTCTTTCCTATGGGAAAGCATTTGATTATCTGTGATTATCAATTTTGATGATCTCAGCCATGGAGGCAGAGCAAGGCAGAGCCAGCTGCTACAAGACCGGCACAGTGCTGGATATAAGGTGAGTTTAGCACTAATGGGGGTGGCCACCTAAATGGTGCTTTAAAAATTACGTATACTGTTTGTCAAACTGCCTTAAGTATCACAAAAGTCGACCAGAGCACTTCATCTCAATAAAGTGGTCTGGGTGCAGTGGCCCTGTCTTTTTAACCCTGCAATGTAAAACATTACAATTTTCTACAAAACTACATTTTCTAGATTGCGAGATTAAATCCACCACTGGTGGCGGTTCTACTGACAGCCACCAGAGCACCTTCTGCCATGCTGAAACTCAGTCATGTGACATTGCAGCTCAGAGAAAGAATGAATTCAACGCTTCCTGGATATGTCTGCAGCACTTGCCACTCCTGGCCATCAGGTCTGACAGATTCTCGGCATCGAAAAAATGTGAGTAAAAAAACTGTTTGTGACAATTCAAAGTGAATTTCAAATTTAAGTCAGGATAGCCAAACTGGAAAGGTTTAAGGCTACTCTGGCCTTAAATTAAAACTCCACTTTGAATTCTCACCTTAGTAAATAACCCTTTAAATCATTTTGTTTTCTCTTCATGATAAATTAACATTGTTTAGTGGATAAACTCCAAACTGATGAGATGAGTTAATCCTTTACAAAAAAAACCCATAAGAACCATATTAAATAGAAATCTGACACGTTTCCCCCTAAGCAACCATATTTTATCTGAATGAAAACAAGTATGAAAGGCTTAAACTACTTATATTTCATTTATAAAGAAATATTCAGATACAATAAACACTCTACAATGCTTTTGCATGTATTTTAAACATGCGTAGGAACAAATCACCTTTCATCAAAGAGAAGTTTAGAAAACACAGGGGAGATATTAATGCCGACCAGGAAAAGTCTATAATTTATGGGCAGTGGACTTAGAGACACATTTTTTTTTTTTTTTTTTACCATAATTCTGTGTGGAATCTCTTAGGTGTTTAAAGGATCATTTCCACATGTTTAATCTTTCCAACACAGTGCATTTCGCTTGCTACAAGGTAAAGTATTTTTTTTTGCCTCGCTCCCTCTGGCTTTTTTGGCTCTTTCAATTTAATGATAAGCAAACTCCAATTCTGTTTTACTGCCTACACAAATCAAGAGTTTGACAAATGC
This sequence comes from Pelobates cultripes, assembly GCA_933207985.1. NCBI lineage: Eukaryota > Metazoa > Chordata > Amphibia > Anura > Pelobatidae > Pelobates > Pelobates cultripes. Next base: position 13,323,210 of record OW240912.1, read on the forward strand.
AAGGAATAAACTCATGCACCACTATCATGTGTATGAAAAAAATAAAAAAATTGAAATGAAGAGTTGATACACACAGATAGGACAATTGAACATACTAACATTTACGATTTTCAGAAATAAAACAGCTTAAGACAACACAATATTTTGTGAGTAAGTACTTAACATTTTTTTTATAATTAGTGGTTTATTTATTAAAATATTCAAATGTATTATCATAAACTTTATATAAAATATCGGGTGCATAGGTAGCACATAAATGCATGCTGAAATAACTATTTTATTTCAGGTTCCTATTATAACAATTTCAATTATTCAAATTTACACAATTTTTTTTTTTCATTTATTTGTTCATTCATTGAAGAAATAGTGAGTGAATGAACCAAACAGAACTTCCTAACATACTATAAGCCTGAAAAAAATTAGATAAATAAAAATGGCACAATACCCTTCTTCTACGTATTTGTAAAGGCAATACTAGCAGTATAGCTTACTAAAAATGGTTACAGAATGTAAAAAAAAATGAAATGTCTGCACTGCAACATAATTATCATATACAGTAAGTACAGTTAAATCATATATTTCTGAAATAAAGTATTTAAGTTGTTTTATAGCAATTCAGTAAACATAATGTAATATAAAAAACAAGAGGTGTAGGCGCTCGCTATATTATAGTACAGGCTGCGGTATACAGTGCAAGGATTCCCAAAAACCTTGTGTGGTGAATAGACAAAAATAGAGTGTAGCGTATACTGCGCCTTAAAATTTATACATACATAGACCTTCGAGGAAATGTAGTAAACCTCAGGGGGAAAAAGGAGAAAGACAAATAATAGTGCAATACAATATGGTACAATCAAAACAAGATAAGTAATCGCTATAAGAAAACCACTCACATATGCTACAGCTAATTAGAGCTCTGCTGTATAGCGCATGGATGGTACAATCCCTGTCTAAGGATGTATGGTGGTTGAAGTGTTGATGGTCCTTCAGATGCCAATGATACATATATAGGAGGTAGAAGAACAAAAGAAAACTCCAATGGTGTAGTAAGTACTGGTATATAAAATAAATAAAAAGAAGAAGAAATGTACTTACATTCTTTAGAGCAAGATTTGCTCTAATTAAAACAGCATGGGTGGTATAATCCCCACCTAAGGATGTAGATGGTATCAGGAATCAAGCCAAAAAATAAATAAATAATTAGCACTATAAAAAAGTAGCTATTTATTAGAAAGGGTATATTAACAATAAAGAAAATACAAGATAAAAGAATCAGTCCCACTTGACGCGTTTCACCCGTCCAAAGGGCTTTTTCAAAAGTGTCACTTTTGAAAGTACATTTCTTCTTCTTTTTATTTATTTTATATGTATGTATACATTTTAAAACATAATGTAATGCCAAGAGACAGATTCGATATCACATTTCATCTCCTTCACGTAACATAGCAATTGTATGATCTTTGTATTTTCCTTTATTGTTTGGGAGGAGTAGGGTAGGCTGTCATTTTTCGGATATTTGCTAACATATAATAGTGGAGACTGGGTGAAAGTCTAACGGAGAAGGGAAAGGAATTCCACAGAAAAGGTGCAGCCCTGGAGAAGTCTTGGAGGCGAGTATCAGATGTGGGAGTATGGACATCGGCAGAGCGCAGGGGCCTCGACAGGATATACGTGTGTATTCGGGAGGATAGGTAGGTTGGAGCAGCAATATGTAGGGACTTGTAAGCAAGCACCGTAATCTTAAATTGAGACCTATATGTAACTGGCATCCAATGCAGGGACTGACAGAGGGGAGAGGCTTGGGAGGTGCGGCCGGACAGGAAAATTACCTTTGCCATAATAGATTTCAGCGGTGCAATCTGGGAACACGTAAGACCACTGAGAAGGGGATTGCAGTAGTCAAGACGAGAAAGAACAATGGCATGGACCAGCACCTTAGCTGCGTCTGGTGTTAAATAGGGGCGGATGCGAGCTATGTTTTTGAGATGGAAGCAGCAGGATTTGGCGATCGACTGGACATGAGGGATGAAGTAGAGGTCGGAGTTAAAGAGAACACCTAGGCAGTGAGCCTGCGAGGTAGAGGTGATGGTGGCGTCGATGACTTGGATGGAGATAGACATGGGAGTAACAACACTTGAGGGAGGAAAGACCAGAAGTTCTGTTTTGGACAGGTTGAGTTTAAGGAAGTGAGCAGCCATCCAATTGGAAATTGCGGAGAGGCAGTCAGACACGAGTCAAGATGGGCGGAGAGATATCAGGAGAGGACAGGTAGATTTGCATGTCATCTGCATATAAATGATAATGGAAGCCAAAGGAGCTGATGAGTTTACCAAGGGAGGCAGTATAGATGGAGAACATTAGGGGACCAAGGACTGAACCTTGGGGGACACCAACAGAAAGGGATTGGGGAGAAGAGGCAGAGCCAGAGGAAAAAACACTGAAAAAGAGTGAGAGAGTAGTATCTCATAGACCGAGATTATGGAGAATGAGAAGAAGTTGTTGATGATCAACAGTATCAAAGGCAGCAGAAAGATCAAGGAGAATTATGATAGAGTAATGGCCGCGAGATTTAGCAGCGATTAAATCATTGGATACTTTGGTCACAGCTGTTTCAACAGAGTGCGGAATCCAGACTGAAGTGGGTCAAACATTGAATTGGATTTGAGGAAGTCTGTCAATCTCGAAACACAACTCTCTCAAGGATCTTGGCAGCAAACGGCAGTAGCGATATAGGGCAGTAGTTGGATGGGGAGTTGGGATCGAGGTTGGGCTTTTTCAGAATTGGTGTTATGGTTGCATGCTTGAAGGGTGAAGGAAATGTACCTGAGGAAAGGGAGAGATTGAAAACTTTAGTGAGAAGAAGAGCAAGAGAGTGCGACAGAGTGTTGATGAGATATGAGGGAATAGGACTGAGGGAACAGGTGGTGGGGCGGGAGGACTGGAGCAGAATGGAAACTTCCTCTGTTGTAGTAGGTGCGAATGAGCATAGAACAGTGGAGTGAGTGGGGTTGGGTGATGTATTGGAAGGGGAGGGAGAGGGATTACAGCTCTCTTCCCTGATTGTAAAAATCTTCTCAGTGAAGTGAGTTGCTGGGCTGGAAAAAATCTCTTTGCCAGACTATAAGTATAGTCTGGTAGAGCATGCTCTGTATTGCCCCTGCAGTCTTTTACTCTAGCCCTAGACCTCTAGTATAACCCTGACACAGTGTCCACTGACAATTCTACTTTTGGTCACCAAGCCAGACTCCCAAGCAGGTCCCCATTGTAGGGAAGCCACACAGGTTTGTCAAGGTGTGGTCCATGTGGACCCTTCTGGATACCCAGACCAGATTTCAAGGAACAGACTGTGCCACCACTAGAGTCTGATTTGTCATTAGAAGAGGCAGCTTGTAGTGTCCGTGCGTACGGAGAATTGTGTGCATATATTGTACTGTTAAATGTTGTATGGATGGCCTCCACCTATCTTTACATTGAAGCCTTCACCAACATCTATTTTGGTGTGTAATCCACTGCTCTCTTGAGGCAGGAGTTGCAGTGCACCACTGCAAGCTGAGGATGTGCCCAGGATTTAGGTGAGGAGTGGGTACTCTACTGGTGGAGACCAGGATAGCCCTCACCAGTCCAAAGGAATGGGATATGGGACTCACCCACAGTCCATGAAGTGGAATCCTATCAAGGAGGTTGGCCACCACACTAATTCAGGTCCATGCTAGGCTGCAAGTTGGAAAGAATGGAGCTGCACAGCATACAACAGAAGTGCACTTTGATTCACAGACTCTGTTAAGGACAGGACATGGTAAATCAGCAATGTTGCAATTTCTGTAGATAGGAAAATTTGAGTGAGGAGGTTACACTATCTGTGTTTGCCAAGCCCCACCCCATAACTTAATAATATATATTTGAGGACTACATTTCATTTTGCATACCCAGTGGAAGAAAAGAAGTGTATTCATAATTTTGGTAGTAAATTGGTTAACCTCTTGTATTCATTGGTTTAATTCTGTTTTGCGTTGCTTATCATCCAGCCATGGTTTTCACGCAAACAAATTTCTCTACTTGGATTATGGTAAGTCCTTATGCATCTGGAGGGTCTGTACATGTTGTGTTCTGACACTCCAACTCTATGCAACAACCCATATAGATCAAAAGCACAGGGCTTAATACTAGTAACCAAGTAGGGGTGAGAAGGTGAGGTAATAAGGACTCAGCATCAACAGGAGACCATCAAACAAATCAAATCATTTCAATGAATTGATTTGTCTGGTATGGAATCCCTTTCAAATTTTTTCTTTTAATTCATGTTTAATGAGCACCAATCAAAAAGGCAGAGTCTGATAAACAGTATAGCGGTAATGGAAAAAAAATCAGTGCATCAGCGCAGTTAGTGATAGAATAATAGTGAGGGAAAACATTGTGATAATACAAAAACAGAGATATTCATCAGAATATTCATATTTACAACAAGAAAAAAACAAGCGAAAATAAATCAGTTTTTCAGACCTCCAGATTTTAGTCTCTATAAACCAGTGTATAAATGATCAACACTCAATGAACAGAGGAAAGAGGGAAAATAAATTAGAGAATGCAGAAAGCAAAGAAAAAGAGGAGAGAGAAAAAAGAAGGGGAAAAGGAAGGAAGCAAAATGGGCAGATAAGGAATAGAGATGGGGAAGGGATCGGATCACACAGGACACCCTATGAAAGGACTCAATTCGTTTTTAAACTGATCGAAGGGGTTCTTTGCTGGACAAATCGACTTGCCGTCAAATGAAATGATTTGTTTAACAAAGAGTTGAACGGATGCACATTTTTATTATTTATCTTGTTATGAGCAGATTAAGTAAGAAAATGGTATTTGTGCTTCTAAGAAATATTTCAGAACCTGTGCAAAATAAAATGTATAATTTAGAATACTTTTTTCAGTACTTAATATTTCTGAAAACGATTAATGGATAAATGGAAAATCACATTTGCATACATTTACATAATTTAATGTTTTAAGTATGCTTGAGAACCATTTTTTATTCACTTCAGGGGGCCATTTAATAGCTGGTGGTAATAGCAGTAGCACCAAAAAACATAGAGTTTTAGAGATGCTGAAAGATAATTTTACGTCTCTGCTGATTTAAATCCCATTCTTGCTGTAAGGTCACGCACAATGTGTCAGAATATGGCAAAAGCAACCTTTTCTGTCAACAACATTTTTGCAGTGAGATAAACAGCTCTAAACAGGAACCAATGACCAAATGACATCAAAAGCAATAAGCAAAGTAACTAGCAACTGATCAGAATGCCCGGCGCACGTTCATTTGACAGGTCAGTTAATCTGAATAATGTCCATGGGAAAATATTTGGGGACAAAGTTGGACAAACAAAAAATGTCACAGCAATGTGCCATAATAAATTGAATTTCCCCACCATTTGGTACGGGGCCGTCTTTAATGTTGATTGAACCCTGGGCAAAGCATTTGCTTGAGCCCCCTGGAGCCCACCATCAGGAGTGCAATCACACCCTCCTCCATAACACAGTGGCAGAACTAAACTCGAGAGGTGCAAGAATGCATTGACAGCTGGGGCTCTATCATTTACCCATGTTTGCAGGTTTGTATTTATCAGTAAGCAGTGTTTGTGTGTTTGAATGTAAACAGGGTTTTGTATAGAGTATGTTTGTATGTGGCATTGGCATTTGAATTGAATTAACCCCTTAAGACCGGAGGGCGTACTATTACGCCCTATTTTAGGCGGCTCTAAACGCCCTCGGGTCTTTCTTTACTTACCCGGTCGCTGGTGGTCCCACGCCGGTGATCGCGGTTGGGGGGACTCCCAGGGAGCCCCCTGCGGCACGTCCAACCTCCTGCAGCCCCCCCGGCCATGTGAGAGTGAGGTCCTTGCGAGGACCTCACAATCACATGGCCAGGATAGCTGGCTGCTGTATTGCCAGAAGGGGGGCTGCCTGTAATGACAAGTAGTCCCCCTGCTGGCTGGAAATAAATTAAAATAAAAGTTAAAAAGTGTAAAAAAAAATAAAAAAATATATATATATATATATATATATATATATATATATATATATGATCTAATATATATACATATACATACACACACATACACTGTCTAGGTGTATATATATATATATATATATATATATATATATATATATATATATATATACATATATATACATATACATACAAACACATACACTGTCTAGGTGTATTTTACTATTAATATATATATATATATATAATTATATATATTAATATCAAATTACACGTAGACTGATATTGATTAAATATATATAATTATTGTTATATATATTTGTAGATGCGAATATCCATTTTGCTCTATATCCTAACTGTTCATGTAAGGGTTAATTTGAATCAAGAATAGATTTGGAATTGTATCTCCAATTCTCAGAAATGTTATTGAAACTTTGTTATGTTCCTGGAAAATGATATTTACATGACATGACATGACATGACACGACATGACATGACATGACATGGATTCTGGAATGACCTTGTTAATTGTCCAAGATTTCTGTATTTGTAATCATCTGGGTTTTATCCAATATGCATACATTATGTAACATCGGATTATAACTAAAAACAGCTGTTTATAACTTGTGAAAAACAATGTCATTGTCACGCCCATATGGTCATTTTTCCCCCTCCCATCCTGCTATGAAAATGGGTTATAAATATAACTGACGTATGAATACAATTTGAATTGGTTATTGAACACGTCTCTGCTATTCATTTCCAATTTCCAGAGCTCTGTATGAGTTGGCAAATATCCATCATCCACAAAGGGCCCAGGCTGATTGTATCCCCAACAAATTGGTGTCAGAAGTGGGATGTATGATTGTTTATATGATGAGCCCTTTATTTTCATATTGGGACAAAAAGTCACTTCATTCAAAACGTCAAACACCACATTCTTTCTGCCCTGTGTGTTTGTTGCAGAGAATTTATGTTGTAAATTTAGAAGATTATAAATTAGAGAGCAAAATGTATATTTTCAGCGTTCCAACACATGCTTCATATTGTGCTGTAAGCTAACTTGTAGTATTCCAGTATGTCACATGTTGTATGTGCTTTAAATTGTATGTATTCTGTAAATTGTTGTATGGGAATGCTGAGATTTTATTGCTTGCGACCCAAACTGTGAAGAAGTGGGTTTGAAATTTTGGTCATGGAATGTAGGATCAGAAAACCATGGACAAAGGTTTTAACCTGTGTTGATATGACTTTTGGAAACTCAAATTGACCGGTCAAAGTTTTGCCATGCCTTTAACATGGAGTAGTATAAATATTTTGAGTCTTTGAGAGTTCTGACAAATGCAGGTGATACCATGTCTGTGTAATCTGGTCCAAATGTTCTATAAGCGTATAAGAGAGAAATTCTATTGACAGGGTACATATGTTGCAACTGGTTAATGCAAGTGTTATACAAATGTTTAAGTCAAACGCGTTATATGGCCGTACGGATCCCTTCTTTAAAAAGAAAAAATAAACCCTTTGGTACCAGAAATCTTAAATAAATCCAATACAAACTAAAATTGGTATACCTTACAATAATATGTTCTGAATACAGCTGTTAGAAGTTTATTCTGTGTGAATGATGATTGTCATAAATGTTTGTTTTGGGTACTCATTTTGAAGTGCGCAGTTTAATTGTCATGTATGTTAATGGGTATTTTACTGTGTTATTTTAAATTATATTTGAATAAGTTTGAGTATCAGTATTGATACAAATGAAAATGGCAGCGTAATAATCTATTAAATAACTGATTTATTATTGAATACTTGTCCAAGAGCAATATGAGTTGTAGTCTTAAGAAAGAAAAAAAGAGGGAGTCTGTTTTTGTAAATTTTAGCTGATTTCCAAAATTCTGTTGCAATAATGGACTTCCTGCCAAAATTTGACTTTCTTGTCCAGTTGCCAGGTGCTCTGATCTAATCTTAAAGCAGTACTGCTTGCATAGTTTGCAGACATGCATAATGCACAAATATGAGAACCAAATTATGTCCGTCACATAGTGTGACATTTATTAATTTATTTTGGATTGAGTTAATTACCTGTCCAAGAATATGCTTTTTGTATTGGCATTTCTGCTGGATATCTGCTACATGTTTTCTGTGCTATAAGATGATGTGTGATATTACAATGAGTATGAAGAATATTTAAAGAATATTTGCATGTCATTAACGCAAGCCTTTAGTGTCTTTTTACAACAGATTTAAAAAAACGCTGATCAGCCAACAAGAAAGGGGCCCCTGGGAAAGAAAAAGAATAAATATATAATTTGCTTTTCAAAATCGTGGATCCACGTTTCAGTATTATTAGGGGAGTATTTAGAGTTAACGCTACTTTTAAAGTGCATTGCATTATTTAAGAAAAGAAAAATGTGTTATGTTATATGGTTATATAACAAGAAAAATTATGGATGTATAGGATAGGTTTTTTCCAAGATTAAGATTCATCTAGTATGCCTCATTGATTATAGGAAAATGATGAAATGGTATTTTTAATAGAGATCAGATAATTTCTTTTGAGGCAATTCTAAACTACTGTATTATATTTGTATTGGTATATTGAAAGCATTTTGCAGACCCAGAAGAGAATAAATAATATAATAATTATAAAAGGAACCATACTATGGGAAGAGGTCACTCTATTAAATTGCTAAGGGGTTAAACTCATTTTTGATAAGCATATGAAATTTAGTTTTTGTGGTTAGAATTTTTGATACTCAATTTGAACTCAATTGAAGTATTAAAACCATATCCTTGCAGGTATAGCAATATGATTTTAATATTTGCAATATATTAGTGTTCTGACAATGGAAAAGTTCCTAACCGCATGTCTGTATTACACCTATGACACAGACTGTCAGTATTGCAAACCCCATATGAAGACTCTGCTTTCACTGTTTATGTATACACCCCTAGACAACCGTGCTATACATGCACAATAAATCTTCAAAAGCCTATTAATATTATATCTGTGTGGTACACAAATAGGTGTACCCAAAGAGGGGGTGTGAGTTAAGTCATCTCGACCTTCATATGGAATATGTTTAAGTGGGGTAACTGTATGGAGGTTCCAACATGTATTAAAACATGATCACACACATCGGGATCTATAAAAGGTTTCGGTTTCCAAAGATGTTATCAGGGTCCACAAAATTTTATTAAAGTAATTAATTGAGATTATCAAATCAAGGTTTAAGTTTAAGAACAGCATTTTATTGGGAATTATACCAATATGTATATGTTAGTGTTTTAGTACTCAACAAGCATTTATATAGAATGAGTGCTCATCCATACAAGGCATTTTAAAGGGAAATTATGTATTAAAATTTTATAAAGGACATAAACAGAACTGAGAGACGTACATGTTACACTAGTTAAGAGTTTAACTTTAGTCTCTAATTTGAGTTTAGCCTAGATAATTAATTTATTGATGTCGTACTGATCCTTGTGTTTGTATGATTATAGAGACCGTACTGGAGTATTTGTGCTGCCTGATATTTGGGACTACACACCAATCTCTCTGGCTGACCTACCTGCCTACTTACCTTTTTTGCAATTAAATCTGTTTGGTCAAAATCCATGCTGGCCGAAGAAACTGAGATGCTTACTTATGAGGACATAAACTAACTTGGAAAGTTCTGAAGGTGCAGTGCTGTCTAATGCCGCTATTTCTGTATTACCCTTTCAACAATTGGGGTGTTGCACAGAGTATTGTGGTGAACATCCAGCAAACAGAAGAATTAAGAACTATGTGGAAGCTGACATTGTCTTGTTGTCAGCCATATTGCTACACTTAGCTATGTTATGGTGTCTAAGATTATGGAACAAAGTTTATGGTGTCTAAGATTCTTTATACTCCTTGAAAGACTTATAATATTTTTCTGGACTATGCTGGACTATTGAACTATTTTGTTATTTTTATTTTTGTAGAGTTAGCCGGAGAGAGAGGAAGTGTTAGCTTACTCAGGCATGGATGTACTATGTGTGTCATTGATGTATGTTGAGTGTACCAAGGATGGATTCCAAGGTATTAAGTGTGGATATGACTGGACTATCGAAATAGGGATTTGATTAGGAGGCATAGGACGCAAGGTAATGATTGGGATTATTGCTAGAATTGCAAACTGATTAGAAATGATCTTATGATTTAATATGTAAGTGGGCCTTTTCAAACTAATCAAGAAGTGTTTCCCAATCCCGATACCTGAGCTATTTACTTACATAGTGCAGGTTTTATAAGTCACTAATGCTGTCAACGTGAGGGGATGACATGTTTACACAGTCATGGCCCTCACTTAGAATTTACCCAGATGTGCTTTTTTTCTCAATTATGAGTTTTTGCCACTGGGATTTTTGACCTGGCCCAAGTTCACTGGGTGGACTGGTAATCCAAGACGCTGGTCCAAAGAGGGGAAATAGATTTTATTCCCATTTTTGATTATAGGTGTTTACATTGTGAATTATAATAATAATATTCCCGTTGTTGGGAATAATACACTTTGCCTGTTTTGATCCAAGGCTCAAGTTGCAGATAACATGATGTGCAGTTAAGATGTCAGCTGTTTGAAATATTTAACTTGTACACTTAAAAGATGTGTACAACAGATGATTACAGAAGCTGAAAATCGACAGCTGGATCTCCTCTTAAAGGGAAAACCTACGGCATAGAGCAAATGGGGGAAATCGAGGTGAAGAAATAAGGAAAGTCCCGCAGACGTGATTAGCACGTCTGAATATACCTCCTTTCGTTTCTCTGCCGCAGGCCTCCCATGAATATTCCATAAGGTAGATCATGATATGATCTAAGAGGGGAATTGTAGATGCGAATATCCATTTTGCTCTATATCCTAACTGTTCATGTAAGGGTTAATTTGAATCAAGAATAAATTTGGAATTGTATCTCCAATTCTCAGAAATGTTATTGAAACATGATTTTGTTATGTTCCTGGAAAAAAGATATTTGCATGACATGACATGACATGACATGACATGACATGGCATGACACGACATGACATGACATGACATGATAAGGATTCTGGAATGACCTTGTTAATTGTCCAAGATTTCTGTATTTGTAATCATCTGGGTTTTATCCAATATGCATACATTATGTAACATTGAATTATAACTAAAAACAGCTGTTTATAACTTGTGAAAAACAATGTCATTGTCACGCCCATATGGTCATTTTTCCCCCTCCCATCCTGCTATGAAAATGGGTTATAAATATAACTGACGTATGAATACAATTTGAATTGGTTATTGAACACGTCTCTGCTATTCATTTCCAATTTCCAGAGCTCTGTATGAGTTGGCAAATATCCATCATCCACAAAGGGCCAGGCTGATTTTATCCCCAACACCCAAGAACATATACTCAGCACTGGTCCAGTGGGCCTACGGAGCATCTGTCCAGAACCCTCATGAACTCTTTTGATCAATAAATACTCTGAAGTACCAGGAATTGCCTCTCTGACCAACAGTTACTGTAAATCTTGTGCCATTTGTGCCAAGGGCAACTCAGGAAGAATGGAGGAAAGCCCCAAGCATCTAGCCAAACCTCATTATCTCTTCCAGAGGAGTCAAGTCGACTACATCCAGAATGCCAAAGAATGGCTGATTCAAATATGCACTAATTATAGCAGACATGTTTTCAGGATGGCCAGAGGCCTATCCAGCCACCAAAGTGATAACCAAGACCACATGCTGAGTAGTGCACCGTGAAAGTTACAGAGATCACCCCGTGGATTCATCATTCCAGAATCAAGCCTGCCTCTGCATCATGTGAAGTAACATTTGTTGATCTTGACAACCCTTTTTGAAACTCCATTCTTAGACAACAAAGATACTTGTTGAAAATAAATAAATAAATAAATATCAACAAGTGGGTGTTTTGATGGCCATAATAATGCCTGACCACCTGCCATCGATGGAAAGCCAAATACCCCAAAAGGGGACCTCGTGAAACTAAAGAGAAACAAACATACTCCTTACCCTGCAGCCCTCACGTCTGAGGTGCCATACGCACAGTCAATGCTTCTTCAGGATCATCTGCTTATCTTGAGTTTGTGGTGATATTAATATTGAATGTTTAAATGATCTGAATCTGCCAATACTAGGGAGCATGAGACAAGATTTCTAAGAATAAGTAAATGTGCCCTAGCCTAGGTTATTATGTCCATACACATAACACATGACAATCCCCAAGGTACTCTTGACACGCCTCATTCATGCTTCAGGACAAAAAGGAGTACCCCTATAAAGGGTGGTTTTACCCACACATATATATATATGTATATTAATGCCATAGGGGTGTCAAGGGGGGTACCAAATGATTTTAAGGTAAGAAACTAAGTTTGAATCTATTCTCCCAAGCATTACGGCTAATAAAATCTGAATTGGAAGGGAAGAGGTTTTATACAATAAACAGGACATTATGACTCAGCTGAATGGGTAGGTGCCCTCAAACCACACATTAGGACTCTAAAAGACATGGTAGTCATCCCATATTTGAGGATACTAGGGCTGTAGAGACAGGTTTCTCTGGCACTAACTTGTGACTTGAATGGATGAAATACAATGCTACTAAACATAACAAGTCTAACTGCTATGTCTGCGGAGGAGCGAGGCCTCACCCAGGTACAGTATCCCTGAACCTTCCTCCGGATATGAAGTATGCGTTTTAAGTCTCTACACTGTATTTAAACCTAAGTGGTCAGCATGCGAGTCATGGAAACTTAATACCCAATCATTACTAAAAATATTATGCCCAGACGAAGGCATTACTATATATCCCGGGAACTATACTTGTTATGGGATATATGGTGGGATAGGGCGGTTACAAACTACCTCTCAGATGACCTTCCAGAATAGAATAAGCTTGGAAATGAGTTTGGCAGAAAAAGGGAGAGTATGTAAAATACTCCC